>CM038794.1:225802045-226144737 GCA_021764765.1 Vicia sativa
CACCTCCTTGAGAAAAGGATGAAAGATATTGAGGGTCGTGATTCCCTTGGTTTAGACGCTCCTAGTTTGTGCTTGGTGTCTGGCATCAAAATTCCTTCAAAGTTCAAAGTCCCCACTTTCGAGAAGTATAAGGGTACCTCTTGTCTGATTACTCACGTCAAAGCCTATTGCAATAAGATGGCTCCATATGCGGAAAATGACAAGCTCCTCATGCACGTTTTTCAAGATAGCCTCAGTGGAGCATCTATCGAATGGTACACTCAGCTTGAACGAACTCACATCCAAACTTGGAAGGAATTGGCTGAAGCTTTTGTCAATCAGTACGACTATAATAGGGACATGGCTCCCACCAGAATTCAACTCCAAGGTTTAACTTAGAAGACTGAAGAATCTTTTAAAGAGTATGCGCAGAGATGGAGAGAATTAGCTGCTAGAGTTCAACCTCCTCTTTTGGAACGAGAACTCATCGAGATGTTCTCCGATACCTTACAAGGTCCTTATCTAATTGCTGGATGTACTTCTAAATTTTCACACCTAGTTGTTGTAGGGGAACGAATTGAGCGTGGTCTTAAGATCGGTAACATTCAGGATGTCGCTATTGCTTCTGAATTTCCAAAACAAATTGATGAAGATGCAAGTACAATTTTCGAGGACGAGGAAGAAGTTCCTGTTTACCCTCCATTTTAGATTCCTAATCAAGTGACAAAAGCTAATTCAAATCTATGTGCTCCACAAATCTGTGTTGCAACTATTTGCCGAACACCAGGTCAGTATGCTCTCCAACAGCAGAACACTCCTCTACAACAAACTTATCGACAAAATCGTCAACAACGAGGTGGGAAGAATCTGATAAGGCCAAGAAAAGTGCATGATCCAATCCCTATGCCTCATAGTGAGTTGCTAACTCGCGTACTCCAACATTCTTTAGTGGAGTTAAAAGAGCTCAGGACACCTCCTTTTCCGTATCCTTTGGGATATGATCCTGATGCCTACTGTGAGTTCCATTCTGGGGCACCTGGCCATACAATTGAATGACGTAATCTTTTCAAAGGCACGGTTCAGAAACTCATTGATTCCAAAGCAATCATATTCACTCCAGAGGGCCTACGCATCAATTGAGATATAAGGGAGTGAAACCCTCGTTAACCCCTTTTGAGCCTCGAAGTAGGAGTTTCTTTTCTATTCAGAGAAAACCCTCATTTTTTAACCTGGGGCAGGGTAGTGTTCAGTTAACCCGATCGAGCGTTCAAAACTCATCAAGAGTGCGCATCCAAGGATACAAAAATGGTTATCCTTCAAAAGATCGAGGAAAGTCAAAACCACAATGGTCAACCTTCGTCTATCATCAGTGTGCATCAAAAGAGGTTGAAACCGTAGTGGTTATTTCTCGCACAAGAAATCAACAAATGATGATACCACAATTGTTATCTCTCATCCGTCAAGGATTCAAGTTGTCACAATCACCTCCAATTAAACAAAGATGCAATATCACACGACTTGTTCAAAAGAAAAGTGAAAAAAATGATGACAAAAAGCCCGCTAAGTTGAAACTTCAAAATAAGTCGCTTAGGCAAAAGTCAGGAAAAATAAAATAAAAAAGAAAAAGATTACCAGACAAATAAAATCCTCAACAAAAGAATAAAGGCGTGTGATCAGACACCAAAAGCAAAAGGTGAGTGACTATCGTGTCCAAGAAACCTAAGTGGTTCCTCAACCGCATCATAAACTTCTCTCAAGAGATGAATGTTCGCATCAAGTTATCTGAACTTAGGATTGGAGAACATCACGGAGAATGGGAGGGCACCAAATATTTTGAGCCTAAAAATCTTTTTTTCTAAAAACCCGTGAACCAGACCACGTTACAACCCTTTAAAGTCCTAATTGAAGCATGGGTTAATTCGAAAGCAAATCTATTACAAGAATACGGTAACCTGACTCCTAGGAGGCTTGCTAAACATTTGAGTTGGTATCATTCAATCTTTTACAAAAAAAATCAATGTTTCGATATCTTTTCAATAAAAGTTTCTTTAACTTCAAGACAAACATGAACTTTGCATTAGAATTATCATTCGTAGAATAAAACATTCTTTGCATATAGACAAATGCTTAAACATCAAGTAAGCTTGCATAATGAGCATCAGACGGATAATTTGATTGTACCGGAGGACGTATTGCTTCAAGTATTTGATTGAGCACAAAGCAGCTCGAGTTGAGAAGTAAGGTTGTGAAGTAGCCTACTTTCAAGATGAAAACCACCCTGAGCAGGTGATGTCTTCTAATTTCAGTCAATCTGGAGCAATTATGTCAAGATTCAAAGAATCTCTCAAAGTGCTGAGTAATCAGGGGTATTCACCTGAGCATGGTTGAAACCTTCTTCACCTTCGGTTGGCCAGGGGCAGTGTTTCCAAGTTTATAATATTGGGGCAGATTATCTTTATGGTAGAGATCTCAGGAAGCTTTCTCAAGGCTATTTTCTTCAAAATCCCTACAGACTGGGGCAAAGCATTTTGCAGGGGCATTCCTCCACCTCATAATTAATCAGGTCAAGTCTAGGCGCAAGCTAAACAATCGTTGAGTTTGAATGGCATGTCAAGAAATCAGGATCGTCATCCTTAGCTCATCAAAAATCTAAGTCTGTGTTGGATTTTTCTCCATCTGACGTTAAGGACCATTATCTCCAATTCAAGTCAGGATTGTCATCCTCATCCGAGATCAAGATTTAATTCTTGATTATTGGTTTCCTTCAACATAAGTCAGAAGATGGGATTCTATCCTCTGAATTCCAACAGATGTCTCTGCTCTGGCACATTGCATCATTGCATTGCATCCTCAAAAATGCGTAGCATTTCCATTGATATGGAGCATTACGCTAAAAATAATAATCTCAAACATGCATCTAAGCATGAGCCAGATTAAAGTGTTTCTCGAGTACCTTTTTGCGTCTCCGAAGAGAAAGTTTATCCATAAAAAAAAATCCCCAAGTGGTTTTCCTTATCAGATTTTCCTTAAGTCACATCTTCTTGTTGTTGCTATCTGCATTTTTGACCCTGTGTCGGTCTCTTACACCATTCAATTCAATTCATTTACAAAGCGTCTTTCTTTTTGTAAACTCTTATTTTGGTATTTTTACCCGTGTTTGCCTCTGTCGTTAGAGTGCGAGTAAGAGTTGGTGTCTAACCTTTCTTGCTTCTCAATTGTTTGAGTATCCATACTTGGTGTGTGGTAATTCATATAATTTCCACTCTTGAAGAATTACACCCCGCCTTTGGCCTGAGGGATATTGTATTTCTTGCATATTTGCAAACTTTTAAAGTCCAACATAGCCTAGCAATCCTTGCTAGAGTCTCTTTTGGTTGGCCTCTTTCCCCGTAAATTTGTCTTCGATCGATGATTTTACCATTCCATATATCTTCTCCCCAGTGAGTCTGCTCCAGTCGGTCTCCTTCTTGTGTGTGTCTAATATCTTTACCTGACATATACTCCCGTCTGTTCTCATTTTTTATTTGCGAAGAAACTTATTTAAGTATGCTCGTTCCAAAGATCTATGAGTTCTTACCTTTCTGATCTGCGAAGCAACTTATTTAAGTACGCTCGTTCCAAAGATCTGTCTGTTCTCATTTTGATCTGCGGAGCAACTTATTTAAGTATGCTCATTCCAAAGATCTATGAGTCCTTGCCTTTCTGATATGCGAAGCAACTTATTTAAGTATACTCGTTCCAAAGGTCTGTCTGGTTTCATTTCCGATCTGCGAAGCAACTTATTTAAGTATGCTCGTTCCAAAGATCTGTCTGTTCTCATTTTTGATCTGCGAAGCAACTTATTTAAGTATGCTCATTCCAAAGGTCTGTCTGGTTTCATTTCTGATCTACGAAGCAACTTATTTAAGTATGCCCGTTCCAAAGATCTGCCTGTTCTCATTTTTGATCTGCGAAGCAACTTATTTAAGTATGCTCGTTCCAAAGATCTATGAGTCCTTGCCTTTCTGATCTGCGAAGCAACTTATTTAAGTATGCTCGTTCCAAAGGTCTGTCTGGTTTCATTTCTGATCTGCGAAGCAACTTATTTAAGTATGCTCGTTCCAAAGATCTGTCTGTTCTCATTTTTTATCTGCGAAGCAACTTATTTAAGTGTGCCCGTTCCAAAGATCTATGAGTTCTTACCTTTCTGATCTGCGAAGCAACTTATTTAAGTATGCTCGTTCCAAAGGTCTGTCTGGTTTCATTTCTGATCTGCGAAGCCGCTTATTTAAGCGTATTCGTTTCCCGATGCATCAAAATCCTTTTACAAAGAGAAAAACAAAAAAGGAAATACGAAAAAATTAATTAAAAAAAGGCATAAATATTTCTACTTGTTCTTCGGAGCGCAAATTTTAGGGTTCTTTTGGTATTTAATCTTCTTCTACCTTGAAAGTTCAAAAGGCTATTGCCAATTTCACTTTCAGGTTTAAGACGATTAAATAGGGGCAGTTGTTGCACCCCAAATTTTGCCCTCCTATATCGATTTTACCTGGTTTAGGCTTTGCATTCATTTGCATACGTTTCCATTGGGACACTCGCTTTAGACATTCATTCGCTCAACGCATCTGCATCATTATTTGCATCTAGGGTGATCGGATTTCAAACTCGTATCATTTTGTGTTTGGAGGTACCCATTATTGCACATTCATGCATTAATGTCATTGATTCTAGGGTTTTAGGCTTGGACTGGCTTTGAGGTAATTATTTCACAAGATATGGAAGATGTTTGTTGTTTTTAATCAACCTGGGAAAGTTGAGAATGACAAGGTTTTAGCAATAAATCTTATTTTCTCCTATCCATCAGATCTTATGTGTGGATTTCTGTCTTAGAGGTCACGTTGAATTTTATCTCCTTCCACAAGTGATTTTGCTCATCAAAAGGTTTAGAAGGTGAAGTCGAAGAATTTTGCTCACATGGGTTACAATTTTCTTTGAAAACTTTCTTGAAGGACTGAGTTTTAATTCGAGATGGCGTTTATCATTCAAACGAGATTTTTCTATTTACAAGGCAGTTTGGATGTTTGAGATTTTTTTATCACAAGTTCAAAGCTATTCTAATGTATATTCGATGCATTGTTGAGTTTGAAGGAGGATTTAAAAGTTGAATATGTTCAAAAGGTCATTATTTTCTGATATTCAAATTTCACTCATAGTTTTTCTCAAGGTCTCTTTTCTTTTAGAACACGGATCAAGAACATGCATGACAATTTTTGTATAGAAACCATGTTATTGCTCGTTTGTTTCAAGGTTGTGTATTGGAATTACGGTTTGGTTTGAAATTGGAATTGAATACGCATTCTAGTCGATACTTCACCATGATGTGTCTTAACCACTAATGTTAGTCACGGTAAAATTGGTTTCCAACCAACGCTTACAAGTATTATGGCAAAGAAGATCGCATTGGTAATATGTCAAGATTCAAAATCAAGAACTCAAAATTGGTTATTTTGTTCAAGCTAATTCATGTACATGGTGCAAATTATTAGGCAATTCACTTCAAAGAACATTTCAAGTTTCAAACTTTTTTTCAAAATTACAAGCATTGTCACATATGCCATGGCCCAAAGATATTCCACGTCACAATTCGAGTAACTCATCTCCTAAAATTCTAAATTTTGTTTGCCATTTCTTTCAACTCAACAAGTTTGTACAAATGCCACAAGAATCATCAAAATTTATAATGTTAATTTGAATATGTGGTATTACAAAATTCAAACTTTTGATACAAGACTTTCAAGATTACAAACACAAGCTATATGGCTTTGAGTTCAAGCATACAAGCAAATATTCTATGTCCTAATCCTATTGTCTTCTAATGGAAATCTTTGTTGCTTTCCTTTTCTCCAAGCCTTCTTGCTCCATCTTCAAGCCTCTCCTTCTCGTCCAAGGTTTTCCTCTACCATCCATTCGTACCATTGTTGCAATTCATGAAACAAGAAAAGAAACAGTTAGCAATAACGGGCAGCAGTGATAATACAAGGCTTTGCAATTTCAAATCATCATTAGGGAACTCTAGCGGGAATCAGGGAATCAAGGTCGGGTTTGGATCATGTTCAACAAGAAGCCTCATAACAAATCATCGGCTATGAACTCGCTACTACAAATCCTCAAGAAGTTTAATTCTTTGTTCACAGTAGGAGGTGTAAAAAAGGGGGGGAAAAGCAAAATATAACTCAGCATAACATCATAGTACAGAACATTAATACAGGGAAGCAAGGACAAGTACCATGTTGGTCAGTTTTTTACCACAAACAGCATCGACAGCCTAACATAACAGAAATCCATAGCAGCCCAATAGGTCATCATGCTGCTAAGTCTAATACAAGAAAACAAGGCTGACATACAGATTCTGACCCAACAGATCAAAAACAAAATGCCAAAAGCCCATTTTTCGTTTTTCCCAAGCAACCCTTGTTTCAAAACATTACATCAGAACAAACCCTAATGCAGACATTATAAAAGGATTAAAGGCACAGGAATCAAGGGCAACGGTTCATTTCAAATAACCAACCGAATCATAAACCCAGAAAGATAATCAAGAACAACATACAACATAACCCAGAAACATAGCTGAGCTACTAATCCCTAAACCCAAACAATAGAAAATCATCATTTTCCCCACAAGAGTCCCTTCAGAAATCGAAAAAGAAGAAGAGTTTTGTAAGGTATTACCCGTTTTTGAAGAGAGAGGTGGAGGTTGCGAACTCTGTGTCGCCATCCTTCTCCTTCTCTCCCTGTTCCTTTCATTTTCTGCATAAGCATCACCGGTTTCACCCAAATAGAAGCTAGGTTTTTTTCCCTTTTCATTTTCGGTCACCTATAAGCATCAAACAAACAAATTTTGAGAAATCAACAATAACAGTAACAGAGCAACAGAGTGAGAGAGAGGGACCGATTTTCTGCAAAATCGCTGTGAGATCGAGAGACAAAGGGACAGATTTCTGGACGAAATCGAAGTGAGATCGAGAGAGTTACTGAGTTTCTGGGAATCGGAGCGACAGAGATGAGGAAATCGAGAGTGGCGATGAGGGTTCAGTGAGATCTTGAGAGAGTGAGTATGAGAGGCCATGAGCGTTTGAGAGAATGAGAGTTTTTTTTTTTTATAAAACTAATTTTATTTTTTTATGTTATGTTAATTTATTTTGTAAAATAAACTTAAGTTAGTATTAGTTTAATCTAATTAGGATTAGTTTTTTTTCTTTTTATTTAAGTTATAATAAAAAATGAGTTAGATTAGTATTAGTTTAAATATAATTAGGAGTTGTTTGGTTTAGTTAAGCCAAGCGATGACACTTGTCACCGTCTGTATGGTCTGTTTGAAATCTGATGCAGGTGCATACATGGTAGCAATCTTGCACCCTCTTTCATAGCCATCAGATCTGTTAAGATCCGGATCCAGTGTCCCAGAATAGTGGACCACACTATGCCTCATGGAACCTCCCATACAAGATCCAGCAGTGTTTTTGGGCTTGGGCTCAGTTTGCTATTCACACCCTCAGATCTGATTACAACCACAGGCCCACTTCTAAACTCACTCTTTAATTTATTTATCATGCAAGTATTTTATTTTATTTGATGTATTAAATAATAATTAGCATAAGATATTTTTTATTTGCTAAATTATCGATTAAATTATTAGTTGATTTTTTATCAAGTAGAAAAAATCCATCCTAATAATTATTTAAATTCTGGTTGTATTGTGTGTTAATTTTCTTTTTTTTTATTTATTAATATCTGTTTTATTATATTATCCGCTTGTATGTTTTATTACACGATCGTACACTCCACTCACGAATTAATATAAAAGAAACGACGCCTCCGATCTCTCATTTTTGGTTACCCACACCAAATTCTCTAAGGGTCTCATGGTTGGGGATGGGCATGACCATCCTCACGAGGTTAATCAAATCCCTCGTTGCTTTGATTAATCATAACCCGAAAAACTTTGGTCCACATACCAATATCCATGCACCAGGGTCTCATGGTTAGGGATAGGAGCACCTATCCTCACGAGGTTAGTCGAGTCCACATACTTGGTTAATCATAACCCGAAACATTACTTCTCTTCGTCCAATATCGAAACTCTTAAAACACTTTCAAATTAAAGTAATTAATTGAATTTGTTTTCTTTAAATCAATTTTATATATAAAAAAAAAGGGAACACTTGGATGAGATTTGTTTCAATTGTTAGATGTTAGCCTAACGATTTAAACAAATCGAAGTTTCTAGCTTGTTAGATGATAGCCTAATAAACTAAAAACTTCTATCCATGTTCTAAAACAAAAAAATATAGTGTTATGGCATTTAATTAAATTGTTGGATGATAGTCCGACGATTTAATTAAATCTAAAGTATTTGGGCCATTAGATGATAGCCTAATGACTTAAATACTTTTATTCCATACACTTAATAAATGTGAACTTTGTTTCACTTTCACCCTTTTCATAATAAAGATTTTGGATGAGAGATGATTGGTCGAGCTCACTCACCAATTTCGAGTATTCGAATCGTTAGATGATAGCCTAACATTTTGGTACTTGTCATCTACAATTAAAATTAATTCAACCCATTCAAATTCTTTCTTCCTCTCATATGTGGTTGTTGCACCCCAAAATTTGCCCTCCTATATCGATCTTATCTGGTTTAGGCTTTGCATTTATCATGACACTCACATGCATTCATATCACTGGTTCTGTGGTTACGGAGTGGAGTTGATTCTCAAAGATTTCTCTGTTGAGCAGAAAAGGCGTGGTGTTTTCGACCAATTTGAGGATATTTGAAAACGACGAGGTTTAATATTGAATATTATCCGTTCGTATCTTTGGGTTTTCGGAGCTTGGTGTTCGATTGTTGGATTGAATGGTCTGTTCTTGATTGGAGCTACAGAAGTCTGGATATCTTGAATGTCATTGCCTCCTGATTCAGGAGATTAATTCATCACGAGTTTGGGTTCTGCTGTTGTTTTGAGTTCATTGTTCAAGATGTAAAAGGGTGGATTATGATTATCCGATTATTGATCAACAATTCCAGTTCTAGTGCATTTGGTTTGCTCGTCAACTTTGTTCGCTCTTGGCAATAGCGGGTGTATGTGAAGATATTCATCCAGAGGACTTGTTTACAAGATTTACAAACGTCAAACTGCCGCATGTTGAGATCTTTTCTTGTCACGTTCATCGCTCACAAGATTCAGGGCATTCTATGAAAAGACTAGTAGTTTCCTTTTGGAATTTGTTTGGTTCCGAATTTTACTCCACTATTGAAAATGGTTCGATTTGGAAACGCGGTAATAATTCCATTAATTTCAAGAGGAATCTATTGCTCAACTCTTAAAAGAATCATGAAAGCGACAAGTTGACTGAGGATTGTGATCAAGAATTTCATGTTGAACTTAGAATTTCAATTTTGTCTCAAGAAGTAAAAGGTCCGATTTTCTACGAGAATGGTTAAAATGGAAGCTTTGTGGCGAGGAAATTCAAAAGGGTTCGAGTGTTTCCAAGTTTAAGCCATCAAATCATCTTTGTGTTTAGAATTTAATTCTCAAGTTTCATATACTAGATTCAATTTCTAAAAATTGCAACAACCATGTTACCACCGCTTGATTCAAGACTACGATTGGAATTACGGATTGAAGTGGATTTGGATACAATTGTTAGTCAATATTCCAACATGTTTTGTTCTAACTAATTTAACTCTTGGTTCATGACAAATTTATGGGATATTTGATGCATATTGAGTTTCCGACTTTTATACACAATCAAGAATTCAAATCGATGCATTTTCTCAAATCTTGTGTTCATGAAATTCCGGAGTTCCAAAATTGCTCTAAAGTTTTTGTACAAGGACACGAGTTGAGTTACATGTTACAATTTGTCAAATCTTAACATACAAGTTTCAATTCAAAAGCCAAATTCCAAGCAAAATCATTCAATATTCAGAGATCATTCTTTCCATTCTTGTCATTCAAGGTTCAAAGTCTTGCTCGAATTCAAAATGATATTCAAAAATACCCGTTTACAAAAGTAGAATCAACTTCCAAGTTCAATATTTACTTAACTTTGGTTTGTTCAAATGCTACAAGAGTTCTCAAAATTCAATGTTAATTTGAATGGATGATATTACAAAGTTCAAACCTTTGATACAACATTTTTCAAGGTTACATCACACGAGTACAATCTATGGCCATAAGCTCAGACATACAAGTAAAGATTACATGCTATTCTTAATCCTATTTTCTAGTGGACATCTTTGTCGCTTGCCTCCCCATGCTTTGCTCTATCTTCAAGACCATACTTTCTTGACCAACTTTCCTTCATCACTTCTCCAAGCTTGCATCAAGACTCATATTCATGAAACAAACGAGGAAGCGGTTAGCAAATAAATAGACAACATTAACAAGTATTCAAAACGGTTTTATCTCATCATTAGGGATTTAATTGGGATCAGTTATATTAATCTTGTTTCACATTCATGTTCGAATAACCACCCTTTTGCAAATCACAACCCATGTTGGTTCACAAAAGGGGTGTGGTTCAATATCATTACCACTAAAGCTGCAGTACAATGCCATCTGTCTGTAAATCGAAATCGAAAATGCAAAGCACCAACAAGTTTTCGAAGGTGTCTCAGCCCATTAAGTGTTTTCTAACCAACAGTCCAATAGGAACATGATACCTAAGCCCATTTTCGTTTATCAAGGCCCGATCCTTAACCGGCTACAAACCCTAGAACAGACACTATAAAAGCAAGAAAGACACTATAATCGAGCACTGTTCACTGGAAACCCTAGCCGCAAACAACAACATTCAAAAACCCAGAATTCCAAACATCATTCGAAAAACAGAACAGCATACAGAATACTCAAACAACATTCAAAAACCCAGAATTCCAAACATCATACGAACAGTATAGCAACCAAGAACACAAACCCAGAACAATCAGAAACAATATCAAATCATCATTTCCCAAAGAACCCCCCTTCAGAAATTCGAGATAGCCACGAGAAAGAGGAAAGCGGAAAGGTATTACCAGTTTAGAGAGAAGAGAGGAGGTTCATGACCTAACGTGTCGCCATCCTCCTCCTTTCCTCACCTCCTTTCTTTCGTTTCTGCATATCATCGCCGTTATCCTCACATTTCGCAACTTAGGGTTCCGTGTCAAGTCTGTAAACACAAAGAAAACCAAATAGTTTCAAAAACATAGCATGCAAATGATGTAAACAAAGCGAATCGGACGAGAGAGATGAGAGATCGCGGTGAGATCGCTAGTAACGTTAAGTCCGACAGTGAAGCGAATCGGAGCGGTAACTGTGAGAGAACGAGAATCGGAGCGACGAGATCGTGAGACGATGAGCGAACAGAGTGAGAGACTCGATTTCTGAGCGAAATCGTGGTGAGGATCGCGAACCAGAGAGGCGACGGATCGAGAGAGCGGCGGCTAGGGTTTTTGAGTGGGGAAGATGAAGCTGAGATATATCGTGTCTTTCTGAGAGAAAGCAACTTAATTCCATTCCTCTTTTAGTTGTGTTTTATATTTAAGCTTTGAGTTTAGTTTTATTTTTTTTCTATATGTTTAAGTTTGATATAAATAGCTTCAGTAAAAATAACTTAGTCTAAAAAATAATTTCTGTTTTATTTCATTAAACCTGATTATCTTTTTATTATTATTGTATAAACTGTTTCGGTCAAACAAAATATATTAGTTCTTTTCAATGTTTTTGTTATTATCTTATTTTTATAATTTAAGTTTAACATTAATGTAAAAAATTAATTAGTTTAGTCATATTAATTTGAAATCATAATAAAAATGAGTTTAGCATAGCATTAGTTGTAGGATTGTTTGGTCTGGTTGTTTAGTCCAGGTGGTGACACTTGTCACCACCTGTGTGGCCCTGCTCAAAAATCTGGTGTAGGTACACCCATGGTAACCATCTTACAATCTCACTCACAAGCCACCAGATCTGCCAAGATCCAGATCCGACGCTCCAGAAGGGTGGACCACACTCTGTTTCCATGGAGGCACTCACACAAGATCTAGCAGCATTTTTGGGCTTGGGCTCAGATTGCTACTCACACCCTCCAGATTAAAGCTCCAATCAGGCCCATTTCTCAACTTTTCTTTTTAAAATTATTATTATGCAAGTTTTTTGGCATATGGTAGTCTTTTATTTGTTGAATTACCAATTAAATTGTTAATTGATTTTTCATCAAGTGGAAGAATATCTATACTAATAATTATTTAAATTCCGATTTGTATTGTGTGTTAATTTATTTTCTTTTATTATCCGCTATTACATTATCCGCTTGCATGTTTATTTCACGATCGTACACTCACTCTCAAATTAATATAAAATCAACAACGCCTCCGCTCTCTTATTTTTGGTTACCCACACCAAATTCTCTAAGGGTCTCATGGTTGGGGATGGGCATGGCCATCCTCACGAGGTTAATTAAGGCCCTCGTTGCCTTGATTAATCATAACCCGAAAAATAATTGGTCCATATACCAATCACCATGCACCAGGGTCTCATGATTAATCAAGTCCATATACTTGGTTAACCATAACCCGAAATATCATTTCTCTACGTTCAACGCCGCAATTTTCAAAATAGTGTTATTGGTATTTAATTAAATTGTTAGAGGTTCGCCCAACGATTTAATTAAAAATGTAAAGTATTTGGGCCATTAGAGGGAAACCCAATGACTCGAATACTTTATTCCATACACTTGAACATTTAAAACACTTTCAAATCAAAACAATTAATTGAACTTGTTTTCAAAAATCAATTTTTCTATAAAACAAAAAAAACATAGTGTTATGGTACCTAATTAAATTGTTAGAGGTTCGCCCAACGATTTAATTAAAATATAAAGTATTTGGGCCATTAGAGGGTAACCCAATGACTTAAATACTTTATCCCATAACGCTTAATAAAAGTGAACTTTGTTTCACCTCACTCTTTTCATAATAAAGATTTTGGATGAGAGAAGATCGGTTGACCTCAATCACCAATCTCGAGTATCGAATCGTTAGAGGATATCCCGACGTTTTGATACTTGTCATCTACCATTAAAAATCAATTCAACCCATTCAAATACTTTTTCGCTCATATGCGATTATCAAAAATCAAAAACACTTTTCAACTAAAATCAATACAACCAATCCAAGACATTTTCAACCCGAACTACGGAGTTTTGACTTTCCCATTGCACGAGGGAATACGTAGGCACGCGGTTTCGAAACCGTGTCAAACTCAAAATAATAACAAACAAATCTTGTTTTCCTCTTTCTTATTCATGACTTAGAAATTAGCGAATACACACACAAACACTTTAGAACTAAATGGGTCCCATCGAGTACGATGGACGTAAGAGGTGCTAATACCTTCCTCTTGCGTAACCGACTCCCGAATCCATGCTTTTTGGTCTTGTAGACCGCCTTATCCGATTTTTGTGGGTTTTATCTATATTTCCCCGTTCTTTCTAGAACGAATAAAATTAGGTGGCGATTTCATTGTTTTGAAAATTCATTTTAAATGATTTTTTGAAAATCGAGTTGCTTCAGTTGGCGACTTCACTGGGGACAAATTTTAAAAACTTTTTTGACTAAGCGAGTCAACCCTAGTTTAGTTCTTCGCATGTTTGTGTGTTTGTTTATCGCTTTCTTCTTTAAGCTTATCTATTGATTATTTGCTTATTTTTCTCTATGCTTTATATATATTAATCTGTTGATATATTATTGTGATGGGAATTCATGGGCATTGTTACATAGATAAGCCCACTACCAAGGCTTCTAGGTCACCTTTTTAGGAATAGAGGGGTTGCGTAGCCTAGGTCCACTTGACTCCATTGTCTTGTTGGCGCCGAAGGCTCCGGCTTAGAGTTGGTTGTTTTAAGGAGGTTGTTGGCCCGCGTTAGCGCAGGACATCAATCTTTGGACAAATGACCTATAACTCTAAGTTTGTTCATGTTGTCCTAACCGAGACCCAAACGCTCAAATGTTGGATTTGGAGCATCCTGTTAAAGCCGCTTGGGGTATACTTTTACAAATACTATCGCCACGTAGGCCTCTCGCGCGATGATAGTGTTTGTAAAAGGGGATCCGAGACCCCAAGAAACATTTAGCAAAAAACATAAGATTAGCCTTACCCGGGGAATCGTTGGGTAGACGTCGAAACCATGACCGGCCGATCCTATGAACCAGTTCTATTTAATTTGCAACATGCATTGCATACATTTGCACAAAACCATTTAGCATATAACTTTTATTTTCAGGGAACCTTACAGATTTTGTTGGTGCAGTAAGCAGAAAGGAAGAATGAATCCAACTGTGAGGATCGTTCCATGCCTCAAATTCAAAGAACTGAAGTTGGGGAAGCTGATAACTCAAAGTGAAAGAATTCCGCCTGTCAGTAGAGCTTATTTTGGGAAAAGATTTGGGAACATCCTAGATCTTTTGACTACCAATGTGGACATGGAAGCTTTGATTGCTCTGGCAAAGTACTATGATCCTCCTCTCCGATGCTTCACATTCCAAGACTTTCAGCTTGTTCCTACAATTGAAGAGTTCGAGAGAATCCTTAATTGGCCTTTGAAGGACGACACCCCTTTTCTCAACATAGGGGAAGACCTCGATAAGGCTAAGGTAGCTGCTGCTTTATTTCTTCCTGTAAGGGAGGTGGCACCTTGGATTACAGACAAAGGTATTCTTAGGCAAAACTTAGAAGATAAGTTGTTAAGTTTGAATGTTCAAGACGATTGGCCGACTTTCAGCTCCATACTTGCTTTGCTCATCTTTGGGGTGGTTTTGTTCCCAACTAATGAAATTGGTTACTTGAGCCCGTCTGCTATTGGCATATTCATGTCAAAGAACCCCTTCCTGTTGGTCGATGTTCTTTACCATCTCCATGAGAGAAATCAAGAAGCGAGGGTGGTTCGTGTTGTTCTCCACTGTACTTATGGTTGACATCTCATATCCCTCGAGTGGACCGTGGGAGAAGATCCGAGAAACTTATCTTGGTCTCAAAATTGGCTTCACTAACCGATGGTGTGATGTGGCATTCTCGTGTTGGGGATTCGTTGATGTTATCACCACCGTGGAGGATATTCTAATGTTCCTTTGATTGGGTCTATGGGTTGCATCAATTATAACCCAAGACTTGCAACAAGACAATTGGGGTATCCGATGGAAAACGAACCAAGGCTTGAGCACTTGGAAAGCTTCATTGTGCACGAACTTGGTAAAAGGACCGCAAGTATTGAAGATCCAAGAGCTTGGGGTCAAATCCATAGGGAGAGCCGAGAGTTAATCAAGAGGGGCGGAATCGATGGAAGGTCTTATCGCCAGTGGGTGATAGAGAGAGTCCAAGAAATCAAGTTGCCTTACTTTGTGGAGGTACCCTTTGATCATCCCGAACAGAATCACTCATGTGCCAATAGAGGAGAATATGAGGCTTGAAATTATCGAAAGATGGAGGAGGAAAGATTGAGCTACAAAGCTCTAATTCTCGTTTCCTCAGCGAAAATTTAGAAGCCAACCTCAAAGAGGTGAAAGAAGAGTTAGAGGGGAGAAGGATACAGAATGAAAAGGATGAAGAGCTCCTGATGAGATGTTCTGAAAACTTGAGGAGTGCTGCAAGTGGGGCAAGGGACCTCCGTCGACAATTGAAGACTGCTCAGCATCAAAGGGGCCAGGCTTATCTAGATGAAGAAAAGGCCGTTGAAGAAAAGAGAGCATTGAAAGCACGTCTCGAAGCGAAGATTTCGAAACTAGAAGCCTCTCTAGCACGAACCAATAAAATGCTAGAAAATGAGATAACTGCCAAAGAAGAGATTTGCATCGCCCGAGAATTGGAAGCGATCGAACTAGCTGAAAAAGTTCAAGAGCTGAACATTACGAGGGAAGAAAGAGATAGCAAAAGGGATGCTTACGAAGGCCTTAGGGAGCAATGTCAAGGTTGGATTGATGAGATCCAAAAGCTGAACCGTCTGTTAGATGAAAAGGATGAACTAGTGTCCTTTCTAGAAGAACAAAATGGGCTTTTCTATTGGAAGTACAGTGAAATGGTTGACATGTGTAACCGTTTGATTGTTGACGTACCTTGAGACTCAGTCGGCCCTAGAAGACCTCGAAGGCAACCCGATACCTCCTGCTGTGAGTGATTTCCTCTTCCTCTGTCAAGAGGCGGTGAACAGGTTCAAGGCGGAAACTAGAGATTTGAAGCCTCGTCGTGGACAGCATTTCTAGTTTTTAGCCACTTATCTTATTTGAATATTTGAATCTAATTATTATTGTAATGATTTAAATTCCAGTATGAATTTTATTGCTCTGTTTGAGCTTGAACAGCCTTGTAGTCACAACTAACAATTTGAGTTTCTATGAGATTTCGTTGAATTGCAGTTTAATCAGTTTTTCTCTAATGTTTATTGTCAACTAACGAGTCTTCAAAGAGTCCCTGAAAATAAAATGTACAAAAACATATCATGGGCATGCATGCATACTCCCATAGCATATCATACATAACAGGGTATTCAGATCACCATCTTACTTGTTGATTTTCTTCTCCACAGACGAGAGACTGGGTTTCATCGCTCATCGTTACCCGACAAGAAGTAACTGAAGAAACCGATGGAGAAGATGGAAGTCGACATGGCCGCCCTAGGGACAAGAATGGATACTGTATGGGGCAATTGATGGAGATAATTGAACATGGCTCGCAACAAGAGGAGTTGAGAGCTCGGTTGTGAGGCCTGCTGTGGTCACTACTGAAGAAGTTGCTCATGGGAATGATTTGTCTGAAATTAGCTTGGAAGTCAATGCCGGTCTTGCTGATCTTGCCGGCGAGAATCAGGCTGCTCAAACGGATCATGCTGCGGTGGTTCCTCCTCCGCCTACCCCCACGTCGCCAGCGAACCTGTGTTGGTGCCTCAACCAGGAAGAAGGACTGTTCAGATTCCGATTCCTCAGCATGATGAAGATAACTTTGAAGATTGGTTTTCCAATGTTGAGGAGCCAACCGAAGCTGATAGGAAGTTGAAGATGCTCGAGGAGCGCATGCAAGCCTTTGAGAATCAGGATGTTTTGGGTTTCGACATGACCAACTTGGGATTGGTTCAAGGAGTGAGGATTCCTCCAAAATTTAAAATCCCAGAGCTTTCGAAGTACAAGGGCAACTCTTGTCCTAAAACCCACTTGAGGTATTACTATAGGAGGATGTCTGCGTACACGAAGGATGAGAAGCTCTTGATGCATTTTTTCCAAGATAGTCTGACTGATGGGCCATTGGATTGGTATATGGGCCTTGATAGCTCCCAGGTGCGAACTTGGAGAGAGTTGATTGTAGCTTTTGTTCAACACTATGGCTTTAACACTGATATGGCGCCTACTAGGACCCAGTTGCACAACCTAGCTCAGAAGAAAATTGAATCTTTCAAGGAGTACGCGCAAAGGTGGCGCGAGGTAGCTGCTAAAGTTCAACCTCCTATGGTGGAACGAGAGATGGTGGAAATGTTTACCGGCACACTAGATGGGCCGTACTATGCCTCTTGCAGTCTGACCAGTACTTTCGCTGACATGGTGATGTTTGGTGAAAGAGTTGAGATGGGGATCAAGCTAGGAAAGATCCAAGATGTGGTACTGACAAGAATCAAGTTGGTGGCGCCAAGAAGGCTTTTGGTGGTTACCAGAAGAAGAAAGAAGGTGAGTCAAGTGCCTGATGAGCGAAGAGGAAAGGAGAAGCGCCAGAATTCAATCGTCAAGTTGTCAACTATTCCCGCTAGTGTTCCAAAACAAGAGGTTGCTCCGAGACAATACCAGCCCAGACCCATGAAGAAGTTTGACCCTTTGCCAATGTCTTATGCAGAGGTATTCGCCCATTTACAAAGTCTGAATATGATTGAATTGCGCCATCTAAAGATTGACCCTGATAACCCACCGAAGTACTTCAATGCGAATGCCCGCTGTCTCTATCACTCTAATGCTCCGGGGCATTCCATTGAGAATTGCTATGCTTTCAAGTACAAGGTGCAGAATTTACTAGACACTGAGGCAATCAACTTTGGACCTCCTCCCACTCCCAATGTCATTCAACACCCATTACCTCCTCATGGTGGAAATGCTGTTAATGCAATTTGCGAAGATGGAGGTTTGAACCTGATAATGGATGTTAATGATCTGACCACCCCGTTGTGGTGGATAAAGAAGCAATTGCTGTTGAAGGGAGATTTCCC
Source organism: Vicia sativa (assembly GCA_021764765.1). Lineage (NCBI taxonomy): Eukaryota > Viridiplantae > Streptophyta > Magnoliopsida > Fabales > Fabaceae > Vicia > Vicia sativa. The sequence continues at coordinate 225,820,289 of CM038794.1, forward strand.
TGGTTGTGATGATGGTTGTGAACAATGCTTAATTCAAGTTGAAGGTTGTGATAAGTTGAGAGACGAGATTCGTCGACATCAAGGGCTCTTCATTCGTCGAAAGAACTTGATATGAAGAATGATGAAGATGAGGTTGACGTGGTCACTATCCCCGCCACTTCTAAAAGGATTCCGCTACAATCCCGTGCCGACTAAGAAACCTCCGTGATTATCACTTTGCGGGTCCAAGACCTACACTAGCGAAAAGGCCATCCCGTGGAATTATGGGTCCGAGTACTACCGTGACGGCAAGAAAGTGAATGTGAGACTTTGAAGGAGGAAAGTCCGATGAAAAGAAGATTGGAGGATTTGAGCTTGCAGTGCATGACATTGCGGAAGAAAGTCGGATTACCCGAAGTGGACGAATCTTCTCTCCACCCAATCTAGTTGAGAAAAATCCTGAAGCTTTGGCCAAGGCTAAAGCAAAAGGAAAGGAAGTCATGATTGGGGGTGAATCAACACCAAAGATTCGTAACCTGCTCGAGCCCGAATTAACCAGATGTTGAAGAATTGATGAAGTATATAAAGAAGAGCGATTACAAGATAATCGACCAGCTCGCCAAACGCCCGCCAAGATCTCTATCTTAGCTTTGTTGAGGATTCGAGCCTCACCGCAACGCCTGATGCATTTATTAGGAACATCCTTCGCTCCCCAAGAGATCTCGGTTAACCAATTTGGAGGCATTGTGAACAACATTTCGCAAGTAATGGTCTCGGTTTATCGACTTGATTTACCTCCCGAGGAAGGAAGCATAACAAAGCGCTACACGCTTCCGTGGAGATAGCGAGAACTACTTTATCCGTGTCTGGTTGACACGGATCCTCCCTCAATGTTCTTCCAAAGTCTACTCTCTTGAAGTTGGATTATGAAGGGGTTGTGCTAAGACCCAGTGATTTGATAGTTAAGGCGTTTGATGGGTCGAAGAGATCAGTGTTTGGCGAGGTGGACCTGCCTATTAAGATAGGCCCACAGGTTTTTGATGCGACTTTTTTCGTCATGGATATTAATCCCTCCTACTGTTGTTTGCTTGGACGCCCCTGGATTCATGGGGCTGGTGCTGTGACATCCACCTTGCACCAAAAGTTGAAGTTCTTAATTAATGGAAAGGTGGTCACCATTTATGGTGAAGAAGATTATGTCACCATCCGAGCAACTTTCGTATGTTGAAGTTGAAGGAGAGATCCACGAAACTCCATGCCAAGCTTTCGAGGCGATCACCGGTAAGATCCCTTTGCAAAAGGTGAAGTCTCCATGGCATCCTACAAGCGTGCTCAGCTATCGTCAAGTCGACATCCCGAGGGTGGGAAGAGTGCTAGAACTTCCTACCAGACGGATAAGAGGGTTTGGGTTTTGCTCCCTGAATGAAGATCTCCGCTCCACCCCTGGGCAAGGGTGTCTCCTCCGCCAAGTTTGTCAAAGGTGGAATCCAGATTGAAGATGTTGATGCCATTGATGGTGAAGCGGATGGTGACTATGATGTGGACAAGTGGATCTACCCAACTGTTCCAGGACGTGAGCTTTCAAATTGGCTCGTTGAAGATGTTGCTGCGGTTACTCGAGTAATTTTCTGTTTTTATGTCATTCCATAATTCCTACGTTATGCCCAAGACGTAGTGATCATGCTGTAGGGCCACCATGTTTTTAACTTTCAAGTTTATCATTAATGAAGGACGTCCTTTTTGCATTCAAATTTTTCTCTCTTTGTTTTTTTTTTCTTCACTCATTTCTTTTAAAGGTGACAATATCAAATTTTACTTTTTATACAAACCTTTTGTCTTTTCTTTTATTAAAAAAACTTAATTAAAAATAATAATAAAATAAAATTACCAACAACGCAGATGCGGTCCTTCGACGGACCCGGATTTTGTCGACGATGATTCCACTGTGGCTCATTATGATTTCGACGAACCGATTTATCAAGTCAAGAGGAAGCAAGAGGACTGTGAATTACCAAGAACTAGCCGTGATGTTGAGGCAAGAAGAAAAGGTCATCCACCGCACCAAGAGGATCTAGAAGTGATTAATCTGGGAACCGAGGACGCCGAAAGGAGGTCAAGATCGGGGCAGCATTGAAGATGGAGTTAAGCAAAAGCTTGTCGAAATGCTACATGAGTACGTGGACATATTCGCTTGGTCTTATGAAGATATGCCCGGTTAGATCGACATCGCCATGCATTGCCCTCAAAGAAGGATGCCCACCGGTAAAGCGAAGCTTCAGAACACATCCAAATGTCAAGAAAGATCAAAGAAGAGGTTCGAAAGATGGAAGCGTGTTTCCTAAAGGTTGTTTCTTATCCCCATGGGTTGCAAACATTGTACCAGTCAAGAAAGACGGCAAGGTAAGGATGTGTGTTGACTATAGGGATCGAAAGAGCTAGCCCTAAGGATGACTTCCCTCTCCGCACATCGACATTTTGGTCGATAATACCGCTCAAGCTAAAGTATTCTCCTTCATGGATGGTTTCTCGCTACAACCATTAAGATGGCGCCCAATGATATGGAGAAAACTACTTTCATTACACCGTGGGGGACTTTCTGCTACAAAGTGATGCCTTTCGGTTTGAAGAACGCAGGGGCAACATATCAGCGCGCTATGGTTACTCTCTTTCATGATATGATGCATAAAGAGATTGAAGTATACGTTGATGATATGATCGCCAAGTCCCACATGTAAGAAGAACACCTGGTTCACTTGTTAAAATTGTTCGAAAGGTTGAGAAAGTTCAGGCTGAGGTTGAACCCGAGTAAGTGCACCTTTGGGGTGAGATCAGGGAAACTTTTAGGCTTTATTGTGAGCGAGAAAGGGATCGAGGTTGACCCTGCAAAGATAAAAGCGATACAAGAAATGCCAGAGCCAAGGACGTAAAAGGAAGTGCGAGGTTTCTTGGGAAGACCAATTATATCGCTAGGTTCATTTCTCATCTCACGCCTGTGAGCCCATTTTCAAGTTAAGAAAGAATCCCACCAGGTGGAACGATGATTGTCGACGCTCGACAAGATAAAGAGGTACCTACAAGAGCCTCCAATTCTCTCACCCCGGTGGAGGGTAGACCGCTGATTATGTACTTGACCGTGTTGGAGAATTCCATGGGTGTGCTCGGTCAACATGATGAGACAGTAAAAGAGCACGCCATATACTACTTGAGCAAGAAGTTCACGAATGTGAATCGAGGTATTCATTGTTGGAAAAGACTTGTTGTGCACTCGCATGGGCAGCAAAACGACTCAGACAAGATATGTTAACTCACACTACTTTCTTGATCTCCAAAATGGACCCGATAAAGTATATCTTTGAGAAGCCACTCACAGAAGGATAGCCCGCTGGCAAATGATCCCGATCGAATATGACATTCAATACACTACTCGAAGGCCATCAAAGGTAGTGTGGTGGCGGACTATCTCGCCAACAACCATTAGATGATGACTATCACCGATGAAGTTTGAGTTCCCGATGAGGACATCATGTATATCGAGATTGTAACATTCCGGCCTCGAAGAAGGACCCGAGCCCGCTCGCGGTGGACAATGGCATTCGATGGAGCCTCAAACGCATTAGGAAATGGTGTTGGCGCCATTATCACTTCTCCGACCGGTTTTCATATTCCATTCACCGCCGAATCTGCTTTGATTGCACCAATAACGTGGCGAGTAAGCTTGTATTTTGGAATCGGCGCCATTGATCCGAGAATCAAGATCTTAGCGATATGGAGATTCGCTTTGGTAATTAGTCAAATCAACGGAGATTGGGAGACTCGCCATCCGAATTTGATTCCATACCGAGATCATGTCTTGAAGTTGATCCCTTATTTCGACGAGATCACTTTTGATCACATCCCAAGGGAGGAGAACAATTTGGCGACTTTGGCTACTCGTCATCCATGTTTAAGGTCGATGGGCGAATGATGCCCGCCTATCACTATAATGAGGTTGGATGAGCCTGCTCGCTATGAAGTAGAAGGTGAAGCGGATGAAAACCTTGGTTCTATGACATCAAAAGGTATCTCGAGACGAAGAATACCCGATGATGCTTCCATCGTTGATAAGAAGGCTCTGCAAGTACTCGGCCAAATTCTTCCTCAATGGGGTGTGTTGTACAAAAGGAACTATGACTGCTTTTGCTCGGATGCGTGGATAGACACGAAGCAAATAAGATTATAGAAGAAATTCATGAAGGTTCCTTCGGACGATTCTAGTGGACACACCATGGCCAAGAAGATCTTGAGAGCGTGCTATTATTGGTCCACCATGGAGAATGATCGCTACAACCATGCCGTAACATGCTACAAATGTCAAATCTCCGATAAGATGCATGTGCCACCTTCTTCATTGAATGTTTTGACTTCTCCATGGCCTTTCGCAATGTGGGGCATTGATATGATCGGAGAAATTAAGCCCACCGCTTCTAATGGACATCGATTCATCCTTGTTGCCATTGACTACTTTACCAAATGGGTTGAGGCAGATCTTATGCTCGTGTCACTAGACAAGTGGTCACACGCATCAAGCATAATATCATTTGTCGCTATGGGGTTCCGAGAAGATCATTCGATAACGGCTCGAATCTCAACAACAAAATGATGAAAGAATTGTGCGATTTCAAGATAAAACATCATAACTCTTCTCCATATCGTCCAAAATGAATGGTGCCGTGGAGCGGCAAACAAAAATATCAAGAAGATTGTACGTAAGATGGTGGTCACTTACAAGGATTGGCACGAGATGTTACCATTTGCCTTGCACGGCTATCGCACTTCATACGCACGTCAACAGTGCAACTCCTTTCTCCTTGGTATACGGTATGGGCGCCCCACCAGAAGTTGAAATCCTTCCTTAAGGATTTTAACAGATGTGCAACTCGATGAAGTGAATGGATTCAAAACAGACTTGATCAATTGAATCTCATCGACGAGAAGAGATTGACACTATTTGTCATGGACAGCTATACCGTGCGTATGAAAAGGGCTTTCGACAAGAAAGTGTGTCCTCGAATTTCCAAGTGGTGACCTTGTCAAGAGAATTTTGCCTCCCAATAGTACCCCGGGGCAAGTGGGCTCCAAATTATGAAGGACCGTATGTTGTGAAGAAAGTTTTCTCGAGGAGCTATGTTGCTCGCAACTATGGATGGAGAAGATTTCTCACCCGATCAATGCAGATGTAGTCAAAAATACTTGATAAAAAGAGACCCGTTAGGTTGATGCCTAAGCAAAATAAGGGCATCCCGACGAACCAAGAAGTTCGGGCAAAAGTTAGGATAAATATAAAAGATTGTACACCGCAAGTCGAAAACCGAAAGGGCGGCTTGGGCAAAAAAGGGTATCCCGGTGGATTGAAAACCCGAAAGGGCGGTCCAGGCAAAAATTAGGGATTCAAGGCGAACAACTACAATCTGCACGACACCTGTTTGGGTCTTTTTTACAATAACTTGATAATCCAGAGAGATGGAGGGTCAGTCTAATCGGAGCATTTTCTGTTGACGGCTCGATATGAAGGGATGTTGAAGTTATGAAGAGCATGGCGGATTCGTGGATTCGACAAAATCCATGATTTTTATTGTCACCTTTTCTTTTAACTTTGATGTATAAGCAATTGCCTCTTTTCAGGATTTGCTTCTTGATGTAAATGCTCATTTACGGGCTAATCAATCAATAAAATTACTTTCATCCAAACTGTGTTTTTCTATTATTTTGTCTCTGTCTTATTTTCATGTTTTTTTTTTAACTGTTTTGTTTGCAAAAACGACGTCCGATATTTTTAATAAACTTCGCATATAAAACATCAGTGCCCAACGCGCGGCATAATTTCGGTTACTCGAATTTCGGTACACCACATTAACGATTGAAACAGTTGATCTCTGTAGCAGAATTATTTGTTATGTCTCCTGTTTTACATTTTCAATTATGCGAAGGGCACCATGTACATGGGCTTCGGTCAACTGACAAGGTTTCTTTCTCTCCAACAAGAGTTATCTATGGCATATGTATGCCCTCAAATGTCATCACTCTTTCGTCGTCGCGGAAGATCGCAAAGAGCGGCTTACGCCAGCAAGATCGCATTCAAAAGCTCACTTGTGCCAGAAGATGTTGTCGATTCCTCCTATGCAAGAGCTCGTATTCCAGAGTTATTGAAATCAGGAACTCTACGCAACATGATTGTCATCCCAGATGAATGTTAATCTCTAAGAGTTACTTCCCCAGTGATGTAGATCATCGAAAGTCGATACTTCTATTCTGCAATCCCCCTGTCAGGGTCCAGACTATCATCTCTTGGATAAGGACCTGATGATTTATATTCAATTCATGGATGGTTGATGTTTCCTCGGCAGCTCACAATTGCCTATAGTCCCAGATGAAATATCAAAACATGCATCATTGCATTGCATAGCATCCTCAAAAAGAAAGCGTAGCATTTCCATTGATATGGAGCATTACGCCAAAAAATAATAATCTCAAACATGCATCTAAGCATAAGCCAGATTAAAGTGTTTCTCGAGAACCTTTTGCATCTCCGAAGAGAAATCATTCAATTAAAAAATCCCCAAGTGGTATTCCCTGTCAAGTTTCCTCAAGACATATTCTTCTTGTTGTTGTTATCTGCATTTTTGACCCTTGTGTCAGTCTCTTCCACCGTTCAATTCAATTCAATTTACCAAGCGTCTTACTTTTTGCAAATTTTTATTTTTTGTATTCTTACCCATGTTTGCCTCTGTCGTTAGAGTGCGAGTAAGAGTTGGTGTCTAACCTTTCTTGCTTCTCAATTGTTTGAGTATCCATACTTGGTGTGTGGTAATTCATATAATTGCCACTCTTGAAGAATTACACCCCGCCATTGGCCTGAGGGATATTGTATTTCTTGCACATTTGCAAACTTTTAAAGTCCAACATGGCCTAGCAATCCTCGCTAGAGTCTCTTTTGTTTGGCCTCTTTCCCCGTGAATTCGTCTTCGATCGACAATTTTACCATTCCATATATCTTCTCCCCAGTGAGTCTGCTCCAGTCGGTCTCCTTCTTGTGTGTCTAATATCTTTACGACATATACTCCTGTCTTCTCATTTTTGATCTGATGCAACTTATTGAAGAATGCGCCTATCTTGAGTTCTATCGAAGCAACTTATTGAAGTATGCTCGCTCCAAAGGTCCGTTCATTTTTGATCTGCGATGCAACTTATTGAAGTATGCACGCTCCAAAGATCTACTGTCTCATTTTGATGATCTATTGAAGCTATCCAAAGATCTATGAGTTCTTACCTTTTCGATCCGCCAAGCAACTTATTTGTATGCTCTCCCAAAGGTCCGTCTGGTTTCGTTTTTGATTTGCGATGCAACTTATTGAAGTATGCACGTTCCAAAGATCTACCTGTTCTCATTTTGATCTGCGATGCAACTTATTGAAGTATGCACGTTCCAAAGATCTACCTGTTCTCATTTTGATCTGCGATGCAACTTATTGAAGAATGCGCGTTCCAAAGATCTATGAGTTCTTACCTTTCTGATCTGCGAAGCAACTTATTGAAGTATGCTCGTTCCAAAGGTCTGATTGGTTTTGTTTTTGATCTGCGATGCAACTTATTGAAGTATGCGCGTTCCAAAGATCTCCCTGTTTCATTTTTGATCTGCGAAGCAACTTATTGAAGTATGCTCGTTTCAAAGATCTATCGGTTTTCATTTCTAATCTGCAAGTCGCTTATTCAAATTCGCTTTCGCTCGATGCTCAAAAAAATCACAAAAATATAATAAAAATAAAAAATTGATTGAAAATCCGAAAAACATAAACATTTACACTTGTTCTTGCAAACTTTGGTTCTTTCTTCTACCTTGAATCTTTCACCTTGCTAGTTCAAAATTTCACGCCAATTTCACTTTCGTGTTTAAGCGATTAAATAGGGCCTGCCCCAAAATTATGCCCTCCTTATCGATCCACAGGCATGCATTTATCATGCATTCGTCATTCGGATGGGTTTATTTACGGAGTTGATTCTCAAAAATTTCGAGCGGTTTTAAAAATTTGATTCTAAACATTTTAGGTTTTTGAGCTTGGTGTTCGATTGTTGGATTGAATCTTCTTGATTGAGTTGGATATCTTGAATTTCATTTTGATTCGATTAAATTCATTGCACGATTTTGTTATTCGATTTGAGTTCTTTGTTCAAGATGTTGTTCAATTTATCCGATTATTGATCAACAATGTTCTAGTGCATTTGGTGGTTTCAACGTTCATTTGGTTTCGCTGTTGTAAGTATTCATCCATTTGCACTTGTTTACAAATTTCACTTTGGATGTTTGTTCTTTTTTCACATCGGACAAGATTTTGCATTCTATTAGTATTTTTTTTGGTTGTTTCCGAATTTTACTTTGAAAGGTTCGATTTAAAAGGTAATAATTCCATTAATTTCAAGAGGAATCTATTTTCAAAATTTCATGAAGGACAAGTTAATTTGAGGATTGTGATCAAGAATTTCATGTTGAACTTGAATTTCAATTTCAAGAAAGCTCAAAATCGAATTGGGTTAGGAAATTTAAAAGAAGTTTCAAAAGTCAATTTCCAATTCAAATTTAATTCTCAAGTTTGTTTCATACTATTCAATTTCTAAATTGCAACAACCATGTTACCACCGCTTGATTCAAGACTATGATTGAATTACGGATTGAAGTGGATTTGGATACAATTGTTAGTCAATATTCCAACATGTTTTGTTCTAACTAATTTAACTCTTGGTTCATGACAAATTTATGGGATATTTGATGCATATTGAGTTTCCGACTTTTATACACAATCAAGAATTCAAATCGATGCATTTTCTCAAATCTTGTGTTCATGAAATTCGTGAGTTCCAAAATTGCTCTAAAGTTTTTGTACAAGGACACGAGTTGAGTTACATGTTACAATTTGTCAAATCTTAACATACAAGTTTCAATTCAAAAGCCAAATTCCAAGCAAAATCATTCAATATTCAGTAGATCATTCTTTCCATTCTTGTCATTCAAGGTTCAAAGTCTTGCTCGAATTCAAAATGATATTCAAAATACCCTACAAAAGTAGAATCAACTTCCAAGTTCAATATTTACTTAACTTTGGTTTGTTCAAATGCTACAAGAGTTCTCAAAATTCAATGTTAATTTGAATGGATGATATTACAAAGTTCAAACCTTTGATACAACATTTTTCAAGGTTACATCACACGAGTACAATCTATGGCCATAAGCTCAGACATACAAGTAAAGATTACATGCTATTCTTAATCCTATTTTCTAGTGGACATCTTTGTCGCTTGCCTCCCCATGCTTTGCTCTATCTTCAAGACCATACTTTCTTGACCAACTTTCCTTCATCACTTCTCCAAGCTTGCATCAAGACTCATATTCATGAAACAAACGAGGAAGTTAGAAACAAATGCATAACATTAACAAGTATTCAAAACGGTTTTATCTCATCATTAGGGGATTTAATTGGGATCAGTTATATTAATCTTGTTTCACATTCATGTTCCAGATAACCACCCTTTTGCAAATCACAACCCATGTTGGTTCACAAAAAGTGGTTTAATATCATTACCACTAAAGTGGTACAATGCCATGTCCTCAGTAAATCAAATCGAAAATGCAAAGCAAACAAGTTTAAGTGTTTTCATTAAGTGTTTTCTAACCAACAGCCAATAGGAACATGATACCTAAGCCCATCGTATCCCAAGAACCCTAGAAAACACTATAAAGAAAGACACTATAATCGAGGGCTGGAAACCCTAGCCGCAAACAACAACATTCAAAACCCGAATTCCAAACATCATTCGAAAAAATAAAGACGTAATACTCAAACAACATTCAAAACCCGAATTCCAAACATCATACGAATATAGCAACCAAGAACACAAACCCGTAACAATCGAAACAATATCAAATCATCATTTCCCAAAGAACCCCTTCGTAAATTCGAGATAGCCACGAGAAAGAAAGCGGAAAGGTATTACCAGTTTAGCGAGAGAGAGGAGGTTGCCTAACGTGTCGCCATCCTCCTCCTTTCCTCACCTCCTTTCTTTCGTTTTCGCATATCATCGCCGTTATCCTCACATTTCGCAACTTAGGTTCCGTGTCAAGTCAAAGACAAACAAACCAAATAGTTTCAAAACATAGCATGCAAATGATGTAAACAAAGCGAATCGGACGAGAGAGAGAGATCGCGAGATCGCTAGTAACGTTAAGTCCACGGTGGCGAATCGAGAGCGTGAGCGATCGGACGAGATCGGCGAGATCGAGAGAGATGAGCGAATCGTGGTGAGGATCGAGCCAGAGAGAGGATCGAGAGCGGCTAGGGTTTTGAGAGGAGATCGTGAGGTTTTTGATTTAATTCCATTTAGTTTTATAGTTAAGTTTAGTTTTTTTTTTTATATGTTTAAGTTTTATTTTCTATATGTTAATGATATAAATTTATTTTTAAAATAATCATTAATTATTGTATAAATTTTCAAACAAAATATATTAGTTCTTTTCAATGTTTTTGTTATTATCTTATTTTTATAATTTAAGTTTAACATTAATGTAAAAATTAATTAGTTTAGTCATATTAATTTGAAAATAATAATTTAGGTAGATTGTTTGGTTTAGTTTAGTCGTGGTGACACTTGTCACCACCGTGTGGCCGCCAAAACTGGTGTAGGTACACCCATGGTAACCATCTTACAATCTCACTCAAGCCACCAGATCTGCCAAGATCCGCATCCGACCTGAAGGGTGGACCACACTGCTTCCATGGAGGCACTCACACAAGATCTAGCACATTTTGGGCTTGGGCTCTACTCACACCCTCCGATTAAAGCTCCAATCGCCCATTTTCTTTTTAAAATTATTATTATGCAAGTTTTTGGCATATGGTAGTCTTTTATTTGTTGAATTACCAATTAAATTGTTAATTGATTTTTCATCAAGTGGAAGAATATCTATACTAATAATTATTTAAATTCGATTTGTATTGTGTGTTAATTTATTTTCTTTTATTATCCGCTATTACATTATCCGCTTGCATGTTTATTTCACGATCGTACACTCACTCTCAAATTAATATAAAATCAACAACGCCTCCGCTTCTTATTTTTGGTTACCCACACCAAATTCTCTAAGGGTCTCATGGTTGGGGATGGGCATGGCCATCCTCACGAGGTTAATTAAGGCCCTCGTTGCCTTGATTAATCATAACCAAAAATAATTGGTCCATATACCAATCACCATGCACATGATTAATCAAGTCCATATACTTGGTTAACCATTATATCAGTTTTCAAAATAGTGTTATTGGTATTTAATTAAATTGTTAGAGGTTCGCCCAACGATTTAATTAAAATGTAAAGTATTTGGGCCATTAGGAAACCCAATGACTCGAATACTTTATTCCATACACTTGAACATTTAAAACACTTTCAAATCAAAACAATTAATTGAACTTGTTTTCAAAAATCAATTTTTCTATAAAAAAAAACATAGTGTTATGGTACCTAATTAAATTGTTAGAGGTTCGCCTAACGATTTAATTAAAATATAAAGTATTTGGGCCATTAGAGGGTAACCCAATGACTTAAATACTTTATCCCAAAATAAAGTGAACTTTGTTTCACCTCACTCTTTTCATAATAAAGATTTTGATGAGAGAAGATCGGTTGACCTCAATCACCAATCTCGAGTATCGAATCGTTAGAGGATATCCCGACGCTTTGATACTTGTCATCTACCATTAAAATCAATTCAACCCATTCAAATACTTTTTCATATGCGATTATCAAAATCAAAAACACTTTTCAACTAAAATCAATACAACCAATCCAAGACATTTTCAACCCGAACTAAGTTTTGACTTTCCCATTGCACGGTTCAAACCGTGTCAAACTCAAAATAATAACAAACAAATCTTGTTTTCTCTTTCATGACTTAGAAATTAGCGAATCACAAACACTTTAGAACTAAATGGGTCCCATCGAGTACGATGAGAGGTGCTCTACCTAACCGACTCGAATCCATGCTTTTTGGTCTTGTAGACCGCCTTATCCGATTTTTGTGGGTTTTATCTATATTTCCCGTTCTTTCTAGAACGAATAAAATTAGGTGGCGATTTCATTGTTTTGAAAATTCATTTTTTTTTTTCGATTTGATGGTTATCAAAAACATTTATTCTAAAATCAACACAACCAATTCAAACATTTTCAACAGGAACTACGGAGTTTTGACTGTCCCATTGCACGAGGGAATACGTAGGCACGCGGTTTCGAAACCGTGTCAAACTCAAAATAATAATAAACAAACCTCGTTTCCTTCTTTCTTATTTCTCGATCATTAATTAGAAGATAGTATTTTTTACTTTAAACACACAAACACGCACGAACTAAATGGGTCCCATCGAGTACGATGGATGTGAGGGGTGCTAATACCTTCCCCTTGCATAACCGACTCCAGAATCCATCCTTTTTGGTCTTGTAGACCGCCTTATCCGATTTTCGTGGGTTTTACCTATATTTTTCCATTTTTTTAGAACAAATAAAATTAGGTGGCGATTTCATTGTTTTTGAAAATTTAAATAATTTTTGAAAAATGAGTTGCTTCACACGGGGTCACGGATATAGTGATGTGTACATGTAAATATGCAATGTCTTAGTGTAAAGTTGTGTTTAATTTAATTTACCATAACTTATTTATTCCTTCATTTTTTTTTATTATCATAAATCCTTTTGGACTTTTCAGTGTTGTTAATGTGATATGGGAAAGAAATATTAAAAGAATTGACTGAGGGTAAAAAAGAAAAAAAATCATTAATGTAAATCAACATATATTTTAGTATAGAGTTTTTTAAGTGATTTATAATTAAAAAACGGGTAGAATATTTAGAATATTATATATAAAATTATTACTTAAATGAATATATTCATGCAAACACTATGGATAAGACATGTTCAATACCATAACTATATTTGATCAGCTGGGATGAATTCAAAGTTGGTTGTAGCGGTTCATAACTTATGATATGGTGGAGAGTGGGTTGACTTGCAAAGTTTAGCACTTCGACGTCCAAAATCAATGTGATATTGAAGTATGGTGGTTGAATTAGAAAGAATTTGAATACATGTGAAGGGGTGTAGTTTCCTCTTTAAATAGGAAAAGTAGTTAGTAATTACATGTGTTTGAAACATCGTAAAATGTGGTCAATCATTTGATTAATTTGAGTGGTTAACGTGATTTTACTTAACAAAGTGTCTCATTTTTTATGTGTGTGAGAGAGGGGGGAGAGAGTCTACTTGTTCAATGTCTCATGCCTCACTGCTTTGTTATTGGGTTTTTGTCTTCTAGATCTTACAGGCGACCTGAAACGAATATGTCTAAACTATAAAATAATAATGATAATGACATGTGACAACAAATAATTTAATCTATAGATACAAAACAACAACCTCGGTCCAATAATCACCTCGTTGACATATGCTTATTATTGTTATATGCTAATAATTTATTGTTTCAAGTGCTTATTATTGTTAGATGTTAATAATTTATTGTTTCAAGTGTAAGTTCGACTATGGTTTTTGACCTAGTTGAACTAAGACGAGTAGAGTCAGTTGTATTCGACAGAGTTGAATAGAGTATTGTTGCTGCGGTAGAGCGGCAAGCAAATAGTGAGGTATTTATTTTTACCGGGTGATTTATACCGGTTAAGTTATATCGTATCAGGTCCACAGAGATTGGTTATTGATTCTTCGTTCGACAATTCTATCGTTAATGAGTTTGGAGTTAAATGGGTTGTAAAGAAAAAACAAAAAGTAAATGAACAAAACCATAAAGGATAGATAACTTGTCTGGAACGAATGTACACTATCTGTCACAGACATAAATCTACCGTCCAGTTATGCTCAGCCTATGATACTCGATCGTGTTATCACATACCTCTCACAATCCAAGCTATTTCTAACCCAAATTGAGAATTCAACCGCATCACCTCAATATCCATCTCTGACATACCTCAACAACACATAAGTCAACCGTGTCACTCGTAACGACTATCTCTAGCTCGAAAAAACCAACTCAAAGGCATTAAGATCATATACTCTAAGTAAATGTCAGCTCTAACCCATTTCTAGCATTCACAAACTAACAGATAATCATCCCAGGTAAGAATCCAAGCAATCTATGTCTAGCAAAGCTCAAATCCCTAACACAAGGTAAAAACCTAAGACAATCACCAACACAGATTCATAAAGCAAACTTTATACAACGCCAAGGGCGACAAATATAAATGAGTTCAGAGTAGATATACATACAAACCCAACAAAATGAGCAATATATAGAGAGGAGAAGAGATAAACCATAAATTTACACAGGTTTGTCTGAGTCTATCGAAGAGCAATCCACCTCCAATCATCCGTATGCAAATCCTAATGTTGTTTTCTAAGCTAATCTATCAAAACCTATAAGGTGATGGAATTTGGGAGCAAAAATCCAACCCAAAAACCATAACTACAAAAATGAAATGAAAAAGGAAAGATAAATAAACTTCTGTTTCTACAGCGTCGTCCGACGACCTAAAAGCTTCGCCCGGCGACTACCTTATTAAGTTGGACCAAATTAAGCCACGCCCTCAACTGACATAAATATCTACCGTCCCCCGGCGACAGTCAGCTTCGTCCGGTGACTCATCTTTTCCTCGCCCGCCGACCCAACAGCGAAGCAAGGAAGAGAGAAACTCCAACATTTAACCATTCCTCTCGCCCCAACGTCGCCCGGCGACGCAGACGTGAAGGCCCTCGTCTGGCCCTCGCCCGACGATCCACACAGAAAAACAACTTTTGTTGTTTTCTCTTGCATAACTTGGAATGGCTTCTCTTTTAGCCTTATTCCTTGATTGATCAACTTGAATCTTGGAGCTTCATTTAGACTTTATTCTCAATGCTCCAATAATGCAACAAATACCTACAATATATATATAACTAATCAAACGGTACAATATGTACAAAAAACACAATAAAACATATTAAAAACAAAAAACGGCGTTATTCAACGATATTAACAACAAAAGAATAGATAAGTGCCACAAAATATATATATATATATACAAAATAACTACATTTTGGCACTTATCAAGTATATAGATGTTGTTTCTAAATCGAAATGTTATTTTTATGTTTGGGGATTGAGCTTTGGTTGCTTATAAATAGGCATGGCGTTGTAATTCAAAGTAGTAGTACAATTTTAACATCAACTTCATTTAATAAATTTTCTTTTCTCTCAATATAATGTTATCTCCATTCTCTCTGCCTTCTTATTTTTCTTCTTCTTCTTTTTCAAACCCTAAGTGTTTCATTTTTTTAAAAAAAAAGGTATCAAAGAGCCTAGGTTATGATTCAGTGAGATTCCTAAATGGAAAACGAAATAACAACATCAACACAATTTCCATTGTATCTACCAATTTTCAAAAGTGAGAATTACGAGAGGAGGGTTGCGCAAATTAAGGTCATCTTCAGATTTCAAGATGTGGCTAAAATCATGAATGATGGAGTACCATCATTGGAAACAAATATAGATGATGTTTATAAAGATGCACACAATGATCATAGGAAGAAAGATGGTAAAGTTATGTTCTTGATTTATTAATGTGTGTATCCTAATGTGTTCGAGAAAATCATTAAAGAAAAAACATCCAAACACTGAGAAATCCATTTGAGATAACACCATTGAAAAAATATGAATAAATTGTTGATTTTTTCTCAATATTAGTGTTACTCACCAACCAGATGTAGACGCATGGTGAATCAATCAATGACTTGCAGAAAATTGGGAAAGTGTTGAGATATTTGACTATAAATTTTGATTATATTGTAGTGTCTATTGAAGAGTCCAAGAATCTAGCAGAAATGAATTTAGAAGAACTTCAAACTTCATTAGATGCTCACGAGATGAGGCTGAAGCATAAGAGCTTAAAAAGGGATAAGGTGGCTAAATAGCCACTGCAAGAAAAAATCATCAAGAAATATGGAAAAGAGAAGTCAAAGTAGAGAAAAACCTAGCTAATGATGCGACGTTGAGAAAAAATTCAAATAATCAGTCTAATTCAACCAAGAAATACATGGGCAACAAGTATTTGGGGAAGAAAGTTGACATGAAGAAGCTACAATGTTACAAGTGTCAAAAGTTTGGTCATTATGCTCGAAACTATTGAAGAAAAAAGGAAGCAAAAGAAAAAGATAATGATGAAGTGCAATATGGACATGCTGAAGATAATGATTTTGATTATGTGGTACTCATGGTCAACACTTAGTCTAACAATGAACAGACCAATATATGGAATCTGGATCCAGGATGCACTAATCACATAACTTGTAATAAAAACGGGTACACCAAGCTAGATGAACCAATTGAGAAAGTGATAGAGTTTTCAGATGGTACGCATGTCATTTCAGGTGGAAAAAGATATGTGGTTAGAAAGGATGGTGTAAAAGCAAGTATCACTAACATGCAATATGTACCTTCAATGACAAGCAACTTGATAAGAATATGTCAATTACTTACAAAAGGATACAACATGAAGCTAGAAAAGAATCAAACGAATCAAACGAAGGTGTATGATAGTGAAGGAAGTTTGATTCTAAAATCACCATTGGTAGAGAACAAACTTTCAAAGAGAAGATCAACATGATTGATCATTAATTTCTAAACTTGAATGTCAATGAAGACAAAGATTGGTTGTGGCATCACAAGTATGGACATTCAACCTTCAAAATTTTAGGTATGTTCAACCTAAATAAGATGGTGTATAGATTACTTTAAGCGAGGGAACCAAGTCAGGCTTGTGAGAATTTATGCAAAGCAAAGCAGGCTAGGAAAGTATTCAAACATGACTTGCCCATGAGGACGAAAGTAAGCTTATATGGAAATCCTTATTCCCTTGTTGCTAGTTTTTGATTGGATTTCAAGCATTTCTAGCATAGTACAAAAAAGTTGAGCAATCATACCACATCGCATATCTAGAAACAAAACAAATAATAAAACATGTTAAGTATAATGTCAGATGAATGAAAATATGATATAGAACACGAAAAACTAACCTTACCAAAATTCCTGATCTCGTGAAAACAACCTTGTATCCAGACAAAGATAAACTCGTTAGCATAACTTATCATGACTCAGCATTTGCAAATCGAAACGGGAAACCAGAAGCAACAAAAATTCAGAAAGTTACAGAAAATAAACGATTGATTTGCTAATCAAAATGAATATATTTACCGTAACATGAAAGAATAAACTTACCTGTAGATTTGCAAATCAAAACTGGAAATTGAAAGAAACACGGATTCAGAAATACCCAAAGGTTAGTCATTTGATTTTCTGCGTTAATAAAGGAAGCAATTAGGTTTGAGAGAGGAAGTTGAGATACATGACCAAATTTGGTGGTTCTTCATCGATGGTGGTGAGTGTTTTAATTGATAGTTTGAGGGTTTAAATTGAGTGAGAATTCTCAAGTTGTAGAGAATATGAAGGGTTTGTATGCTTTCCACTTTAAATTCAAATTCAAAATTTGAGTAGTGTAGTAGACATGTTTGGTTTTCCAAGACAAATATAATAAAGTTGATAATGTTGTTGGTTGTTTTAATACGTGGAATATTAGAATGACTTTAATTTTGTGCAATAAAATAGGTTTTGAGTTGGTAAGTAATGATTAACATTTGTAATGGCATTTTGGTATATCAATAACTCTCTAAACTGTTTTAGTAAGGTCATTAAGGTAAATTTGGTGGTAATCAGTTTTATTATATTAAAAGTAGATGACAATCACCATTTTCTTGTATAAAGGGGTTCGTGAGTCTTTCATACTAAAAGTTATCTAATATTATTATAAACTCTCAAGACTAAGTCTTGACGAGAGGAGTATGTCCTTTTATTTTTAATTGAACCTCAATAATTTCTGGTGTCTTTCTTCTTCTTTAAACTTTTAAATTTTCACACTTTAAATATTATATTTCCGCTGCTTAGGCTTAAAAAAAGTTAATCTCTGATTAAATTGCTAAATTTTTTCAAAATTCTTTTTTTTTAAACCACACAATTCACCATTCTCTTCTGTGAAGTCTCAAGTCTAACAACTATTAGGTTCTGTTTGATAAAATTAGCTGGTAGTTGATAGCTGATGACTTGTAATTGGTAACTAGTAGCTGATAATTGATAGTTGGTAGCTGATAGCTAGTAGCTGATAAATTAGTTTGAGTGTTTGATAAATTAGTTGTTGTTAGTGTTTTAAGTTGGCATCAATTTTGGTAAAACTAGGCTTTAGAAATGTCTTGATAGATGTCATGACATTCAAAGATTGAAGATAAATCCTACTGGACAAGGATGGTAAAAGTACACTCGTATCAGGGAAGCTAAAGTCGTGCTTGAAATTTAGAACAGATCGATGTCATAACAGATGTTATGACATTCAGTGACATTCGCTCGCAGAATCGCTTTTTCCCGAGATTTTTCGTGAAGTTTGTTGAGCATTTTATTTATGTTTTTCTGTTATTAGAAAGCATGCTCACGTGGCTGCTAGGTTAATCTTAATTAAACCTAGATTGGTTGTTGAACAAACCATGTTTTTAGGAGAGAATTAAGTGAACCCTAGCTATCTTTATGGAAGCCCAAATCAAGATTCGGATCGCTTCTATATAAAGAATTCAACCCTTACTCAGCCACGCCCGGATTTCATTGAAGACATTGAAGGCTTTTGTTTGTGTAATCGTTAAGGTTAGTAACATTGGTATTGTATAATTCTAGTTTCTCTTGTGAGCCAAGCAACTATCAATTGATAAGTGCATTGGACTAGGATTTGTTGTAAGGGTAGTTTATCACCAAAGCTTTAAAGCACGAGTGTTTGTCTCTTGATTGAAGCTTTGAAGCAAGATCAAGATATTTTATTGAAGTGTGTCTTCACAATTCAATTAGTCAATAGGTTGATATCATCGCGGTGATTGAGGGGAGTGAGTAGGAACTCATATCTAAGTAGGACTTAGGTAAAAGGGTCATGTAGTGATTAAGTGAGAAGGTCGCCAACCGTGTGTTGGGTAGGGTCTTCAATTGATACCGCTAATAGTGAACTTTCTCCCCGGCTTGGTAGCCCCGATGTAGGTTTGTTGAACCGAAGGTGAACAACTTATTGTGTTATTTATCGTCAGATTTATCGTGTGAATTGCTAACACGGTCGACATCGTGTCATAACATTCTCGTGACATCACGATCCGCTGCCGTGAATTTCAATTGGCATCGAGGCACCCCGCTTGTTATTTCGGGTGAGATCTAGGATAATAGTTTCCGCATAATGGATAAAGAAGCGATTTGGAGGTAGACCACCCATTCGGATGGGTCTAATTATGATTATGGAAGCCTCGTATGGTTGCCTTCTTAAGATCGTGGACATCAAGGCTGGAGAGCCGATAAAGGATGGAAACATCCAACCAAGGTTGAGAAAGATGGGACTACTGTCTTGAAACCTGAGGAGGAATGGAGTAAAGAGGAAGAAGAGCTGGCTCTAGGAAACTCTAAAGCATTGAATGCTCTATTCAATGGTATTGACAGAAATATCTTCAGATTGGTCCATCAATGTGAGCTGGCCAAGGATGTTTGGGACACTCTCAAAACCACTCATGAGGGGACATCCAAGGTAAAGATGTCAAGACTTCAGATGCTCACTACCAAATTTGAGAATTTGAAGATGAAAGAAGATGAGACTATTCATGAGTTTCACATGAATGTTCTGGAAATTGCCAATGCCTCGGGAGCACTTGGTGAAAAGATGTTAGAAGAGAAGCTGGTGAGAAAGATTCTCAGATCCTTGCCTAAGAGATTTGCAATGAAAGTCACCGCATAGAGGAGGCTCGTGACATCAAGACCTTGAAGGTTGAAGAACCGATAGATCTCTTATGACTTTTGAGATGGGAATCTGAAACTGCTGACAACAAGAACAAGAGCATAGCACTTGTATCCAATTCAAGAGGGATGCAAGGAGGAAGATGAGGAGAAGATATCAAGCTATAGCCATGCTTGGAAGACAGCTCAACAAACCGATCGTGAGAATTGATCCAAAGTCAAGGTCACATGTCAAGGACATTGCATCGACATCGCAGATCTTATGATTCCGCAGAAGATCCGGTCGAGGAAAAAGGAAGTCAAGGTAGTAAAGTTCAATGTCATGAATGTGAAGGATTTGGACATGTTAGAGTGAATGTCCCACCTTTCTAAAGAAACAAAAGAAAGGAATGGTTGTCACTTGTCCGATTCGTGAAGTGAATCGAGGAAGAAGGTGCCAAACATGTCACCGCCTCTTTGGAGTGTACAATTCGATATGGATTCTAGTGATGAGGAAGTGACATTTGAAGAGCTTTCGAGACCTACGTGAAGTTGTGCATAAAAAGTGATGATGTGTGTAACGAGGAACAAAAGAAGTCGATTGAGAAGTTGAAGTCGAGAATGTGAAGCTAAAGGTGAGAAAAGGAAAACACACCACTATAGATCTCCTCAACAAGAACATTGTCATGGTGAACTCCAAACTTGATCGATGTCTAAGTCTCAAAATGTCGACATCCGCATCAAAAGTTGGACAAAATTCTTCACTTGGACAAAATGCGGAAATAAGCATGGTTTAAGATATGTAGATGAAAAGAAACTTGGTGACATTAAGAAGAAGAGACATGGAAAACAAGTGTCAAAACAGATGTCACATCACAATGCAAGAAACATGTCCGCTGTGGTATGTGATCGCAAAGAGATTTGCCAATAACCTGAGAGGAACAAACTGGAAGTCAAAGGCAAAGAGGATGCCATTCCAAAAACAGAAATAGGTCCGCCTCGGATATGTGGAGGCTAAGGAATTTGTTAACCACGTAAAGAAAATGCACCACATGAACCAATGTCAAATCGATGTCACAACATTGGGTTCAGCATCAAAATCATAGAAACATGAACAAAAAGTTTCAAAGATGGAGATGTTATTATTGTGGAAGATTTGGTCACATAAAGTCCTCCTGCTATAGGCTACATGGGTATCCTAATCAAGGTCCTTATGAAAATCCTAAGTCCAACAAGGCATCACACACTCACCAGTGGAAGAAGAAGAAGACTACAGCTCTGATAGCATAGTCTTCTCTTAGAGTACCTTCCAAGGAAGATTGGTATTTTGACAGTGGGTGTTCCAAGCATATGATTGGAGACAGAAATCTTCTCAATGATGTTAAGCCTCATTCTACCAGCCTTGTTACCTTTGGAGATGGAGCTAAAGGAGAAATCAAAGGTGTTGGAAACTCAAACTGGTCTGGAGTTCCAAACCTGAATGGAGTTCTGTTGGTAAAAAGTTTGACTGCAAATCTCATTAGCATAAGTCAGCTATGTGATATGGGATTCACAGTCAACTTCACTAAGACTAAATGTCTTGTGATCAATGATGAACAAGTAGTGATTATGAGAGGAGTCAGATCAAAGGACAACTGCTACTTGTGGGAATCTGAGAACTCCACTCTACCATCCTGTGCTCTATGACAAAGATGAAGAGAAAGTGAAGTTGGGGCAACTAGAATCTGATCAGCCACACCTCAGAGGAATGAAAAGGATCAGTTCCATAGAGGGAGTCAGAAGATTACCAAGAATCCACATGGGAAAAGAGAAAATCTGTGGTAATTGTAAGGTCGGACAGAAATCGAATGTCTCACTCAATGTCCGACATTTGATCACTCCCAAGCATCAAGCAAAGTACTAGGTTCTGGCATGAGAGGTTGACCAAGTGTCTTACTGTCAAATATTACAGGAGAAAAGTCTTGGATGATATCATCTTTGGCAGAGGAGGAAATATCATGGTGACTTCCATCTATGGTAATAACTTAGTATCTGAAGGAATCTCAGACACATTGATGGATGACTCAACACTTCTTTCACAGAGCAAGTATGCAAGGAGGATTGTCAAGAGGATTGGGATGAAGAATGTCAGCCATAAAAGAACTCTTGCTCCTACACACTTGAAGATGTCCAAGAAAATAAGTGGGGAAAGTGTTGATAAATGCTTGTGTGAAAGATATGTTGAAGGATGGTTCATATGGAGAAGCAATCTTATTTCTTGGATCAGCAAGAAACAAAACTGTGTGTTCCTATACAATGTTGGAGCTGAACACATAGCAGCTGATAGCAATTGCTACAAGATGATCTGGATGAAGCAGATACTGATTGAGTACAATGCCATACAGGATGTCATGACATTGAACTGTGACATTGCACCTGAGGCCAGTCAATTTAAGACCTTAAGGGAAAAATTGGGTATTTGTCAATATGAGGAATTGTAGCAATTAACTGGGGTAACAGCAAGGGATGAAAGGGATTGTTTATTTCAATTACTTATAAGTGGGCCATTTAGGTATTTTCATCCCCATTTTAAAAAGTCCAAGAATAGGAAGAGACATCCATATATAAGAGTTTCTCCATTTGAAAGTAGCATCTCTTTTACTTCTTCTAAAAGAAACTCGAATCCCTTGCCATTTTCGCCTCATTCTCTCAAAACCATCAAAAAATGTCTTCATCTTCCTCAACATCCCAACAATCGATCTTCATCTCCTTCAATGGTCAAGTTAGGTCAAAATCGAAACCATGCAAGTCAAGCATTAATAGCTACTCCATCACAGATTTGGCAACCGACTCAAAGAGTCAAGAAGCTACGCACAAGAAATGCAAGAAGGGCACAGCATCCCTTCGTAAGACTTCTATTCCATCATCCTCCTCTCCGGACTAGGTCGCATGAGGCTATAGCTAGGATAGTGTCCGATATCCTAAATAAGAATAGGTATGCCGGATTTCAGCCTCGAATCATAAGTCCGCTAGCCCTAGCTTAGCAGTTGATCCGATGTCAATGAGAATGTCAAGACATCCGTGATGATGTTGATTCTCAGAAAATGATGTAAATCCTCCCGCCCAGCTCCGAAGGATGTAACGATGATAAAGAATCTCCGCTGAAAATGTGAATGAGATTTGATGAGGTTCTTGAGAAATCTTCGATCATAGTGGTTTTGATAAAGCCCTCACGACAACATATCCGATGGCATTCTTGAAGATACTCCTGAGAAGAACACCAATCAAAATATGGTCTCATGTCATCAACCTAGATGAGGACTTCTCTGATAATGACCTCATAGCCAAGGTTAACCCCAGATTGCTAGAAGGGTAATAAATAGGAAAGGGAAGAAAAGTGTGCTCAAAGCCCTGCTCAGAGAAGGTTCTCATAAGTCTCCTAAGGCCGGGAACAAGACCGCTGATGAAACCGTAAAGAGAAGGCTAAAACCTCCAAAGGGAAGAATAAGATGAAGAGTACAGTGGTTCATCTAAGGCAAAGAGCACCTCAATGGTGAAGAAGAGGAAGGCACCGAGCCATCGTAACATGATGATTCGACCTTGATGCTGAGAATGTCTCGACATTCACTCAAGAAAGAGGTCGCTCTGGGAAATTGCCTATTGTCCCTCGGTGGCAATTGACAACATTTCCTTCCACCACCCGAGAGTGCTAGGGTGGAAGTGTGTCCGAAAAGAATTGCTCTAGAAAGAGAATTGAACAAAAGTGCCCTTGAATGCAAAGATGTTATGGAGCTAATCAAGGAAGTCAATCAAGAAAACTGTGGTCAAGTTTTCTAATTGTTATGATGCTTTGGTGAAAGAGTTCATTGTGAACCTGACAATTGACTGTGCTGATGGGAGATCAGAAGACTTCCAGACTGTGTATGTGAGAGGAAGAAAAGTAAAGTTTTCCCCAAGTATAATCAACACTTATTTGGGAAGATCAGATAATGCTCAACCTGAGCTAGAAGAGACTGATAATAAAGTATGGCAAACAATTACTGCCAAGCAAGTAAAACACTGGCCTGTGAAGGGAAAGCTTACTGCTAGCAAGTTAAGTGTCAAATTTGCTATCTTGCACAAGATAGGTGCAGCCAACTGGGTTCCCACAAATCACAAGTCCACCATCTCCATTGGTCTGGGCAGATTTATCTATGTTGTTGGCACTAAAACAAAGTTTGACTATGGCACTTATATCTTTGAGCAAACCCTTAAACATGCTGAGAGCTATGCAATTAAGGGACCAATAGCATTTCCATCTCTCTTGTGTGGTATTATAACTGATCAATACCCTGACATTCTGGGAAATAGAGATACAGTCTGCAAGAGAGTTCCTGCCCTTGGCTTCCACTACAAGCTATTTCAAGGGAAGCATGTTCCTGACATTGTCATGACATCAGCTGAGACATCAAATGTCAAAGCAAATTCTCGTAAGGTATGTCATAGCGTGCTAAAGGAGACCGTAGGGAACTTGAAGCAAGGAAGCACCAAGCTCTAATCTCTACTCTTGAAAAGAAGAAGACACAGAGGTTGAGGAAGAAAGGATTGATGAGCCTTCCGTGAAAAGATGGATGATGGGGATGCTGATGCTGATCAAGCAACTGCTACTAAAGAAGGATCTGAAGAAGCTTCCTTCCACAGTGCTTCTTCAGGAGAAGAGAGCACCTGAGCTGTTGCTAGTCTTTATGTG
This sequence comes from Vicia sativa, assembly GCA_021764765.1. Taxonomy (NCBI): domain Eukaryota; kingdom Viridiplantae; phylum Streptophyta; class Magnoliopsida; order Fabales; family Fabaceae; genus Vicia; species Vicia sativa. The sequence continues at coordinate 225,844,867 of CM038794.1, forward strand.
CCCTGTTGCCTGCTGTTCCTTGTTGTTTACTCTCATTCTCACAATTTGGTCCTCTCGTTGTTTTGAGTGTGTATTCTGGATGAATGTAATTGTGTTGACAGATGTGTAACCCCTGAATATTTATGTTGTTTTCCTTCTGATACTCCTTTATATTAATTGTTTGGGGCAATTGTATGGGTTCCTTTGGCCCTTTGTGGCTAAAAAGGGGGAGAAGAAATACTGTGGGAAGTATTAATGTTTGGGAAAATGTATGGGAATTATATGACCAGTTTAAAAATTTTGTGGGCAATTGTATGTGGGTAGTTTGGGACTTGTATGGGTAGAATTTATCTTCTCTTAGTTCTAGTCACTTGAAGCTTAGGAAAGCTTAGGAAATCTTAGAACTAGGTTGTTAGTCTTCTCAGATTTGTACTGATAGTCAAGTAGTTTTAGCCAAAATGTGCCAAACGGGAGTTTGTTAGTGTTTTAAGTTGGCATCAATTTTGGTAAAACTAGGCTTTAGAAATGTCTTGATAGATGTCATGACATTCGAGATTGAAGATAAATCCCATCGACAAGGATGGTAAAAGTATGTGGAAGCTAAAGTCAGGCTTGAAATTTAGAATAGACCGATGTCATAATGTATGTTATGACATTCGCAGACATTCTGCTCGCAGAATCGCTTTTTCCGAGATTTTCGTGAAGTTTGTTGAGCATTTTATTTATGTTTTTCTCGTTATTAGAAAGCATGCTCACGTGGTCGCTAGGTTAATCTTAATTAAACCTAAATTGGTTGTTGAACAAACCATGTTTTTAGGAGAGAATTAAGTGAACCCTGCCTATCTTTATGGAAGCCCAAAATCAAGATTCGTGGATCGCTTCTATATAAAGAATTCAACCCTTACTCTACACCACGCCTCGGATTTCATTGAAGACATTGAAGGCTTTTGTTTGTGTATCGTTAAGGTTAGTAACAGCTTGGTATTGTGTAATTCTAGTTTCTTCTTGTGAGCCAAGCAACTATCAATTGATAAGTGCATTGGACTAGGATTTGTGTAAGGGTAGTTTATCACTCAAAGTTTTAAAGCACGAGTGTTTGTCTCTTGATGAAGCTTTGAAGCAAGATCAAGATATTTTATTGAAGTGTGTCTTCACAATTCAATTAGTCAATAGGTTGATATCATCGCGTGATTGAGGGGAGTGAGTAGGAACTCATATCTAAGTAGGACTTAGGTAAAAGGGTCATTGGGTAGTGATTAAGTGAGAAGGTCACAACCGTGTGTTTCGTAGGGTCTTCGAATTGATATCGCTAATAGTGAACTTTCTCCTCGGCTTGGTAGCCCCTGATGTAGGTTTGTTGAACCGAACCGGTGAACAACTTATTGTGTTATTTATCGTCAGATTTATCGTGGTGAATTGCTAACACAGGTCGACATCGGTCATAACATTCTCTGTGACATCACGTATCTGCTGCCAGGAATTTCAGTTGTTATACTAGTTGATAAATATGAAATGACGTAAAAGGACATTCTTAATTTAGAAATTGATAGTTTCAATATATTTTTGTTAAAATAATAAGGGTATAAATGGAAGAAAAAAACACAAGTTAAAAGCTACAAGCTCAAAAGCTATTTCAAATAACTTTTGAAAAAAAAAGTTAAAAGCTAATAAAGAAGATACAAGCTAAAAGTTAAATGACAGTTACTAAACAAATTTTTTTTGTTAATATGAATTGAATAGAGAAAAGATAAAAACTTTTTTTAGGGTGTTACCAAATAGACCCTTAATGTCCAAAATATTAATATAATTCAATTAATATTTTTAACTTATAATATTAAAAATTAATTTACTTAATTAAAACAAGTTAAAATTATATTTTTAGTTACAATAATAAACAAAAATAAGAAGCATACATGAAATATGAAAATGATAAGTTGACATCTCTTTTGTACACCGAACACGATATATTCATACAAAGAAGGCATAAATTCTATTTTTTAAATAATTTTTATTATCTTGATTTTTATGCAATTGTATTTTTCTTTGTTTACATCTTTGATGTACGATACTCGGTATGAAATCTAGTGTAAAAATAGGATAGTTCATGTAGAAAATTGGAACACACATTCTTCTTCTACATCTTCCATGAGCTTCCATCAACAAGAAGAACATTATTTTTTTCATATTTATCCATCAGTCTCATCTTCTTCACCTTGACCTTTCATTTTTTTTACCTTTTCTTCTTCTTCACATTCATCTTTCTTACAAACCTCCACACCTCGAACTAAATCTCAACCAATTCACTGTTTACTCGTTATTGCCTCAAGTTTTCAACACCAATCTCATCATCTCTTTATTATTATGTCATTTTATGTGTTTTCTTTTTGTTGATTTGATTTTGATTTGGAGTTTTTGATTTATTGATCCTCATTTTCTCTTTAATTTTTTTATTTTTTATTTTTTGAATTTTGGGAAGTTTATTTATTTATTTTTATGAAATTTGGTTTTCAAATCCGGATATTTGGATTTTAATAAATTTGGAGTCATTTGTCTTGTGTTGTTATATATTGTTGTATGCTTGTCTTTGAAAAATGATGAGATTTTTGAATGAAAGAATATGAGTAAATATGGATTGATTTATGTTGTGGGGTTGTTATAATATGGAGTAACTCAAGTGTTGAGAATAAGGTTAGATCTGATTAGGTGTTAGGTTTTACTCTTTCACAATTGCTTGTTAGAGTCAAAATAAGATGTGAAAAACTGAATTTTAAAATAAGAGATACTAAAACCTTATTTTAATCAACATAGAGGGATGAAAATAAATTTAAATCTTAACTTTCATACCAGTATATATTTTTCTTTTAAGTATAGAAGTGTCCACCAAACATTTTCCTCACTATTATGGCAGATTTATTAATTGAAAATTGATTCTATCAAACATGTACACTTTGTAGACTCATTTCGGACACCCAGATTCATTTTCTTTAAAACATGTATATTTCGTCCCAAAAAACTTACATGCTAGTATAATTAGATCGACCCATGAGTATTAAAAATAAAATTATATTTTATAATGGCTGATATTTAATTTTTTAGATATAATTAACAAAGAGAGATTTTACCGCGCCACCTAGAGCCAAACATATGTTCTGGAGAATTTGTAGGGGCTGGTTTCCGACCCGATCTAAGCTTCAACAACATCGTGTTCAATGTCCGTTAATTTCCCCCCTGGTGCAATTAAGAAGATGATTGGTATGTGTTTTTTGGTTGCGTTTCGACGTTACATAATTGGCGGACAACAAATTTATTATCTATTATCGAACCTCGCTTACATACTTTCCATGATGTGAAGTCCCTAATTCTTAATGTTTGTAATAAAGAGGACCGTCGAGAGACTGATAGATTTGCTATGTTGCTTGATGCTTTGTGGAAATATAGGAATAATGTGGTTTGGCAGGATAACCGGGAGGATGCTATGCAAATAGGATTGCAAGCGTATTATTATTGGCATGATTGGTTTTTAGCTCAAGAAGTTAAGTGTTTCGATACGAGTTCTAGTCATTCGGAGACTTGGAATCCCCCAATAGTGGGTCGGGTGAAATGTAATGTTGATGCAGGTTTTAATTCTGTATGTGGCACAACTAATAGAGGGTGGTGTCTTAGGGATCATCGTGGACATTTTCTCACAACGGGTGTGACTTAGGATGTGGGTCTTTTATCTGTCACTGAAGCTGAAACGACTGCCTTGAAAAAAGCAATCCAGAATGATATTACTTTATAATTATCTAATGTAATTTTTGAAAGTGATTGTCAGCTGGTTATCCAGACTGTTTGCTCTAAAAATTTGGGTAGATCTGAATTTAATACTATTATTAAGACTATGCAGAGTTTATTAATTTCTTTTCCGAACTTTGAGGTAAAGTTCATTAAGCGCCAAGTGAATTCGGTTGCTCATACGTTAGCTAAGGCGACCAATTCTTGAACTAAGTGTAGTGTCCAAAATATAATACCTCTTTATATTGAGTTACTCGTTATGAATGAAAGTTGTTAAGTTTGCTTTTGTAAAAAAAAAAAAAGAGAGAGAGAATAATATCATAAACAATTATAACTATTTTATCCCAACAATTTGTCACATACAACTTCTTAAAGATTAAGCATAGGATATTTTTAAATTGATGATAGTTATTTCATATATGAAATGATAATTTTATTCTTCTTTTCAATTTTTTCTATTCAATACGCTTATTCAATATTATATTATTTGAGTCATCGTTTCATCTACACTACTTCAAAAAATATGTTTAATCAAAATAATAAAAAAATAAAGTGTAACAAAAATTAACTAAGTAAAATAAACTATTTATAAAGTAGATGAACACATTTTTTATATCAATGAAAAGTACGATAAAAATATTTTTTCAATCTATATATTAAAATATCCTGGAAACTACCTCTCAAAAGTTGATAGGATGACGACCAAACGAAAAAAATTAGTTCCACAAACTAAAAGTATTGAAAACTATTTTACTATAAAGAGTGAAAAATAATTTCAATTTATAAAGAATTCCAATGATTCTGATGAGTGTAAAAAGAATGAATCGTGCTTATGAATAGAGTAATTCTGAAAAGTAATTTTAAATGTACAAATGTTATAAATTGAAAAGTGTTTGAATAACTAATTAGTTCATATACGGTTATTTTATAATGTATATTATTTACTGTTTTAAGAACTATTAAAATAATAATTATAGAAATAAATCTAAATTTATGAAAATTAAAGTTACAAAAATAAAGAGTTTTGCGAAACGGTCAATTAAATATATGATTTATGAAGAAATTAAATTAGTAAGTGATAATTAAGAAAGAGTAAAAATATTGTTTTTTCAGATAATATATTTTTATATTATTTTTTTGTATGAGAGATACTTTTTACGGAATATATTTTAATCAAAATTTATGATATAAAAGTATTATAATTTTATAATAGTGTTGAATATCATAGTTTAAATTTTAAATTTTTTTAGTAACTTTATTGAGAAAAAAATTTAAATTGGTTGAAAGTGACAACAATTGTGAAAAACTACGCATCAATTATATTTGTTTATATTTTAATTAGGGTATATCAAAAAGCGTACTCAATAGTGTTAGAAAATGAAAATTATTTTAATGAAATTTTAGTGCACAAAGTTAAAAATTGAAGAGTGTTTTAATAAAATTTTAATCTTACATTTTCCATTATTGTTTTAATGAAAATCTTAAAATTAATCCACTATAAATTTATAAATAAGAAACTGTTATATTCTAAGATTTTATATTAAGTTTAGATTTTTACAATATTTTATTTTTATTTTATTAGATACCCTTACTAATTGGATTTGGAATGTAAATATTTTGATAAATTTTATTTTTTAATCATAATTCGAATTGGAATAGGAATAGAAGAAATATGAACATTATTATCATTATATTTATTTATAACTTATAATTTAATTAATTAATTAATTTAAAAATTATTTTAGTATATAAAAAATAATGTTAGTAATATTTTTTTATTTTAAGATTTAAAGAATTAAAAATATGATTGATGACAGAATAGCTAATAGGATGACATGTATCCAGAGTTGGTTTTAGAGAGTTATTAGGATGACATGTGTTTAGGGTAGTCATCATGACAACTTTAGATTTAGATTAAATGAATTAATTTTATTTAATGTTGTGGTGTAATAAGTCTATTTAGATTAGTTTTAAAGAAAAAAAAATTTTAAACATTTTTTTAATTTTTAAAAATAGATTTTATAAAAAATATTTTTTAAAATATTACAATTTTTTAAATTGAAAGATTAATTTTGATATCATATAATATAAACATACAATATTAAAGATTAAAACATTATCGAAATTATATATCTTTTCAGAAAGTTATATGTCAAAAATAATTTTTATAATAAATTATTTGAAATAGCTTTAAAATTATGTGAATTTTTGAAATTTTAATATTCAAAAAAGTTTCTATAAAATGAAGAAATGCCTATAATAATATTTTAAGACTAACCATACCCTCACAAGGTAGAATTTTTGGTCAAGTAGTTTTTCACTCAATAACAAACAATACCTTTCCTCTGGCGATTTCTGACAAGATATACGATTTCCTATGAGACTTTAATTGCGACAAATTTCTAGGTTTCCAACCACTGAATAGGGAGGTATTACAGTGATTTGAAATGTGATTAGGATTGATTTTTAGGGTTTAGAGTGAGGCATGGTCGACTGGGAAAAAAGGCGGTGATGATCCCACTGGTGAGGGTTCAAATTTTCTCATCAACACCAAACTCAGGAAAGAAAGATGGAAATACAAGCATGAAGGGGTCAAATAATCATAAGGAGATTCCTATTGACGAACCACAATGAGAATACCAATATTAAAACCGATAATGGAAAACAACATTGAAGTTGATAAGAGTAAGGATGAGAAAGATCTAAAACCCTAACAATGGGTGGATGCCATTAGAGGAAACTGATTGCCCTCTAATGGAATCAAAATTACACACACATCACCCCAATGAGATGATTTATCCATGAATGTCGCGAGAAAGTTCATGATGAACTCATGGAACCTTGTTACACTCTTAGAGTTATACTACATTGAAGAGTGGTATTTTCTCACACGATTTGGATCAAAAGGAGACATGGATGCAGTCCTTATGAGAGGTCTATACACCATCTACAAGAAACCAATGTTGTTGCATGAATGGATACCAAACTTCAATCTAAAGGATGATGTATTGTGTGTTCTTTCATTATCGGTCATCTTCCCACAGTTACCTTTAATATTTTGGGGAAACAAAAACATTGGCAAAATAGTAAGTGCAATTGGGAAGCCATTGATGACAGATGAATGCACAATCAAAAAATTAAGAGTTTCATATGCTAGAGTTTTGATTGAGGTGGATGTAACCATGGAATTGAAATAGTAAATAATAATTAGAGATCCTTAAGGGGTTAAAATGACACAACAAGTTGAGTACAAATGGAGACCACCTTTTTGTATTGCTTGCAACAAAGTTTGCCATGAATGTAAGAAGAAAGAGGAACAAACAAATAAGCAAAGAAGAAAGCGGAAAACAAACAACCATGGGCACCCAAAAAAGACAATAACATGAAGGGAGTAACAACATAGAAGCCAAAAAGTAGTAAGGAAATAGAAAATACAACTGGGAAGATAATAGAGAAGGCATAGGAAATATAAATATAGACAACAGTGAAATATTCTAACAAGAATATAGGGAAAGATCTAATAGACAAAGGTCGCATTATTGACTACAACAATGGGTTTGTGGCTCTCAGAGTGGAGAATACTCTACATCATTTGATGATAAAGTCGCATGATGCTTTGCTAGAATGTAAGAGGGCTCAATAAAAGATCAAGATGCATTGAGGTTGGAACCCACCTCAAGAAAATGCAGGTAACTGTATTGTTTTACTTGAAACTAGAGTAAAAATAAAGAACCCTATTAGAAAAATTATGGAAAATGATTTGAATTATACAGACAATTATAGTCACCACAATAATGGTAGGATGTTGTTGATGTGGAAACCTAACTATTGTAATGTGAAGACCATTTGCACCTCTGACTAATTCATACATAATGAACTATATCAAGAGAATGGAACATTCTCACACTATTTGACAGTAGTTTATGTCGGTGGCAGAGTCTGAAATTTTAGGCAGCCTGGGCAAAAAATTTAACTAGAAATTTTTTAGTATCCACACCCTATTTTTCCTGATTTTATCCATGATTTTACTAATTTTGCCCTTGATTTTGTCTAAAAATTGAATATTGGATAGGAGAAAATACAAAGAAATTAGGAATTGAGTCCAGGCGCGTGCTCGGGCTCGCTGGGCTATAGAACTGTCACTGGTGTACGCACATAACCAACTTGTTAATAAAAGGAAATTACAGGAGGATGTCAAGACTTGTAGGGGGAACAACATGACCTTGGACAGTTATAGGGGACTTTAAAATAAATAGAATACTTATTTTGTCTCAAAATAAGTGTCTTTTTAGCTTAAAAAATTTATTTCAAAATAAATGTCGTTTTATTTTTTCAATATAACATTAATTAATTTTTATCAATTTTACTCCTAATTAATCATGTTTGTACTACTCTCAAGTAGAGCTGTCAAAATGGGTCAGGTCCATCAGACCGGCCCATAAGCCTTACAATTTAGTGCGGGCCAGATCGTAAAATATCTTTAAAATACCTATCTTTTTGGTCCAATCCATCGGGCATATGTTATTCATGGGTCGGACCGATCCATGTGGGTTTCGGACTGACCCATTAAAAAAAGATTTTGGGAAAAAAAGTTTGAGAGAAGATATGATTGTATAAGTGTGTTTTCAAGTGATAAAGAAAAGTTAAAGAAGATGAAGATATATTTTCAAGATGATGTAATCAAGAGAATGGTTGTGAGGTGGAGAGAAAATTTGATAAGTAGTATTAGTGATAATATTAAGTTATTATACTTTTACATGGATGTTTTTGTGTCTGATATATATATATATATATATATATATATATATATATATATAGATGTTGATTTGATGAATATTTTAAACATCATTTAATTAAGTTTATGATGACTCTCTACTTATGTTATATAACTTTTATCTATTACATCCTTTTTTATAAAATTAAAACTATAATATTGAAATACGAGTCAGACTGGCCCGTCTGGGTGGTCCATCGGACTGCAGGGGTCTTTGTAAAATAGGTCAGACTCAATTTCTATAGTCCATTAAACAATCAGGTCGGGCTGGGCCAACTCATTTAAACATGTTAGCTCGTCAAACCGAAACGGGCTGGATTGAACCGACTCATTTGACTGCTCTAATCTCAAGACATTAAATTTTATTTTACTTTTATAAAAATATAAAAATAATCAATAATTACTATATATATATATATATATATATATATATATATATATATATATATATATATATATATATATATATATATATATATATATATATATTAAAACTTATATTTTGAGACGGAGAGACTCCTGCAATATATGCAATAGAATATTTATGTAGTTATCGTATGAGTTAGATTAAGTAGGATTTAAATGCTCTAATTTATTAGGGGAAAAGATATATTGACACTCCAAATAGGTGTCCCACGCGGTATATAGATACGGTTGACCATTTAATAATATTTTTTTTCTTTTTGTTTTAATTAAAGTAAGAGTTAATGCAACCTTATATTTGTATTCACATACGGTGGTGTCTGTATGGTGTTAATTTTAAGATGTCCAAATATCACAACTCATGTATTAGACCATCAATTTGATTCTTAAATTTTTAATAAAATGTATGTTCGCGTGGATTAGACAGATGATGCTGCTTGCTCCAAGTTCAGTAAACGACTGGACAACAACAGGCCATTCTGTTCCACCATTCATTGTGGGTACAGGAATAGGATGCAACTACACTCCTTATCCATACGAACACCAATTTCAACAGGTCAAATCAAAGCAAGCGTATTCAAAATTATAGGTTTTCTTTTCCTAATAAGGTCACTTTAGATTCTTCATACTATATATTGATTGCATTGACTACATGCCTTATAACAAATCCTAATTGTATACTAGAAGTGTCAATTAAGGAAAATTTGGAAAAACATACATGTTTGTATATAATAACATAAAGTTAGATTTTTATTTTGAGAATATAGTTTGTTAATGGCTTATATTTATTAGCAGAAATTGACTCGATTTTTTGAATAGATATATTATGCATTGATTTATACCAACAAATAAAATAAGTTAGCTAATATACCCTATAAATATATATTTTTTAAAGTCGTATATGTATTGTATGATACAATAACGTATCGTCATTTATAAATGCGTAAAATTATTTTATAATTACATATATTTCTTAAATTTTATAATTTATTAATACATCTGATTTGTTATAGTTTTTTCTATAAATTATAATTGGGATAAAAATTTAACAAATTATTTATCTTAAAAGATAAATTTATAAAAAAAATATCAACTACCAATAAATTTAATGTTAATTGTTGAATCTTGATACTTGCATGAGTTTATTGAGTCTTTGGTGTTCAATTCATCTAAATTTATGTGATAAAAAAATTAATATTAGAACTAACTTTTTTTAATATTTGTAATTTAAATAAGATAATTTGATGTCATTGCCAATCAACTATAGTGTTATGTATGAATTGTTGTAAATTTTGATTATATTTTAAAAGTTAAATAATTTTTTTTATTTTTAAGTGATAAATATAAGAAAATATATTTTATGTTTATTATTATTATTATTATTATTATTATTATTATTATTATTATTATTATTATTATTTATATTCTTTTATGATAATTTTTAATTGGGCAAAGAAATTTAATGAGTTTGACTTGAATTTTATTTTTACAGAGATAGACCAGAAATATATCGTAGATAAGAGAATGAGAAAATACCTTTTGGACTTCATTTTATATTTGTTTTATTTTTCTCCTAGTTACATCATCGAGACATCTAAAAGAAGACATCTAAAAGAGTGTTTTTTGTTGTTCTGATGCCTCAGAGTATCATTGAGAATTTGGGAATAACCTGTTGAATCCTTGGAGATTTGAGCTTATGAGACGGATAAATCCTTAAGAACAGTGTACTTTACACACCTCAGTTAATGTAATAGTTTATTATTTTGTAGGTTTGATGGTCTTATTTCGAGAAGAGGTGATCAAATTACATTGGCGGTCAAATTTCTACAAAGATTTATGCTTTATCATGGTTGATATCATTAAGCCTTGAGTAATGCAAAAGAGAATTGACTGAAGAATCCTTCCAATTTAATGAAACATCTGAATCCAAAACCAAAAAATCAGATTTTTATTTTATTTTATAAGTCATTGCATATATAAATATTTTTAGTTAGTGTTTTTTACGTGTGGGTGCGATATATATATTTGTATGCTTATTGAACTTAAAAAATATGTAATTGCGATATATATATTTGTATGCTTATTGAACTTAAAAAATATGTAATTGTTATCTTAAATCTGAATATATGAATATACATCTTATGCTATGAATGAATAGAATAAAAATGATGATAGTGTTATTATGTGAAAGCACTATTTTAGATTTTTTTACTGTAATTGTTTTGATAATATTTTTATGGTTTGACATTCTTAATCAATTGAATGTGTAATATATCACTTATATCGATTAAGTTTCTTTCCTACCTTGAACTTAATACTATTTGGGTAGGATAACTACTCCCTCCGGTCCTTTTTATAAGAAACACTTCACCTTTTTAGATTCATTGAATAATTAATGTACTTGGTCTATAAATGGTTCAGGTACATTATTTATTCAATGAATCTAGAAAGATGAAATGTCTCTTATAAAAAGAACCGGAGGGAGTACTATTTTATGCCTTTTATTAAGTTTAAGTTTGGTTATAATAATGGTTAGCTGTCAATATTAATTCGATTAATATGACTATTAAGTTTGTCAATAATTTTAATCAAAATAAAAACGTGTCTATTTGTCTTCTTTCTTTATAAGTTAATCTTTGCCATTATGATATCCTAATATTATATTAATATTGTGTTAAGTTATATTGAAATTATTGAAAACCAAAATAAACGGTATGACATTGGAAACCGTTTTTTTAATGTTTTTCCAAGACTTCTAAATATTGTTTGATTTGAGTGGAAAAAATTTAATGCTAAAATTGATTTAATTTGTTGTTAATGATAATAAAAATCAATAATATATATTATTTGATTTGATTTGAAGATGTATTATGATTCTACCATTGATAAACCTTGAAGGTGAAGTGAAGAAGAAGAAGATAAACAGAAGTGGGAAAAATGAATACAGAGCAAATCAAGATAACTTTCTTCTTATTGATACAAGAGAGGGAAGCTAGATTATATACAAAAGTTGGTTAGAGAATCTACTTGAGTTACCCTAACTAACTTAATTGTCAAATAACTAACTCAACTAACTGACTGAAATCTATTGTTTGTTAGCCCCCCACAAGCTGAACTGGAGTAAATGTTGAGCAGGTTCAGCTTGAGCATAAGAGAATGAAAAGGCTTAGGCAGAAGAGACTTAGTGAAGAAATCTGCCAGCTGGTTGGAAGAGGATACAAGAAGTAGCTTTACAACACCAGCCAAAAATTTCTCACGAACAATATGGCAGTCAATATCGAGATGCTTTGCTCTCTCATGAAAGACAGGATTGGCAGCGATCTGAAGTGCACTTTGGCTGTCACAAAAGAGAACTGGAACCTTACTGCATTGAACATGAAGATCTCTAAGCAAATAAAGGATCCATTGGAGTTCACATGTGGCAGCAGCTAGAGCACGATATTCTGCTTCAGAAGAAGAACGTGAGACTGTGTTCTGTTTCTTGGTGCGCCATGAAATGAGGGAATGACCAATGTAGAAGCATGAGCCAGAAATGGAGCGACGTGTGTCAGTGCATGTGGCTCAGTCTGCATCAGAAAAACCAGTGACCGGAAGAGGTGAATTGCGTGGGAAAAATAGCCCTTGGCCTGGACAAGTTTTGAGATACCTCAAGACTCAACAAGCAGCTTGATAATATGTTATGGAAGGATTTGATAGAAACTGACTTAGTTGCTGAGTGATGAATGTGATATCTGGCCTCGTAGTATTGAGGTATATCAGTCTCCCAACAAGCCTTCGATAGGATGGAACATCATCATATGCAGGGCTATTATCATGGCAAAGTTTGATGGATGGATCTGAGGGTGTGCTTGCTGGCTTAGAACCAAGGAAACCTGAATCAGTAAGGAGATCAAGGCAATATTTGCGCTGACAAATAGAGATGCCTTGGTTTGAATGCGCAACCTCTAGGCCCAGGAAGTATTTAAGGACACCAAGATCTTTTATCTTGAAAGCTTGGTGTAGAATAGCCTTGATGACTTGAAATTCGTGCATAGAATTACCAGCAAGTATGACATCGTCAACATAAACAAGAAGAATTGTAAATGATGAGGATGTCTTCTTAACAAATAATGAATGATCAGATGGTGCCTGTATGTAGCCATGATGTGCAAGCAGGGAGGTTAACTTTTCAAACCATTGACGGCTCGCCTGTTTTAACCCATAAAGTGATTTAACCAACTTGCAAACCTGGTTTGGCTTTGTATTTTTGATGCCAGGAGGAATGATCATGTAAACATCTTCATGTAGATCACCATGCAAAAAAGCATTATTAACATCCAACTGATGAAGGTGCCAGTTGTGAATAGAAGCAAGAGCTAAGACAAGTCGAACAATGGTAAGTTTGGCAACCGGTGAAAAGGTGTCAGTGTAGTCAAGGCCTTCAATCTGATTGTAACCTTTAGCAACGAGCCGTGCCTTAAAACGTTCAATACTTCCATCAGACTTGTGTTTGATTTTATAAATCCAACGACATCCAATCGGTTTCACATGGGGAGGGAGATCCACAATTTTCCAAGTACCAGTTTTTTCAAGTGCATCAAGCTCAAGTTTCATGGCTTGATTCCAACATTCAAAATTGCATGCCTCTTTATAGGTTTTGGGCTCATGGTTAGTGGAAATGGAAAATATAAAACGAGAATGAGGATTAGATAAATTGGAGTATGATAGAAAATCAGAAATTGGGTAGAGTGTACCTGAAGATGATTGGCTTTGTGAATCATTAAAGGTAGCACAGACATAATCTTTGAGATGATGTGGTAGTTGTCTTACTCTTGAAGAACTCGGGTGGGTGGATTCTGATCAGGTTGGGAAGATAAGGAATCATGTTCAGAAGGCAATAGATCAGGAGAAGGGATAGTAGAGATTTGTTGGGTAGGTGTAGAAGAGCTATGATGAAGGTGATCTGTATGCTCAGGAATGACAGTAGAAGTAAGATTGGGAATAGTGTTAGGTGTATTGACAGGAAAATCATAATACTCAGGGGAGGTCTGTGTAGATGGAGTGGTGATGAAACTGAAATATTCCCAATTCTTGGTAACAGGCTGAGACTTAGTGGTATAGGGCAGGATGTGCTCATGATGAGTCACATTTCTGGAGATGAATATGCTATGTGTCTGCAGGTCAAGTAAAACAGAGCCTTTGTAGCCAACAGCAGAGCCAAGAAACACAGCTTTTTTGGCTCGAGATCAAGTTTGGTTCTGTGGGTGGATAGTGTGGAAGCATAACAGAGAGAACCAAAAACTTTGATTTGAGTTATATCTGGTTGTGAATTATGAAGCCAGTGAAAAGGAGACTTGTTATCAAGAAGGGGAGTATTGACTCTATTAATGATGAAAGCTCCATATTTAACAGCATATGACCAAAAAGACTTTGGAAGATTGGATTGAAAAAGTAATGCTCTGCCTACATTTAACAAATGCTGATGTTTTCTCTCAACTCTAGCATTTTGTTGAGGTGACTCAACACATGATCTTTGGTGAATTATGCCTTTAGAGGCATAGAACTCAGGGATAAGAAATTCTGGTCCATTGTCAGTTCGTACAAATTTTGGACAAATGTGATGTTGATTTTCTACAAGAGTGATAAACTTTATGACATGGTTGGACACTTCTGCCTTAGACTTAAGCAAGATAACCCAAACATATCTACTAAAGTCATCTACTGCAGTCAAAAAATATCTATGATTATGAATAGAACTGGTGGACACAGGACCCCATATGTCAAAATGAAGAAGTTGAAAAGGTTGAGCAGCTTTAGAAACACTAATGTTATAAGGATTTTTCTTATGTCTGGCAAAATGACAAATATCACATACTGCTTTATTATCATTAAAAATTGTAGGGTACATTTGAGTCATTTTAGACAATCTATCATGGGATAGATGACCAAATCGAAAATGCCTTATGGCCTGTTTAGGAATCACTTTACAATTGTGTATGGAGCTAGAGGAAACAATGGATGCAGATGGAAAAGTATTGGAAATCGATGTGTTGAGGATGGGTGCAGAAGACAACCATCATCATTGATCACCTGCCCTTCAAATTGTTTAGCCAAACCAATCATCTTCTTGGATTGCACATCCTGTATAATGCATTCATTGTGAGAAAATTGACAGAAGCAATTTAAGGATTGGCAAAGTTTAGAGACAGACAGAAGGTTCAAAGAAAAATCAGGAGTGTATAACACATTTGTGATATATAATTTGGAAGAAAACTTGACTGTTCCTGCATGTTTCGCAATAACTATAGATCCATTAGGTAGACAGACATTGACAGGTCGAATTTCATGATATGAATCAAACCAATGCAAGGCAGAACAGACATGATCATTAGCTCCAGAATCAAGAAGCCAAAAATCAGATTTAGTATGGCTAGAGCAGGTAATGCTAGAAATGAAAATATTACCTGGAGAAGTATTAGGGTTATGACTAAGATGAGTAGAAACATGATTGGTATTGGATGTACTGGTTTGAGTAAGAGGCAACAAGTTTGTCTGTTGTAATAAACCAATCAATTGAGTAAGCTGTTCTTGAGTTATGCTGGCACCAGGGTTAACAGCAGCAGATTCCTCACCACTATGAACTAAGGATTGTGCATCACCAATTGTAGTATTCGAAGCATTAGCTGAAACCTGTTTCTTAGATAAATTGGGAGGAAAGCCATGTTTTCGATAACACACTTCAATTGTATGGCCAGTCCTATGACAGAAAGTGCAGACTCTTGCATCTTTCTTGGTGTTGGAGGAGTTACCATAAGAACTTGATGATCTACCACGATCAACAGGTTTTCGTGCATCATAAGCATTGATGAGTGTATTTACTTCATCAAGAATTGGTGTAGTATCAACTTTGGGTTGCACAGAAATATTGTTGCTCTCTTCTTGGATCACCATAGAATAGACTCTATTGATTGAAGGAAGGGGATCCATTAAAAGGACTTGAGTTTTAATAACAGAGAATTTGTCATTCAAACCTGTTAAGAACTGAATGATTTGATCTTCGAGACGAAAATCGCGTGCACTTCTCATGGCTTCACATCTGCATTGTTGAAGACAAGTGCAACTAGGGATAGGTCGATGGGAATTGAGTTCTTCCCATAATCCACGCAGCTCTGTGAAGTAGTCAAGAACAGACTTAGAACCTTGCTTGAGATTGTTGATCTCAGCACGTAAATTGGAGACACGAACACGATCAGTTTTGGCAAAACGTTCTTTGAGATCATTCCACACATCAAGAGCGTTTTCCAGAAATACAATGGTTTGAGCAATAGGAGGAGTTACAGAATTCATGATCCATGAGTGAACGAGGCAATTACATCGTTCCCGCAGCACGATTGAGATCTGAAAAAGTAGGAACTTGTATTGAACCATTGATGAAAGCGATTTTGTTCTTAGCACCGAGTGCACGCTCCATCGATCTTGACCAAGAAATATAGTTAGAACCATTGAGTTGTGGTGAAATGTTAACAGAATGTGGTCCTTCACTCGGGTGCACGTAATAGACAGAATCGATATCACCATTGGTGATTCGAGCAGTGGGATCAATACGTGGCGGCATCAGGAATCAAGGAAAAACAAGAAAAACAGAAAGCAGAATCAGAGAAGTAATGGCGGAAGAATGGGTAAAGTATGGATCGAAGACGATGATACCATATTATGATTCTACCATTGATAAACCTTGAAGGTGAAGTGAAGAAGAAGAAGATAAACAGAAGTGGGAAAAATGAATACAGAGCAAATCAAGATAACTTTCTTCTTATTGATACAAGAGAGGGAAGCTAGATTATATACAAAAGTTGGTTAGAGAATCTACTTGAGTTACCCTAACTAACTTAACTGTCAAATAACTAACTCAACTAACTGACTGAAATCTATTGTTTGTTAAGATGTTTAATGCTAAAATAAGAAATATTTAATATATGTGGTGTGGATATATTGCCAATTAATTTCAATCAATATTTATCAATAAAAGAAATTTTGTGTGTAATGTGTCTGTGGCTGGGAATGCATACAGTTGTGATTATGTGAGTTAATATTATATATGTTTTGTTGGTGTTGAGATATTTCAGAAAATTATTATATTAAATTAAAATATGGTGTTTTAGAATTATTCTTAATCCACGAGTTAACGATCTTGAATACTAAACATATACAATGTTGCTTATAAATTTTTTTGGTTAGTTGTGTTGATTATATTTAAAATATCATATTTGATTATTATATTTTGTTTATATATGATATCTATATTTTTTATTTAAAAAAGTGCGATGTTATAATATTATCAAAGGAGTATAAAAATCATCACAAAATAATTATAATGGAGAAATATTTGTGAAGTTTAGAAGATATAATAATTAGAGAAATTTGAGATGATATTGTTCTCAATGTGAGAATAAATTTTTATATTATTGAAAAATTATTTATTATTTATTGATTATTGTGAAAAATATTTTTATGGTGAATTTTTATGACATGAGATATTTTGATTCATAATTAAGATTGTGATATTTCTCATAGTAGATGATATGATGTGTTACAATAATACATTGATGTTAATATATAGTTCAAATGAGAATAAAACTAAATGTGAAACTATTTCTCATTGTGCGGGGTGCTGTTACTTGAAAAAATTCAAGCACATCTTTATAATAAAATATTAAATAGATTTATATTTATTTTTGTTGAGAAATAACGATGTCGCTTATAAGTCTTATAAGCAGACCTGTATAAATTTAATTATGGAGATCAAGTTTAATATTAAAACTTAAGTAATATTTGAGATTCATTGACTTAGAGACGTCTTAGTCAATATTTTTAAGGAAGAAAATTTGTGACTTCCTCATTTGTGTTTAAAGTAGCTACTGAGTATTAAGGTAATATCATCTACTTATATGAAGTAAGATTAAAGTGATTCTAGTTGATCATTTGACGATGCCCCTGAGAAAAAACTAATTTGTGAACACATCGAGGGGAATTGGAATTAAGCCAATTGAAACTGGCAAGTGATGGAAACCCAACCTTTGTGATTGGAGATCCCATGAAAAAGGTTCATATGGGTAAGAACAAGTCACTTGTTAGTTATGCTAGCACAAAAAATTATATGATTAATTTTTGTTTTCGTCCATTTTCTATGGTGTAATTGAGAAAGTGCTAGACACTGCATTATTGAGAGGATAAGCTTATATAGCTTTTAATGAATTCCATATCCTTTATCGGTGGTATATGATTTGTAACGTACACTTGATGAAATTACCTATATGAGTGTTGAGTGGGCCGCTTGTATGAGATCTTGGAGAAATCTCTAGAGCACTCATGAAAATAACCAGACACGCGCACGGCCTATTAGCGCATCACAACGTCAACAACAAGAATTATGGGGTTGTGATGTGAGTGGTAGACCTCCAATATACGTCAAGTGTCTTTGGTTCATATAGCTTGCTACATCAAATTCACTGTGTGTTAAGTACTATCATTCTAGAGCTGGTTCATATAGTTTGCTATATCAGTTTGATGCATCACATTTAGGATGTTAATCCAGAATATTTTATTTTTACTTTTATTTTGAACTTTTGAAATATGTGGGGGATTGTTGTAAATTTTGACTATATTTCAAAAGTTAAATAATTTTATTTTATCTTTAAGTGAAAAATATGAGAAAATATTTTTTATGTTTATTATTATTATTATTATTATTATTATTAACTATATTATTATTTATTTGTTTTATGACAATTTTTAATTGGGCAAAGAAATTTAATGAGTTTGACTTGAATTTCCTATAATTTTTTTTTACAGATATAGACAAGAAATATATCGTAGATAAGAGAATGAGAAAACACCTTTTGGACTTCCTTTTGTATTTGTTTTATTTATCTCCAGGTTACATCATCCAGACATCTAAAAGAAGACATCTAAAAGAGTGTTTCTTGTTGTTCTGATGCCTCAGAGTCTCATTGAGAATTTGGGAAGAACCTGTTGAATATTGAGAGATTTGCGCTTATGAGGCGGATAAATCCTTAATGGCAGTGTACTTTACACGCCTCAGGTTAATGTAATAGTTTATTATTTTGTAGGTTTGATGGTCTTATTCTGAGAAGAGATGATCAAATTATATTGGTGGTCAGATTTCTACAACATGAATACCATACACCACTATTGATAAAGTTTTGAGAAGAACTTGTGAAGAGGGAGAGAAATAGAGACTCAAACATGCTATATGCATGTATAGGAGTATTGCTTTCTTAGAGGATGAGTGAGACTTATTCCTTCCTTATATACAAGTGTTATACAAGTTAATTACAAAAGCTAACTAACTTAGTAACAAATTTAACTATTATACTCTTCTACTTGTTTACATATCAAGATATTATTATTCCCCCTCAAACTCAAGGAGGATGCTTCAATGGAGAAACCTTGAATTTTCCTTAAAAGTGTTGAATTTGTAGTGGTACTAAATGTAACATTTTGATTTTTTATAGTTAATTATTAATTATTATATTATATCGCAATAAATTGAATTGTGTAATTTGGTGAATATTTGAATTATTTGAATATACGTGTTAATTAAATAATTGAAGTTTGTGGGTAAGAAAAGTAATTACCTAGTAATGGGCCTAATTATTAGAGTTGGTGTGGATACGTAAGTTAAGTCCATTAAGAGAATAGGATAATAAGAGGAGGAAATAATTATTGTTGTCATAACACAAAAAGAGAAAGAAGAGAAGAATAAAAGAGAAGAGGAAACAAGAAGAGAAAGGGGAAAAGAGGAAGAGGAAACCCTAGAAGTGATTCTTCAAGAGGTAAGGGGGAGAATCCTTATTATTATCTTGTATGTGATTAGGTAGTCATTAGTAACATGTTAGATTATGGATTTCAATTTCTAAGAATCTTTGAATGTTAGGGTTTGAAGAGGAATTAAGTTTTTCTACTTAGAAATGATGACCCATGATTAAAAACATGTTAGGATACCCTTTGATGATGTTATTTGACTGATTAGAATGATTTTTGTATGAGAATTTCATGATAAGAAGAATATGGTTCGTAGCAGAAAATTCTAAATTCCGCAGAACACGCTTAGTGCGACCAAAATCCCGCTTAGCGCAAAAGTCTCTAGAATTTGGGGTTTGTAGTTCAGAAAATCGAGCTTAGCACGGTATATCAGGCGTAGCGCGATCTGGAACTAAAATTTTATTTTATGACTACTTGACATGAAATCTTATATGCTTATGTTTTATAAAGTATTTTCATGTATGTGATTAATCGATTCGATTGGAATTGAATGCGTTTTAGATTGAAACTCAGTGAACACATAATATTCGATTTTGTTTATGTATATTGTATTGGAATGATTGTAATGGATAATCATTGTTGGCTTATGTTCTAAATGTTGTGGGTAAGTATGTGATGGTAAATGCTAAATGGTTTGCATTGATATAATGGTGTATGCGTATTTGTGCAATTGATGAATAATTCAAGGTGTTGGATTATGGAAATATGCTTGATAATTAGGATTAGTAGAGAATCTTAACTTGCATATGTTGTTGATAAATTGCACATGTATACATGGTCGACTTTGATCCTTAATTGGAAATAATCAGTGGTGAAATGTTTGGTTCACAAGAGACTTTGATCCTTAATTGGAAATAGAGGTCGTGAAACTTTGGGTTCACATATTTGCTTTATTCCTTAATTAGAAATAGTAAGTGGTAAAACTTAGGGTTCACAAGTTTGACTTTGATCCTTAATTGGAAATAGTAAGTGGTGAAACTTAGGGTTCATAAGAGACTTTGATCCTTAATCAGAAATAGAAGTGGTGAAACTTTGGGTCCACAATTGGTACCACATGCATTGTGTCTCATCCATTTCGCATTGGAGTCTTGTACATTATTTCTGTATGTGTAATTGAATTCGAAAGTGTGGTAATTGATTAAATGATTGTATTATTTGTTATGTTGACGATGTTTATGTTGTATGGAATATTACACAAAGCGTGGAGAATTGTTAACGAGATGTATGTTTCTATATTGCTTCTGATTATATACATTTTAGTAATGATTTGAATTCTCACCCTTATGTTGTATATGATGTTCTATGAGACATCGTGCAGGTTCTGAGGATAGAGGTGCTTCAGACGAGACTAGTTGAGGAGATTATTTAGCTTATCCTTATTCTAGATAGTGAGTCATTGCTCTGGTCATGTAACACGGGGATTATTTGAACTCGTGTTTGCTATGAGATATTGCTATGTATTCTCATTTGTTTTGGATTTTTATGTTGAGATAATATGTGATGTGGACTTGGTGTCGATGTTTGGATTCATATGACTTGATGATGTTATGGATTCATTCTTATGTTAATGGAATGATTATAGTATGGGATATTAACCATTGATATTATCTGAGAAAAGAAATATTCCGCTGTGATATGCATAATTTGTTGAAGCATGAGATTTAAATAGGTGTTATAATTATGACCAGGTTGATGTTAATATTTGTTTTGTATGTATGCATTCTATTTTACTTTGATTTATGCTTTATTTAATTGGGGTTAGAATAGGGGTGTTACACTAAGAGTCACTGATTCTTGGCGAACACATTGCATTTGAGCTTCTTGAATTATAAAACAAGCCTTCAACATCATAAATATCAGTAGATCCAACTTTACCATACATCATTATGACAAAGGGATTGTATTCCTCATAAGGGCCTTGTAAGATAGAATCAACTTGATCCCTTTCATCTAGGTATTGAAGTGCCCATGCACTTTATGCCACACCTCGTATACATGCTTGCGTGATAGCACCCTTAGTAAAATTACTTCAAAGATGGTGGAGAACATCCATTTGAAAAGAGATCATTTTCATTCTTGAACATTGGAGGACTTTATGCTTTTACAATTATTCTATGTAATTTGTGGGAAATAATGACCCATTTTACTTGTTGATTCCATAACATAAAATCAGACTCTTGAAGCTTAATATAAATCTTTGGTGCAAATGTAGTGGAATTACTTGTGATACATTGAAAATTTAATGTTTGAGAGTTTGTACTTGAGAGCTTTCAATTTTCTCCATTGTTGTTTCTCATAAACATTGGAAAATGTATTATGCGCAACAAAATCTTGAGCTACTTTTAAGAAGGAAATAATTTGAAATTACAATGAAACCACGAGTTTCTTTGAAGTTGAAGATGGTTTAAAACTTGAAAGTAAATTTTGAACTTGGAAAATGCAATATCTGAAACAAATCCTTGAGCTTCTTTGAAGCTGGATACAATTTGAAACTACAACAAAACCTCGAGCTTCTTTGAAACCTAAAACGGGTCAGAAGTTTAAAGAAAAGCTTGAACTTCTATGAAGTCGTGGAAATGATGAATAGAATAGTGGAAAAGTAAGATCCCTTTAGGCAATTGATACCATGTTGGGAATCAACTATAGTGTTGTGTATGGATATAATGCAACACCATTGATGAATCTTTAGAAAAAACTCATGAAGATGTAGAGAATAAGAGAATGAAGCATGCTAGGCAGCATTATAGTATTGATTTCTTTGAGGATGAGTGAGATTCATTCCTTCCTTATATAGAAGTGTTACTCATGGATCAAGTTAGTAATAGAAGTTAAATAACTTAGTAAAAAACTTAACTACTTTACTCTTCTACTTTCTTACATAACAAGATAATATTATATGTAGTATTGATCGATGCAAAATAAAGTTACAAATGGTCAACCAAAGAGAGATACAAATTCAAAGGGAAATATAAAATTAAGTTAAAGTTACAAATGTTCAACCAATCAATTCTTATTAAAACAAAAATAATTGTTATTAGACCAAAATGCTAAGGCAATAATTGACATGTCGACTAACACTCCCCATCAAGACTAAATGTATAAGTTCGAGAAGCCCATCTTGTTATATAATAACATAAATTGAACTTTTCCCAAGGGCTTGATCAACAAATCAAAAATTTGATTAGCACAAAGACAATACAAACTTTTTCATGAACATTATAATCGATTTCTATGTCTTTATTTTGTTCAAAATATATTAGGTTTGATGCAATGTGAAGAGCATACTGATTATCACAAAACATAAGTATTGATGTAGAAGGAAATAGACCAACATCTTTTAATAGATAAGAGAGCCAAGTAATTTATAAGTTGCATTATTCATTTCTATATGTGTTTCTTTAGTTGATGAGAGAGAGGCCACACTTTGCTTATTTGCATTCTAAGATGTTATACTAGTACACACAAAAAGTGCAATAACTGACAGTGAAATGTCTGGAGGTTTCAACTAGTCCGATATAAATCACTATACCCTTAAAGAGAATGAATGGTATCAAAAGGGATGCAAGGATCTAGACTAGGAATGGGATTAAGGTAGAGTAGGAGAGTTGTAGTTGCGACCATATGCGGTTAACGAGGAATGTGCATGAATTAACTAAAAATGTGGATATGGTATGCAATATTTGGACGTGTTACAATAAGATGAACAAAATGAACATCAAAAAGACAATAGAGTGCATGATAATTTAAAAAAGTGTCTTCAGATGGAGATATTATTAAATCTTTTCCATGGAAAAGTCTGAAGGTTCTTTAGTAGTAAAACCACTATCAGATACGATGTCAATAGCATATTACCATTGGGGTAAAAAATAATCTTTTTGACCAGGAAACTTCAATACAAAAAAAAGGATTTCAAAATACCTAAGTTCTTAATTTTGAAATGCTCGTGTGAAATTATAAACTACACTCATAAGATGGTGGTCATAACTTATTAGAACAATGTCACTAATATAAAGAAGAAAATAAACAGAACCTGATTTGCGATGAATACAAATAAGTGAGGGGTCAATTATACTATGTCCAAAACCAAATTCCCGAAGAATTTTTGGAATATCTATTTTTAATGGCTAATTAAGATCATATATAGTCTGATGTATCTTACACATGAGAGAATTCATTATTTACATTCAATTGATGAAGATGTCATTTTTTCTCACCAACCACAGGGAAAAAATTGAACTATAACAAGTTTGGAACCCGCAGAAAAATTATCAAAATAATCAACCCTTTTAAATTAATTATATCATTTAAAAATTAATCATGCTTTATATTGTTTAACGCTTCCATCGTATGTACTTTTAATTTTGAAAACTCAACAACAACCAATTGGTTTCTCCCCAAGTGGTGGAGAAACTAAAGTCCATGTTATGTTTTCACACAAGGCATCAATCTCATCATACATTGCATTGTATTGTGGAATTATAGAAAGTTATCATCCTCAATGTTTGATTTAGGCTCAAACTCAATAACAAATAAAGATATGAAATTACAAAGAGGATAAGGATTACAAAGAATAAGATTTAAAGAATATGTATGTAATGAGTTAAGTTAGCAAACACAATCATTGAGATGATGAATCGTTTTTGTGGTTGTGTTTGGTCACCGTTGTGGGAGGTTGAGGTGGAATTAGTTTGAGGTTAGAATTTTTGGAAATAATACAAGTATAAGTGTGGGTAAAATAGTCTCACATTGGATAGAAATATGGTGATTTGAGCATTTATAAGTGGGAGAACTCACTCACCTATCACCCTAAGGTTTAAAGTGAACAAGTGGTGTGTCTCCCACAAAGGTGTGTTGCTCAAACGGAAAGTCCCGAAGATAAGAATGCTCCTCGCTCGATCCTCCCTCGATTGTTGCGCCAACAAATGGTATCAGAGTCTTTGATTCGAAAAATGGACCGACTTACTTGTATAAAAAATATCTCCACATGGGCAAGTGTAAGGCAATGGTAAGAGTCTCGCATGTAGGTATAAGTGTCATCACATTCTTGTTGGTGGATTATAAACTCTCATTTTCCAATGGAAAATGATATGGTTATTGTAAAGAGAAAATAAAAATCTTAATTAATGAGTTTTATTGTTATATTAGGGATGTTGTTATAGATGGTACATTTTCTCCCACATATCTTATAAATAAATTATATAACGATGCAAAAATCTAGTAATCTTTAGGCTAAATAGGAAAAAGAAAAAATACAACATAATTTAAAATCTTTGACGATAATCATTATCTGTTTCGGTATTAATGAGTTATATCATGTATCAAATTATAGACGGCTAAAGAAATATGAGACACCCTTAAAGTTATCCATGAGGATACTTCCGAGATAAAAAAGGTTAGGATGAATATATTAATCTATGAATATGAATTATTTAGCATAAGACGTACTTAAAATATTCTTGACATAAAAAACATTTTATCTGGATAATAAACCATCTATGAACTCTAGATAATAGTTTTCCAAGCAAAGATATATTTGACAAAGTCTTAGATGCTTAAATCACATATGACCACTGAAAGTCACTGTAATTTATGAATCTAAATACTTATTCAATATATAATTGGCTACTCTGTTTGGTATATTTTCATAACATCAACTTGAATAGAAACGTTTCACATAAGTTGAAGAAGGGGAAGAAAAAGAAAGGATTAACCCTGGGATTTTTGTATGAAAGTGACGAAGAGATGAGCTTAATGGTTTACAAATACAAATGACTCATGAGGCATGAAAATAATGCAAAACTATTTCTAAAATTCCAAGAGAAAAATGAAGGTGGATAATATTTCAATCTGACTTCCTTCCGATGTGCAAAAGGGGTCACAGAAAACCAAATTGTCCATCAAATCAAAATAAATATGAAAATTCAAACAAAATATCATAAAAAGATTAAAATATGAGAAGAGCTTATATATTGCATAGGATGAAAACTAAATGGTTTTTGATTCGAAGAACTTAAGATATGAAAAAACCAACATATATTTCATGGAAAATCATAAAGGAGATAAGGTAAATTTCTTTAAAACTAATCATCAATTTACTTAAAATGAATTACTCTATATCTATAAAGAACTAAGGGAAGATTCAACTAAACTTATAAAAAAATCTTCATCACTAAAAAAATGATTTCCATCCATGAATTAGAAATTAAAAAAATACAAATATGTAGAACTTATTAAAGAAAAATAAATATTTCTAAGATAGGTTCCTCTCTCCACCTCTAATGAAAACATTCAAGAAAAAGTTTTCAAGTGTGACAAAGACGAGCATCTTTGAAAAGTTTACCAAAGGAAGTGTAAATATGAAAATCATCTTAGAAAACCAAAGACGTACTTATAATAAGACTGATTTGAGCTATCAACCAAAAACTCATGAATTTTTTTTTAAAACATTCTCTTTTCTTTCAATCAAAAATTCAAAATACACCTCATCTAAATGTTGTTATTATGGAAGAAATGAATCGTGTATTTGTAATAGATGAAAGAACCATGATATTAGTGATATAAGTAAATGGATCCTAAAAGGCAGAATGCCTCACTCCAATGCTAAAGGAAAAATTATACTCTCACTCCTCCCTCTTCAAACAGTCAAGCCTTCTTCACTATTGGTAACCTTTAATTCTTTTATCTTGGTTAACTTGTTGGTTCTTATTGTAGTGTTGAATGGTATCATTGAAAATTCAAAAGATATAAATAAAGAGTTCAACAAGAGTAGATTTTTATTATCATCATCCAGATTTGTCTCTGTTGGTGCACAAGAATCAAAGATGATAAGAATAATTGAAGAATAATAAGAGAATGACGGCTACAAAAGTATGAAAGAAATAAAGATTGTTGTTATAAATGACATCTACCACTAGTCTATTTATACAAGGAGAAAATTGCCACATAGGCCCTAAAGTAAACTTAATGACCAAGATAAAAAGTACGTAAATAGAAAATACTAAATTACCCTTCAATACCATCCCTTAATTTATATTTCTATACAAAACTAACAACACTAATTTCATCCCTTAAGAGGATAAATTGATCCGTCTTGATTGCCTTTGTCAGAACATCTGCCAACTGCTTATGGGTGCTACAGTTCATGACTTCTAATGTTCCATTTTGGACTTGACTTCTCAAGAAATGATACTTAGTCTCAATATGCTTGCTTCTCCCGTGCAACACAGGGTTTTTGGCAAGATTGATTGCAGACTTATTGTCAATAATCAACTTTAGAGGCTTCTTTAATTTAATCTTCAGATCTTGCAATAAGTTCAGAAGCCACACAACTTGACATGTAGCTACAGCTTCTGCAATATACTCAGCTTCACACGTTGATAGAGCAACAACATCTTGCTTCTTGGAACTCCAAGAAATAGGACCTCCCAGAAACTTAAACAAGTATCCAGAAGTACTTCTTCTATCAACTCTATCTCCACACCAATCAGAATTAGAGTAGCTCATCAATTCTGATATTTCCTTTCTTTCAAAAGGAAATAATACTCCAAACTTCAGAGTTCCCTTGATATACCTCAAAATTCTGAAAGTAACTTGATAATGGGACAATTTAGGTTCACTCATGAACCTACTAACCAGTCCAACTGCATAGGAAACATCAGGTTTGGTATTACACAAATACCTCAGAGAACCAACCAACTGTTTGAAGATCGTAGCATCCACATCTTCATCCTCAGAGTTAGAATCCAATTTATGATTGGTTTCTGATTGTGTAACAGCAGTCTTACAATTTTCTAGCTTAAACTTCTATAGAAGTTCTTGTTCATACTTCAGCTGACGCAAAATGATACCCTCCTTCAAGTACAGAATCTCCATCCCTAAAAAATATACCATATTTCCCAGATCAGTCATCTCAAATTCATTCATCAGCACTTTCTTGAACTTGATTATATCTTTTGGAAAGCTCTCTGTAAGCAATATGTCATCAACATAAAGACACACCAGAATCATATTACTTTCAGAATGTTGTACGTAAACTCCATATTCCATCTCACAAACCCTTGCTTCTTGAAAAACGAATCAATCTTCTGATTCCAAGCTCTAGGTGCTTTCTTCAATTCATACAGAGCTTTATGTAACTTGTACACCATCCTTCCTGATTCTTTTTCACGAAGCCAAGAGGTTGTGACACGTATACCTCTTCTTGTAATGGACTGTTCAAAAATCCTGACTTCACATCCAAATGCATTAGAGGCCAATTTCTATTTGCAGCTAGAGCAATCACCAGTCTGATTGTTTCATGTCTAGATACAGGTGCAAATACCTCAAAGTATTCTAGTCCAGGTTTCTAAAGAAAACCTCTGGCCACTAGCCTTTCTTTGTGCTTACTAACTAATCCATCTGGCTTAAGCTTCATCTTGAAAACCCATCTGACGCTGATGGCTTTTTTCTTCTTCGAAATCTTAGTCAACTCCCAAGTTTTGTTTCTTTCTATATCCCCAAGTTCTACTTTCATGGAATTCAGCCAAACCTTCTTCTTGAGTGCTTCTTCTATAACCAATGGTTCAGAATCTACTAACATGACACACTGAATGAGTTCTCCCTCTGAGTCAACTTCAGTGTCTTGCAACATGTCAAAATCTTCAAACCTTCTAGGTATAGTTCTGATTCTTTGTGGCCTCTGAATTTGTTCTGAATATTCTCCAGAACTTGGAACAACATTAGCTTCTAGACCTTGTCCAAAAACCCTATCTTCAGAATTACCACCTTCAAAAACATGATCATCTTCAGAAGCTTGTCCTCAAGAACCTACATCTTTAGAGTTTTCCCTTCTAGAAGCATGATCACCACCAAATTTTGGATCATCATCAAAATCAGATTCATCATCAGAATCAAATTCATCATCTTCATCTTCAGAGTCTTCTGAATCATCTTCTGACTCTAACTCTGACTCTTCTTCAGAACTTTCAACTTCTGTCTCATCTTCAGAAGTTATTTCTACACCAGAAACGGGTTGAGACTTTCTCCAATCCCAAGCTTCTGACTCTTTCACAATAACATCTCTACTAACTTCAACTTTGTTAGTTTTTGGACAATAAAGTTTGTATGCACCTGTACTGCGGTACCCCACCAGTAACATCACTTTGCTTTTATCATCCAGCTTCTTCCTTCTAGCTTCTAGAACGTGTTTGTAACACACATAAAAAAAACCTTCAAATGACTAACACTTTGCTTTTCTCCAGTCAACTTCTCTAAAGGAATAGTCTCCTTCAGCTTCTGCGTTGGACACCTATTGAGCATATATGTTGCAGTAGCAACAACTTCTCCCCATAAGTTATGAGGAATCTTTTTCTCTTTAAGCATACTTCTCGTCGTATAAAGCAAAGTTCGATTTCTTTGTTCAGCAAGACCATTGTGTTGAGGAGTATAAGGAGCAGTAACCTCATGTTCAATTCCATTATCATCACAAAACTTCTAGAATTGTGTAGAACTATACTCACCTCCACTATCCGTTCTGAGAATCTTTAACTTCTTACCACTTTGATTCTCAATCTTCACCTTGAACTTCTAGAATTCAGTAAACACCTCATTCTTAAACTTGATGAGTGTTACTGTTTACTGTGGAAAATGGTAAACAAGCGCTGGTCCTCCATATGTCCTAAAACTAAGGGTTACTCGCAAGATCGACCAGTTGATCTTAAGACGCGTGCTAAGATTTTCTATGTTATACTAACTATGTCGAAATATATCTTGGCTAAGAAATGATTTTCTAATACCAAGGGAAGCAGTACAACGAATTTCCACACAAAAGTTTCGACAACTTGACTAACCGACAGTAGGTTCTGGACGAAACAAGACTCAACGAGCTAACTGATTGGTGACTCGTGACCAACAAGTGATGTTGAAAGGTTCATGTAAAGTTGTTTGAAACGAAACGAATATGAAAAGTAAAGACATTAAAGAGATAAAATTGAAATATAAACTGATTGCATTGAAAGTAAAGATGGTTATTCACGTACATCAAAAGCTTAGTGACTCTTTCTTCCTTAAGCGCAGAATTGGGCAGAGTGTTGGTAAGCAATTTGAGAATACAAGTGAACACCCCTAAAAATTACAATGAAGTGACTTATTTATAGTACTTTACAAGATAACCGTTGAAAGCAATCAACAGATGAAATGAAACTAAAAGCACAAATGATACATAAGATTTCGCCATCTATTTAGCGCCTAACAACCACGATCTTTTGAGATAACTGCCCACGATCTTCATATTTTGACTCTTCCCCGCTCGTGATTTCAAAAGGGTTAACCGCTCCTAGTTTTGATACATCTTAGGAAGAATAATATTTCTCTAAGTCCCCTAGACTACGCCTTCGACAGAATCATCTGAACTTCGACCAATTCTTTCACTTAGCCCATAATATGGAAAATCGACCAACAACAATTTATTTATCCCTCCAGTCGACGCGGTTCATTTTCGACACACTTGTCTTGTGTTTATTCCTTCTAAATGCCAATCTCGCCTTTTTTCAGGTTCATTTGATACTTTAGTCGAATCGACCAATTTCTTGGTTAACTCTCTTGGTTGACACACTTCTTTCCAACATATTTGACTTGGTTTCATAAATTCTCCTTAGGAAACTAGATTCATTTAGGATCGGCCCCTAACCTGTAGGGATGTTTGACTTTGACACGTGTCCTTAAACGTATTTAGGAAATTTCAGGTAACAGTTACCCACGTCATTCTTGTGAACTCATCCACAAAAGACACAAAATACCTATTTCCTCCAAGTGAAGGTTCTGAAAATGGTCCACACACGTCAGAATATACTACTCCCAGAGGATGTTTTGCTCTTGTGGATACTTCTGATATAAATGGCAATCTGGGTTGCTTGTTTTTCATGCATACCTCACATGACTTCTCAGGATTCACAATCTTCGGAATGCCATGTACGAGCTTCTTAGAACTTAGATTCCCTAAGCTTTTATAGTTCAGATGCCCCAATCTCTTGTGCCATAGCTTACTATCTCCTTTAGAGCCTTCTGCACTAAGACACTCTGTTTTAGCTGTTTCTACATTCACCTTGAATGTTCTGTTGCTTCCTTGTTCAAATTGCATAATTAACTTTTGATTGAAATCATACAACTTCAAGAGATTGTTCTTCATAACAATTGATAAGTCTTTCTCAATGAGCTCACCCATACTCATCAGATTGCTTTTGATTCCAAGAACATACTAAACATCCTTGATCAGAACATTCTTCCCATTCTTCACTTTAATTTTGACATTTCTCATACCTTCTGCATTAAGGTACTTATCATCAGCACATCTGATCTTTGTCCCCCTTCTGGAGTCAAAATCTACCAGCCATTGTTTGTTTCCAGTCAAGTTATTTGAACAGCCAGTGACCATATACCACCAATCTACCAAACATCTTCCATCAGACTCAGAAGCCATCAATAACACAAGTTCATCATCTGAATCTCCTCTGGCTATATTTGCTTCTTCTGATTTCCTTCCTTTGTTTGACCAGGAATCTCTAGCAAAATGGCCAAACTTCTTACAACAGTAACATTGAAATTTCTTCTTATCAAACTTCTCCTTCCCCTTCTGATATTTCATCTCATCAAAAGTTGAGGTTTCTGACTTTTGGAATCTATCACCACGTATATTCTCGGCCTCTGACCAAGAATGCTTCTGGTCCTTCTTGACAAAAGAAGCTTTCAGAGCCTGCTCAACTTCCCTCTCAGAAGTTCTTTTAGTCAGACGCAACTCATGCGCTTCTAGACTACTTTGCAACTCTTCTATTCTCATGGTTTCCAGATCTTTAGAATGTTCAATTGCTACAACAATGTAATCAAATTGAGGAGTAAGTGACCTCAATACCTTCTCTATGATTACCTGTTCAGAAAGAGTTTCTCCACAAGCCTTCATCTAATTCGTGATCAGAATCACTCTAGAGATATACTCTGAAACCTTCTCATTGTTCTTCATGTTGATATTCTCGTATTGCTTTCTCAGGGACTGAAGCTTTACCTTCTTCACTGATGCGTCACCATCGTAACATCTGACCAGTGTTTCCCACGCTTCCTTTGACGTCATCGAATCAACAATTTTCTCAAACACGTTCACATCCACACACTGATGGATGAAGAACAATGCCTTTTGATCTTTCTTCCTCTTGTTTCTCTACGCATCTCTCTCTTACTCCGTCGCATCTTCTACAACCAGAATATACCCATCAGTAACAAGCTCAAGAACGTCTTGAGCCCCAAATAACACACGCATCTGAATCATCCATCTGTTCCAGTTCTTGCCTCAAAACTGGAAGTTTGGTACTCATATTTCCATTTCCGTTCATCTTCAACCTTGTACAATACACTCAGATCTTCACTCACACAGTGTTTCCCAACCCCAGAGAATCAGAAAATGTGATTCTGTTACAATTTTGTTCAAAGATTCAACGTGAACCCAGAAACAATATCAATCACACAACACAAACTCACGTTCACTCGTGTTTCTATGTGTTTCTAACCGGAGCTCTAAATACCAATTTGTTGGTGCACAAGAATCAAAGATGATAGGAATAACAGGAGAATAATAAGAGAGGGACAGCTACAAAAGTATGAAAAAATAAGGATTGTTGTTATAAATGACATTTACCACTAGTATATTTATATAAGGAGAAAATTGCCACATAGACCCTAAAATAAATTTAATGACCAAGATAAAAGGTACATAAATAAAAAATACTACATTACCCTTCCATAGTCTCAATATTATGAAATTCATCAATAATTTTGTATAATTTATTCAATTGCACGAAAATAAATTTGTTCTCCGCCCTTTATAATGAATAGAATTATTGTTTCAGACATGACCAATTAGGCAAGACTTTTTAATATATAACAATTCATGTTTGACCCACCTCTTCTGCATGGTCTTCTTGTTCCAAATTCCTATAAAACTTTATCTATGAGTTACAATAATGAAACTCCAAACTTTATCCATCATATTGGTCTTTTCTGTTTGTGTTAGGCTTACCCACATTAACACATGACCTTTAAATGCTCTTGCACACTTGGTTAGAATCAAAATTGGTGTATTTGAAGAAAAAAGTTGGTATTCCCTTTTAGAAAATATTGTGACTTAATCGCTCATCCTCTTTATACATGAACTAACTCCTCTAGTAAATATTATTATAGATTTTTCGGAGCAACTAATTAAAGTTTTAAGATTATATAATACATCTCAATGAAAGGTGTGAAAAAAATGACCTGCTAGTAGTAAC
The DNA here is from genome assembly GCA_021764765.1 of Vicia sativa. Taxonomy (NCBI): domain Eukaryota; kingdom Viridiplantae; phylum Streptophyta; class Magnoliopsida; order Fabales; family Fabaceae; genus Vicia; species Vicia sativa. Next base: position 225,877,930 of record CM038794.1, read on the forward strand.
GTACCTTTTAATCCATTTTTTGAAGAATTAAAAAAAAATGAATGGTCATATTCATACCGTTTTTTAAAATAGAATAAGAATTAAAAACTATTATAAACACTTGACCACATTTTCAATTTTTTTAAATAAACAATTCTTTTTAAATTTGAGAAAATTCTTAATAAAATCAATGAGCTCTAAATTCAATTAATAACCTTACTAGTAAGAGTTTTGATTCTAATTGAATGCATTAGATCTCGACCACTAAAAAAGATATTGATGATGTAGATTTGTTACGGCCTAAAATATCGAGGGTTATCCAAAAAAAAACAATAAACTTGTTATCAAAAATTTATTTAAAAGGAAAAATGTTGGTCACAAAACCTAAATCCTAAACCTTGAATACTAAAACCTAAATCCTAATTAAGGTTCGAGAATCGATTATGTGTATATAAATTATTAACACACAAAGACATATGTTTAAGAAAACGATTACCTCTTATCAATTTTGCAAAGGATATTAACGTTATTATATTGATTTCCTCCAAATAATTAAAAACAAAGTATGACCTATTTATAAGAAAAGGAGAAAAAAGGTTTTTATTATTATTGTACTTGACAAGATTTAATTATTGCTCATATGTATCTCCTAGTGTGATGGAAAATTCAAAATTAGGTAGTTGTTGATAAAAATATTGTGTGTTGGTTAATTTTAAATAAAATGTGTTGATTGCTTTAGAGCATAAAAATGTTGCTTGTTAGCCGTGTTAGTGCAGATAAAAGTGCTATTTATAGATCGTGTAAGAGTGGATAAAATATCGTTCGTTGATTGACATTGATTGTTTTTTTTAGGAAAAGAAGTGTTAGAATAAGCAAGCTATACAAATTATTTTTGAACACTCAGGATAAAAGGGGTAATCATCTAATTGATCCTTTTTTTAAATCCAATTTTGTTAGTTAAAAATATTCAAAACAAATCGAGTTGTGATCTCTTAAAAGAATATAAGTGTTAGAAAAAAAGTTACATGACATGTGTCCTTACGCTCGAGAATAAGAGGGATACCAATTAATCATTTTTAATCTAATAAAAGAATGAACTCAAAATGATGAAGTTATCTTTTTCAAGATAGATATGTTTTAAAATACCACAACATCTACATTCATACATCATTCATAAAAAAATAATAACATGTGCATATATCATTCATGAGCATCATTACATGTACATGCATCATAATCAGCATAAAACTAATCTCGTTCTCTTAGTTTGAATTCTCAAACAAGTGAGAGTTATTCACAAATTTCCAGACAAAAGGTCAAAGATTAATGCCCGAAATAAGATGGGAAAACGACCTGAATGACCAGACGAGCTTACCAACAGACAGCAGGATACAGATTAATACCCGAAACAAGACGGGAAAACTATCTACATCCTGACAAATAGTCATTTTAGATAAAGCCAAGACGAAGGGTTATTCTGACTCTTTCTTATCATCAACTACTCCATATGGCATCTTTTAGCCCATCTTCGACGACACATGGTCATCTCTCCACCTACAGAATACTGCATATCTAGTTAAAAATCAATACATACCAGTAACCTCATTCAAAGAAGAGCATGAAGTCTAACGAACGACTCGCTCCCAAACATCAACTTCTCCAAATGGCATCTATAAGCCCATTCCAGTACATCGTCAATTGACGATCTCATTCCATACACTAGCGAGTGCAAATTTTCAGGTGTACTCGAGTGTTCAATCATCTTCTACCTTCAGGTCACCAAAGGCAATCATACCAATCTAACCCTTCAGGTACAAGAATATTGAATAGGGGAAACTGTTATACCCTAAAATTTGCCCTCATATTTTTTCAAGTCAATCCACATCTCCAAACTCAAGAATTTCTCAAGAGTTGACCAGATGAACCCTCTCCTAAGCAATCAACCCACAACTAGGGTTTTGATTCTCTCAAGTAAAAGATGAGTTCCATTTCCTCAAGTGTTCATCATACCTCCTCATATATCTCAAGGTATCACCATGTCAAGTTTCAAGCCTCACAACTCAAGTTTGCTCAGTCAATTACTCAGATGGTTGAAAATCAATTGTATTGGACAAAAACTCAACTGTGGTCAACATACAGTCAAACTTCATCATTTTTGGTCAACATAAATATTTTGAAGTCACATCCATCATTTGATCGAGGGTTGATCATGAATCATCAAGAAAACTCAAAATTTGATCAAAAGTCAAAGTTTCTAAATTAGGGTTTCTTGATAAAAAGCAACAGAACTTTGACCAGGCATAACTTTCACATACTTTATCAGAAAGTTTACCACCAAAGCTCATTTTGAAGATAATTCAATCGTATACAACTTTGTGTCTCACAAGCTTTGGCCAAAAATGCTTCATTTGAGAGTTATGGATCAAGACATTATAGGTTCTTCTAAAAGTCAATAAAAAGTCATCTTTTTCAAAAGAAGTGTACATGAACATGGAAACTTCAATGAAGATGAAACAAAAAGGAGTGTTTAGAGGACATCTTGAGCTTTCTAAAAAGTCCAAGAACACTTCAAAATATTGAAAATTAAGCAAGATACAACTTGTGCAAGTTTGGGAAATAATGCTAAGCAAATTCAAACTTTTTCCAAATGGGCCTAAATTTTTATGGTTCAAACTTGTTTCTATTATTGTCAAGAACTTCTCAAGCCCATTTGCACGCCATGCCTTCATTTATTTTATTTATTTTGGAATTTATTTACTTAAATCCAATTTTAATTAAAATAAAATGCCAAAAATTAAACTAATAAGTGCAATGCTGGATATTTATCATTCTTAAGGTCCAAGCAAGCACAAATAGCTGGTCAATAACGTGCAAGGCTTGATTGAACAAGATTGAAGAAAATTTGGAAGCTTTTGATGCAAATTTAAAAGATTGGAAAATCAAATATTTTCTCATTGAATGCCATATATTTTCTCTACAAATCTTGACCTAATTCATTCCTCTACATAAGCACAAGATATTCAGATCATAAGGAAACGAAATCCTGGCCTCCAAGAACCCTAGCAAAGTTCTAAAAAACTTGTGAAAAAAGTAATTTAGGATTCAACCTTGGAGGCCAATTCAAGAAGTTTTGAGGATTGATCAAGCATCAATGAGGTCCCAGGAACGATTTCCAATCATCAAACAAGTCTGAAGCAAGCCAAATCGACCACCCAAAGTCACGATTTGCATAACTTTTCTCCAATTTCGATTTCAATGATTCACACATTATAAATATAATTTGATTGCATATTCATGTTTGTTTTGATGTCTGAATTTTTTTGTATGGTTCGATTTAAGTTTAGATGCAGGAACCAAGATGTGCCATTGTTAGGGTTCACTAGCTTCAATTGGGGTTTTCTAATTTATGTAAAATTGGATGAAACTAATGGCAGCAACATGTTTAGGGGATCGAACCGGATCGATCCATGGTTTCCTAACAAATTTATGTTGCATATTTTTTTATTTTCAAAAGTTGCAAGATTATAGTGACACACGGAATCGTCGGTATAGGCTTACCGACAAGAAATCTGTGGGTAACGTTCGTAGGAATATTCAAATCGGGGACGAAGCCCGTTGGCGCGTTTTTGGTTTGAATGGATTTCAGGAAAATATTTTCTTTTATATTATATTTGTGTCATTATGCGAACAGCAAAGACACCCAGCTCAAATGGCCAGCGCGTCCCTTGGTAACCAGGGGGTACCCATATCGATCCCTGGCACCCCACCCTTCTTTTCGGCTATTTTTCTTACTAACATTTTTCATATTTTTTTCAATTTCTCTTTAATTTCTTTTCTATTTTAATTTCTTTTAAAATATTTTCTAAAAATACCGAAAAATCACAAAAATATATTTATTTTAGAATAAGATCAGAAAAATCTTTATTTTATTTTTGACATCAAATTTTTTTTTAATTTTTCTTTAAATTAAATTAATTGTTTAATTAACATTAAATTAACTTTTACATTGTTTTTTTACATTTAAATCAATCCAAAAATTCACAAAAAATATTTTCTTTCTTTCAATTATGTTTACTAACCCTAAAACATTTATATTAACACAAAAACTTTTTTCTAACGTTATTTCTTCTTATTACGATTTAATCCTTGTCTTGATATTTTTTCTGATTATTGTAATTGTTTCTAAGTTTTAATAGCGTAGATTTACGATTCCTCGCATTTTATTTATCATTATGTAACTGCTCATGGGATGTAATAGTATAATTAGGGCTTTACTTTCCGCATTTTACTTTCTGCACCTCATATTATGTAACTGCCCCAAAGCCATGTAATAGCGTATGACCTTTATCTTTCTGCCTTTAATTTCCGCACTATTATAAATTGTATGCACTGCTTAGATGTATGACTAATAGGATTGCATGACAAGATCTAAAATCAACCGTTAGATCACTCTAATAATCAAGACTAAATATCTGAATCAAACATTCTCTCTCACACTTACACCTCTTAAGGTATCCTCTTTTGTTGCCTTTCGGAAAAATAATGGTCATGTCCCTCGAACGTAGGGGGTACCATTAGCAAAAGTCCCTCGATTCAAAAATCATCACAAAGATCATAGTTCCTCGATGACCCTCGAGGTTGCCTACAAATATATTATCTCGTCCCTCGGTTGTTGCCTACGAATAAGTGATGATCGTCCCTTCGAATTTCTAAAGGTATCCTTACATGTTTCCTTCTATGACCATACGATGACCCTACGATTGTCCCTTCACATCCAACGGATAGGGTTACCTACCAACTAATGGTATGAATAGCGTTATCCTAAAGGAGAAGGAAAATAACAAGAAACGACCATTCTGAGTAGGTAATAAAGACTCTAAATTGCTTGCTCAATCCAAATCAAAATACTTTTCACACCTCACACTCCTTTCAAAATATTTTCAAACAAACACTTTGTATACATTCCAACGAGAATCATTACAAAGTTAAATATTTTCCAAACGAAATATTTACGAAGTCAAAGCGAAATACTTTTCAAATCACACAAACACGGAAAGAAAATTTTCAAAAGTGGGCTAAGCAATTAAGAGCCCGTAGATAACTACGGATGGAAAGGGTGTTAATACCTTCCCTTTTCATAATTACCTCCCTTACTCAGAATCGATAAAAGGTCTTTCCTGTCTTTTCACATTTCCTTTATTGGATAAAAGAAAAGTCGGTGGCGACTCTTGCTATCCGCAACATTTGCTCCTTCTACTTCTTCAGTTCTCCCACCGTGTTACATGATGCTCCTTCTACTTCTTCATAGCAGATGAGAGTCTCCAGTCCATCCCTCCCCGCCTCCATCATACTGCAGACGCATATCCTAACCATCCTCACCACCATAGATTTTTGAGACGGGATCTACATCTGCTACACAGGCGGGGCCGTCTGAGGTGAGACCTGATCTTACACCTCCTACACCCCCAGTATATTAGGTACCAGTACCGGGGCTAGCAGAGGCATCGACAGTAGAGGCCACACTGGCAGCAGAGGCGTTACCGGCGGCACTAGAGGTCCCTCAGGTCTTTGGAGGGGGCCTTCTAACTTATCTGTGCTCGCGCATTATCCCACCCATCTGGCTAGACATTTATGGGATAGAGAGGTGCAGAATTTACATTTATGTCTCATTTATTAATTATGTTATATTATGAATAATATTATGAATTCTAACAGTGTGTTTTTTCTTGCAGGATCGGGATACACTAAAGGTCATCAACCATGGGAGAAAGATCAGCAAGCCAACTCCCCTTATCGAGCCATGGTTTGATGATCTGTTGTTGACTACAAGGTTGAAAGACTTGACCCTTTGTGGATATAGCGTGGTCAACTGAGGGATGACCGACGCTTTATAAAGAGGTGGCATGACGAGACATGTTCGTTTCACCTACCACACAGAGAGATAATGATCACACTCTATGACATCACTTGTCTGCTTCACCTGTCGATCAGTGGGCGGTTTCTGGATCATGAGAAGCTGGAGAAAGACAAGGCTATTGAGATGTTGGTTGAGAGGCTGGGGGTTACCGTGGAGGAGACCCTGCAGGAGGTTGATAAGACATGTGGCAGCCACATGAGATATAGTTGGCTAAAGACTGTTTTTGATTATGAGGTTGCGCGCGCTACTACTACTGATGGTGATCCCGAGCAGGTTACACTTCACAGGGGGAATGCCATGAGAGCATACCTCTTGTATCTTATTGGGACCCAGATATTTATGGACACCAGTGCCACCTACACTAACGTCATGTACCTCAAATTCTTTGCTGATTTAGAGCAGGTCAGTGGGTGGACCTGGGGGGATGCTTGTTTGGTTTACTTGAAGACCAAGTTGACGGAGGCGGCTAGGTGGAAGACGAGGCAGATCACCGGCAGTCAGACTCTTTTGAAGGTATAAATTATTTCTCTTACCTTGGTTTTTAATTATTTTTTATTTTGAAACTAACTGATATAATTTTGATATTTCAGGGATGGATCCTACAATACTTCCCACAGATTTCAGGATGGACATTTGCTGATGGTTATACCGAGCAGATGCCTCGTGCATGTGCATATGAGCCGCTCAGAGGCAACCAGGCGACACTTGTGTATCGAGTTTACCTGGAACAGATTGTGCATGAGGACATCCACTTCAATGCCTACGCCGACCACCGCGAGACGATCACTTTTGAAGAGGTTTATTTGTTTACAAGTTGGTTGGCATGCGGTACTCGGAAGACTGCTGCCTCTATGCCCGGGCGAGTGATGTGTTAGTTTGGGTATACTCAGACAATTCCTCGGCAGTGAAGAGGAGAGAGATGAATGAGATTTTTGTTGATCTTGAGAGTCATCTCGTCCCTAGGGAGGCCAGAAGTACCGTGGCTCCAGACGAGTGGAGTTACGTGTTTGGTTACATGTTGTGGTACTTTAGGATTTCTCATTCATACCTGATACGTGAGGCTCCAGGGGACCCACCCAGGCCGGCTCATCAGGAGATCCTAGAGGAGGAGCAGGCGACGAAGGATCAATGCCCAGGACGTGCTGCCTAGGTGCCGTCATATCATGGAGCTTGCTAGGGATGACATCGACAAAGGGCTGTTTCTTGACGGATCCGATGTTAGAGACATTTTGGAGGCCATCATGGCAGAGGCTCAGGGTGCCATGGTCTACAGGAGGCAGCAGAGGAACGCCTCGAGGGTGACAGGTCGGCTCCGCCATACGCAGTAGTTTATTTTTGTTGTATTTTGACTTTGTTTTTTTATTTCGTATTGTACCAGATATGTTTTATGAATACTATTATTATAAAATTTATTTTGGATACCATTTTTGAGCTTTAATTCAATTTAAAAATTATAAGTCTTTAATTTGAATAACAATTGTAAATTCAAAAGATACTGCTTATAGTTAGGTTTTAATTTGAATAACAATTGTAAATTCAAAAGATATTGCTTACAGTTAGGTTTTTCTGCTAACTGTGTCATGCCCAACACCGGAAGTTTATTTCTGATAGTAAACCGTAAGTAAATTTCTGGTTTTACTCAAAATTTCAAAAAATAATACGTATTGGTTTATTTCCGATTTTCTAAAAGATATTTTGAATTTTTTATAGAGTTCGTCTACCTTATGAGATGAGTTTAGAAATTCACAATTAAATTTCTATTAAAATTCTACACAACTTTGATCGTAGTAACTTTGATGAAACTTTTCTTATAAAGCTATGTGGTTGTACTTTTTTAAAAAAAGAAAATTACAATTTACTTTCCAATCTTTTCTCCTCTTTCTAATAATCCTCGAATATCTTTAAAGTGGTTGAGAAGAGGTTCAATCAATTGCATAACTTACTCTCACCACGATGCCACTTTCTTTGCAGGTGAAGTAATAATGCTGCAAAGTAAATAAATAAATTGGCTTCCTGGGGCCCAGATGTCACGCCAAGTTCTATTACAAATTTGTGACACCATGAGTACAAATGTCATTTTTTTTTTATCATTAACACCCTTAAAAGTAATTGTGGTCCTAACCTTTATAATCTTACTTTTATTTACGTAATTAACTCTAAAGGTTAAAAGTTTGACCTCTCCCAATGAGTTTAGACTCATTTACTTTATGTAAGGTTATCCTTAAAATCATTACCACAATTATTGTCGTTAATATTAGTAAAAAACAATTGTGGTCCTAACACTTTTAATCATACTCTTATTTACTTAATCCTAAAGATTAAATACCTCTCAATGAGTGTTGACTCATTTCTTTACGCATGGATAACCTTAAAATCATTATTAAAGCTATTAATAAGTAATTATGAGAGTACTTTTGTCCTTATTGAGTTTATATCTTACATAATGTTATGATGTACTTCCTCAATTTGTCATTTAAGTTTTTAGCATATGAATTATAATACAATAATATTATTATAAGACATTATATTTTTATTAAATTAATTTTATTAATTTTTTGAAAATAATATAAAAATGATTATTAAAAGACACAATTGATAAATAACAATCATTTATATATTAAAAAATGAGAATGACTTTTATTTTGAAACAAATTTTTTTTTTAAAATGACACTCATTGTGAAACATATGGAATGTCAAATTTATAGAGTGGTTGGGGATTATGCACATAAGAAAGACTTTTAAGAATATATTTGGTCCTAACTGCTCATTGAATCTAGACGAAAGGTCAAATGATAAGGTGAAGGTAGCAGGTACGAAGAACAAGTACTACTCATATATTCTCCCAGAAATAAGTAATTTGTTTTCAGGAGTGATATTAGTCATCCAAATTAATCAGACGGATGGATGTAATCCACATCTCATTCCATACTTTTGTTTCAAATTGTTCTTACTATTGAAGAGAAAAACATGTAATTCCCAAGTATTCAAGAACACATGCTTACTCTCATATCACTTTGATTTTATCACTAACTTGGGTTTTGAGGTGTTAATCTTGCATGTCAGCTCCTCTCCATTATATCAGAAGTTCAAGTTCACTGTAACAAACACTACTTCATCGTTCACCGAATAACTCTGGTTCAACCAAAGAACAATGGCCCGTCGTGTGTGGAAATTGAAATCTAATTCATGCAAAATTCCACATTTAGATCTCATCTGATCATGAGATCCATATCGTCTGTCTTAAAGATTCAAATCTCTATTTTTTGATCTACTTTCTCGAATCTCAACTTCCTTTCCAACAGATCTTTCTTCAAATTTATCAACCATGGTGGCATCCAAAGCCACTCGATCCTCTACTCAACGACAAGTCGCTAACGCTGATGGAGCAGCTAAAGGATTGTTTTGTCTTCCTCAAACATAAACAATACAGTCTTGGTAGTATCTTCATACAATCCTTCACATCAAGATCATATTCCGCTAAAAGTAAGTTAATGAGTAATCCAAACTCTTCAATTCCTCAAATATACACAATAATTTCATCAAGGTAAGCCTTCACACTAACCTCCACTACTACCTGTGATACCAGGACAAGAAATTCTCCTTAGGGTACAATGAGCTACTAATCTACTGAACAATGTTTACAATTTGGTGCAACAACACAAATTATAATTGTGACAGAAAGTCAGTTCAAAATTGAAGAGAGCATAGAACATGTAAATCCAAAGAATAACATTGTGCGAGAGACATCCTCATAAATGAATCTAGCCACAATTTTCAACTTGGCCTTCGCCATAGCAACAATGCCACAATGAGAAGCCCCGAGGTCGCGGGTTTGCGTTGTCACTAAAGATACATGACTCCTCCCCAAAATCCTGAAGGGGGAAGCAATAGCCATACTCTCTTAGAGGTTTGTCTCCCTCAAAGGAGGGAGATATTTCACGAAGATTCTCCAACCCATACTGATAAAGAAATCCTTTATCTACTTGCATCCTCGATAATATGATCCTGATCTCACTAGATAAACCTTTGGAGAGTCAAATATATGATAGGATTGGGGACCCATACGAACACACCGAGCATGTGGACAACATACTTGACAATTTTCACACCCACAGGGAAGTAAAGTGAAAGCTCTCTACACTAACTTTTATTGTATCCACAATGAATTGGTTTAGGAACCTCACAAACTGGAGTATATTCTTGGAAATTTCTCCACGAAGCTTTCACCCTTAACTTCACATCTTGAGAAAGACATCCTATGGAAATATTCATAACCAGTGGGATCACTTAGGGTAAGAAAAAGACTTTATGCGAGTACATCAACCACTTCACTAAAATGGCAGTGGGGAATACAAATGACAAGTTAAAGTGCTAGATTTTTTAGAAGGGTTAGGACGATCTGCATGTTCTGGGAGAAGTTGAAACTTTATGAAGCCAATAGCTTAAAATATTTATTGATTAGGGAACAATATGACATCAATTTTAAAGAAAAACTCTTGGTCAAGGGGAGATGCAAGGATCGTGGAATTATGTACTCAATCAAGCACAAGAAAGAGAAATTAATCGTCATAGAAAAGAAGGTTAATGCGACACCCAATCCAGATTCAACACTTAAACTCCTTTGAATACTTCGAGAGAGAAAATTTGGGAAGTGTGGGAAAATACTGAGTATTGTTTAGGAATTCTTATCCAGTTAAGGTATCGTCATGGACAGACAAGTCTAAGTATTATTGTTTCTATAACAGTCAGAACCATGATCCAAATGATTGTATCCAACTAAAAGATGTGACAAAAGGAATAATCAAGAAAGAGGTATTTATTGAATATACCCGAGATAGTAAGAAGGGTCACTATTAAAAAAAACACCACAATGGTTGAAAAGGTATACCATAACGTTTGACCAACCATTGTGAGGTAATGAGTGATTGTATGGTACTTTCCACCACGGTCTTGAGACCGTGATAATAAGGCAGGATGTGTGCTACATATCACAATAGTTACGCTAACCAACTGTTGTGATTTATAAATTTAGGTAATCGGTTCAAAACTCATCAGCAATAATTTATTTAGAACATAAATAACATTTTATCACAGTTACAATAGATAACCGTTGTGGAAAGTACCCATAATTTATTATACAATATGTAGATTTCTTTTTTTTCATACACCTCACTAATTAAATATAACCATTCAAATTTATGAAGAAGTATATAATATGAAAATTAAAATATTCTTGAAACCCAATTTAAACAAACCATTGTTTTCTGAATTGCATGTGTCTCATCATTTATTTCCCGCTCTTTAACATATAGTCTATGGTTCAATGGTCTAAGTACTTCATGGAATTGATTCCCTAGATTCTAGTTTAATTTGAATAACATCAATTTATTGGCCTAGTCTACCTCATCATCGCCGCTTATCATTGTGATTGTTATGACGACTTATCATCATAGCAATCACAGAGATAAGTGATGATGATGAGGAAGACTTAGCCAATACTTAGATTTTATTCAGATTAAACTATAAGAGAAGGCATCGATATAATGAAGGAATCATGTTATTAAACCATATTATGTATGTTAAAGAGAGGGAAATGAACGATCAGACACATACAATTTGAAAATAATTGATTGATATATGTTGGTTTTCAAATACAACTTAACTTTCAGATTATAAGTTTCTATGTCAATTTAAATGAATGTATTTTCAGTAAAAGGTTAGTGAAACAAACAATATACATAGCATATAATAAACTCAATTTCATCTACTGTCAACCTGCATAAGAATTTAAATAATAAAACATTGATAAGTCACAAGAAGTCTCTTTCTTGTGACTTAGAAATGTTTTGTTCTTGTTCTGAGAACATTTATCAGCAGCAACAACATACAACAAAACAACAAAATACATATAAAAAACATGAAAAAACATACTTTTTAGCAATAAAACACTAACAATATATAACAACACAAGATATAATAAAATGTTTCAAGAACACACCTTTTATTGAAATTAATCGTGGAACTAGAATAAACTATGAAGTTCATCTAGTTTATGATGCTATAAAAAATAAATAGAAGGTGGATGAAGTATCCACAATAGGTTCATACTTTTTTTCTTAACAACACAAACCATATGTATCATAACCAGAGTATGCACTTTATTAAGGTGGTGAAGACAAATCTGAAAAATGAGAACATTCACAAAATGAAAAATGAGAACTTTCACCAAATGAAAAAAATGAGAACTCGCTTTTAACAAGAAAAACGTATGCGACATCAGAGAATAAGTTTAATGAATGAACCTCAAGGTAGCGATTGGTGAAGACGAATTTGAAGGTTGTAGTATGTGTGAAGAGTGACATGGATGTTAGGGTTACGTTTTGAGAGATAAGAGTGAAATATGTTGGGGTTTTCTTTAGATAAAAATTGTTGTTATGTACTGAGAGACAGACAATTTCGCTTATATAATAAAAAATACCCCTTCATCTCTTGCCCATCTTCTTTCATTTTCAAAGTTTCTCCCTTTTTAAAAAACCTTCTTGTTTTCTTAAACTTAAGCCACTTTCAATGAAAACCTTGAATTTTTCAAAATTCATTTTTAAAACATTTTCTTAAATAAATGCTTCAAGACATCTACGCATATCAAAACCTTCTCAAAAGACTAAGAAACACAAAATTCAATCAAACTTTTTTCCGTTTGGATTTTCATTTTAAAATCTTTTCTCAAAGATTATACATGAGTCCTCTTCATAGGTTAGATGTAATTCTCCTATCTCCATAATATTGATTGATGTGGTGTTGATTATTTTCCACTTGAAAAAGTTAGTGGCCAGGGGGATCCCGGGGGGTGTTCGGGAGGAGTGGTGGCATAAGGCACCAATTTTTTAGGGGTACTAAATTTTTTTATAATTATATATACATTTGAAGCTGACTATTTATTTGATACATATGACTTATAAATCTGGTAAAAAATTTATGAATTAACAAAAAGGACATCAAATTCATAATTTCGAACAGGGCACTCAAAATCTCAGGGACGGCCCTGTTAATGGCATACTTGTTTATTTCTATCCAAGTTGGAGCCCTTCTTTCATTGTGATGCAAAGATCTATCTTTCTCATATTTATGGATGATTAGTTGAGTATTCTCCATATGACAAAATTCTCTTCATTTAAAATCAATCAAACAAAAAAAAAACTTTGTTCTTTTCTAAAATAACTATGTGGTTATGATTTCTCCATTGCACATTGGAGGTACGTAGGCATAAAGCTCTTGAAATTTTGTCGAATAAAAAATTATAGAAACCATTTCTTTTCTCATCTCCATAATCTTTTTGAAAACAACCATTTTTAGCCAAATACATAGATTTTCAAGAGGTTCCCATGGAGTACCATGGATGTATACGGTGATAACACTTTCCATTTGCATAACAAACCCATGTACCTTGATTTCTTTGTTTTATTCATTTTGTTTTAAAACTTATGTTAGTTTTAATCGCTCTTTTCCCATTTCTTTGGAAATAATAAAGTTTGGTAGCAACTCATGCTTTGTGAGTTAAGTTAATCAATAACTTAATCTTAAATTTTCATCGCTACATTTATAATCACTAGACATAAAGTTTATGTAATCGTGGCTTAGGTATTTTTTGTTGGATCAAACCTTCATTGGGTGAGACTTTGGTTAATACACTAGGAAATTGTAATAAGTGAGACATGTTATGTATTGACACGCATACATATTCTTAAAAATAAGTTGTATCCCCCCTTTACTTTATGTAAGTTAGAATAATCTTGTTGATCTAAATTATACTACACTTGCATTTTCACACCAATAACAATAACTAGCTGAATAATTTCTTATACAAAATTTCAAAACATCATTACATGTGACCTTTATAAATTTTCATGAACTTCTTTCAATCGGTGTGGAGTTTTACAATTGATTGGTCAATTTACATTCATTATGCAACATATATTCCCTTATTCTTTTGATTAAGGTCCTTTTTATGGTGACGTTTGTGATCAAACGAGACCATTCTTTTATGATTTCAATTGCATATGTGGGGATTTTTTATACATAAAGGAACCTCCTGATATTGCATAAATGAGTAATTTGGAAGCTTGTTGGAGCCCATTATGGTAGATGCAAATATGCGTCATTTCATCAAAGTCATGGTTCAGACGTACCTTAACACACATTTGTATCTTTTTTGGGCTTCACATAATGTCTCACTAACATATTGAGACAACTAGGAAAAAATTTGGCTTCCATAAATCGATTGTTAGTGAAAATAGAGTAAACAATTTCACTTGGAACTCAAACCAATTTTTCTATATATCTTCCTTTGTTTTATTTATCAAAAAATTCACGAATAATCACATGAAAATAGTTTCTTCCTCGTCTTTTGGGGCTCCAATGGTTTCATCCAATTCATAGAATCTACTGAGATGAATATAAGGGTCATTTTCATTTAAAACTTCAAAATATTGACTTCAAATTATGTGGATAAGCCATGTCTTCATTTCTACAAATTATGTAATATATATAATCATTCAGTAATTTATATAAATAAGTAAGGTTTCATAACCTAATCATCTAAATGATTATAAAAATTCTACTTTTTTAGTGTAACTTGACCTATCACTCAATGCGTGTTTTCATTATCTACAAATAACATGGAATCTATTGAGCCAATTAATTTCTAATTCTTCGCTTATTTAGTCGACTCAATAGCATTAACAGTTATAAATTATATAGTGATTGTATGTATTATTGTATTCCTAACGATTAGCATTTACCGATGAAATAATTCTAAATATATTATGTATAAAATCTATGTCTAGCATTTTCTAAAACAAAGAGTCATATTCGTAGTTTAACATAGGCAAGTTATTAAAAACAAGAATCACAACATCAATATACTAGAACTTTTTCATAATCGTCTGAATAAGATTTTTACAATAGAATCTTAACTAAATAATCTCAACACGAATCAAACTATTTACTTTACTCATGGTAGGTTTTCACAAAGATAAAGAGAACATGGATTTGCATCCAGTGGCTTGATTATCCCAAGTAGAGAAGCTTTGACTTGATGAGAACATTGATTTCATTCCTTTCATGTGATTTTCTTCTTTCTAAAACATGACCCTTTAATTTTATGAATTGAATTACCTATTTATAAAGTCTAATAAGTGACATCATTCCTAAAGAAATATGTGCTCTCCCCAGAATCAAGATTTCTTCAAGATGAAGTATTTATTAGCTCATCCAATTGGATAACCAATACCTCCTTAATTCTCTAGGAAATTAACCATGCTCTCCTCGTGAATTTTTATTTGTAGAACCTTTGGAAATCTCCATCATTAGTAAGCTCTCTATCATAAGTTAAAAAATACAATGATTTAGGGGTTTTATACTACGAAAAATATCTATCACAACGGTTGGAAAAGAGATACAACCACACCATACCAACCATTATGATATAAGGAGTGGTAGTATGTATTATGCTTTTCATTACAGGCGTGTGGCCTGTGACACCCCGATTTAATTCAAATGTTAGATAATTAGGAATTTAATTATTTAATTAATTAAAGGCTTGATTATTTAAATTTTTGGATTTAATTGGATTATTTAATTAAAAAGAAGAGTTGGTGGTGTGAGGAGTAAGTAGAGGGTGTGAGTGGTAAAGTACTCTACCTTACTAGTTACTAATTATTTATTTTATTGGAATAAATAAAAGGAGTATTAAAAGGATTATAAAAAGGAAAAGAAGGAAAGAAGGTCTTTTTGGAAAAAATTATTTCACGTAGAATTTGAGAAGAGAAGAGAAGAGAGGAAAAAGCCAACGCCGAGGAAATCGAAGATCATCGCGAGGTAAGGGGTGATTTCATTCAATTTTAATGCCTTATGGGTTTTGGGAATCAACCGGATGATTGGGTATGTTAGGAAGTTTGATTTAGGTGATTATAGGTTTGTAGGAATTAAACCCTATTTGTGTCGGATTGTAGGTCGAAAAACATTAGTGTGTCAAATAATAAATAGGAATGATGAAATAATGTTGTTTGATGTTATAATGGTGTAAAATGGATGTATTTTAGTGTTCCTCATGTTGCAATTCGTATGGGAATGTTTGGAAGTGATTTGGAATGGGTAAATGTTGTCAAAATAGCAGAAAATGATTCTACAGGTCGTGGGAACCGGTTCCCTGTGGGGAGGACCCGGGTTCCCAGTGTGAATTTTCAAAAACTGGGCATTTTGTACGTGGGAACCAGTTACTGGGTAGGAACTGGGTTCCCATACAAAACTCCAGGGGCGTGACTTTTTCAAAAAGTGGGAACCGGGTTGTAGTAGGAAGGTTCTGTATTGAGTTCAAAAATACTTAAACTTCAAAAATTCATATTTTCTAAACTGTAACTCCGATTCGAGTGCCGTTTTCGGCATTATTTCTTAAATTTAAAATACTATCTTTTAAAAGGGGAAAAATATTATTTTGCTAAAATTATTTTAAAAAGAGTCGAGTTCCGATTTTGAAAAGTGTGGATTGTTAAGGATAATGGGAAATTATTATAAATGGTCTGAGTTAATGAGTGAGGAACAATGCTTACAATGTTATGTTTGGTATTCATTATGATTGAATGTAATACATTGATGATTGGCATTATGTGAACTATATTGATATCATATTCTGTGAAGTGATGTTGCATGCTTTTATGATGCATGCATGAGCATTTGTTAATTTGGTTCATTCCCATTGTGCGGAAGTGAAGGTGAGCCAATAGACTTACCGGATTTAGAGGTAGTGAGGCTAGATTCTTGACCCATGGTTATGGGCGAATCATGGATTTCATTGTCTTTCCACATGTAAACAGAAAGGGTGAACTCGGTTCACGTTTTGGTACCACATGCATGGAGTCTGCATTGCATATGGGATTGTAACATGCTAGGAAGGTTTCCAGTGTTGCAATTTCCATTGTTTGTTATATTACATGTTCATTGTGTGAGATGCATTGTGAATTGGCTACGACTATGTGTTTGGATAATAGACTAATGTATTCGATTATTCTGTTGTATTTAAAAACGTATAATGCATTTTATATTGGATAGAAATCTCACCCTTACTTTGATGATTTCAGATTTGAAGTGATTAGTTGCTTGGAATCAGTGAGGATAGCTTCTAGAGTCGAGTCATTAGTTAATCCGCGTGTTAGTGTCGTGCTCTGGTAGATGTAACACTGGGGAAACGTTTGATTGAGATTCTTTTGGATATTAAATTTTTGTTTTGATTAATGTTTCAATTTATTGTCCTTGAATAATTATGAATGACGTATTCAGGAGTTGTTATGTTTTATTTCCGCTGATAAGCATAACTTTTGGTATTATTATTTAATGATTTCCTTCAGTGAAAGCATGACATCTGTTTTGGTTAATTTGAAAATATTTAAATTGTGACGCCTCTTGATGTGTGATTAAAAACTCTGATTATTAAATTATAAAACGCGGGTAATTAGAAGGGGGTGTTACAATAGTGGTATCAGAGCATAGTCGGTCTTGTCTTAGTGTCGTTATCCCTTTAGTATGCGACTAGTGTAAGATAACACTGTTGATACTTGTGTGCTGATGTGGATTGTTTTGTAATGTTACAGAACAATGGCTGGAAGAGGTAACGGAAGGAACGACGATGCTATTGCAGAAGCTTTGGGAATGTTAGCTGGAGTACTCGGGGGAAATCAGGAGTCATGACAGACAATTGGGGAATTTTCAGAGGAATAATCCTCCATTGTTCAAGGGTGCACATGATCCTGAGGGTGCTCAGAAGTGGTTGAAGGAGATCGAGAGGATCTTCAAAGTGATTGATTGTGCTGAGGGGATGAACGTGAGGTATGGTACTCACATGCTGGCAGAGGAAGCTGATGACTGGTGGGTTGCTACCAGGACTGAAATGGAAGAAGTTGGCATTGCATTGACTTGGGCTGTGTTCAGGAGAGCTTTGATGAGAAGGTACTTTCCTAAAGACATTCGGGGTAAGAAGGAGATTGAGTTTCTGGAGCTCGAGCAAGGCAACAAGTCTGTGAGTGAGTATGCAACGAAGTTTACTCAATTAGCAAAGTATTATGCTCATTACACTAACGATGCAAATGGAGAATTTTCCAAATGTATCAAGTTTGAGAATGGTCTGCGCGATGAGATCAAGCAGGGTATCAAGTATCAGCGCATTAGAAGGTTTCCCGATATAGTTGACTGTAGTAGGATTCTGGAAGAGGATCTTGCTAGTACTAAGTCAAATGCTCAGAGTTATGTTGATCGTAAGGTCAAGAGACATATGGATCGTGGTAAGCCCTATGATAGGAATAATCAGAAATCTGGAGGTTGGAAGAAGCCTAGTGGGGGAGACTCTAGTTCTTCTAGTTCTTCCATAAAGTGTTACAGATGTGGTGAATTGGGACACCGAGCCCCTGAATGCAAGAATGATGTGAGGAAGTGCAACAATTGTGGAAGATTTGGTCATTTAGCTGCTGAGTACAGATCCCGAAGGATAACTTGTTACAACTGTGGCGAAGAAGGACACACGTTCATGATGTACTAAGCCAAAGAAAGAGCAAGCTGGTGGGAAGGTGTTCGCTTTGTCAGGATCAGAGGTTAAGCCTGATGATCGGTTGATTAAAGGTACATGTTTTATTAATGTCATACCTTTAATTGCAATTATTGATACTGGAGCGACGCATTCTTTTATTGCTTTGGATTGTGCTAAAAGATTAAATCTGGAAATTTCTAATTTGGATGGAAGTATGGTTATTGACACTCCTGCGTCAGGTTCAGTGACTACTTCGTATGTTTGTAGGAATTGTCCTATTGTCATTTTCGATAGAGGTTTCGATATGGATTTAGTGTGCCTACCTTTAGAACAACTTGATATTATCCTTGGAATGAACTGGTTGGTCTTCAACCAGGTTCATATCAATTGTTTTGAGAAGACGGTCATATTCCCTGAAGAAGTTAAAGTTGAAGATGTGACTCTGTCAGTTAAGCAGATGAATTCAGCCGTTAGAGATGGTGTTGTAGTGTTTATGTTATATTCTTCGACGGAGGTGAGAGGAAAGGCTAAGAGTGGTGAATTACCTGTCATGAATGAATTTCCAGAAGTGTTTCCGGAAGATGTTAGTGAGCTACCACCTGAGAGAGAAGTGGAGTTTGCTATAGATTTGATTCCTAGAACTAGACCGGTGTCGATGGCGCCTTATCGCATCTCGGCATCTGAGTTGTCAGAGTTGAAGAAACAGTTGGAAGAGTTACTTGAGAATAAGTTTATTCGTCCTAGTGTTTCGCCGTGGGGTGCGCCGGTGTTGTTGATTAAGAAGAAGGAAGGTACGATGAGATTGTGTGTTGAC
Organism: Vicia sativa; assembly: GCA_021764765.1. Lineage (NCBI taxonomy): Eukaryota > Viridiplantae > Streptophyta > Magnoliopsida > Fabales > Fabaceae > Vicia > Vicia sativa. The sequence goes on from CM038794.1 coordinate 225,897,215, forward strand.
TACAGGCAATTGAATAAAGTGACAATCAAGAATCGGTATCCATTGCCGAGGATTGATGATTTGATGGATCAGTTGGTCGGAGCTTGTGTATTTAGTAAGATTGATCTGAGGTCTGGATATCATCAGATTCGTGTTAAGGCGGGAGATATTCAGAAGACTGCATTTAGAACGAGGTATGGGAATTATGAATATTCGGTTATGCCATTTGGAGTTACTAATGCACCTGGTGTTTTTATGGAGTATATGAACAGGATATTCCATCCGTATCTTGACAAATTTTAGTGGTATTTATTGACGACATTTTGATCTATTCGAAGAATGATGAAGAGCATGTCGAACATCTTAGAATTGTATTGGAATTATTGAAGGAGAAGAAACTTTATGCCAAGTTGTCTAAATGCAAGTTTTGGTTAAGCGAAGTGAGTTTCCTTAGTCACGTAATTTCCAAGAATGGTATTGTTGTTGATCCTACAAAAGTAGAAGCTGTATCTAAGTGGGAAGCGCCGAAGAATGCTTCAGAGATTCGTAGTTTTCTTGGTCTTGCAGGTTACTACAGGAAATTCATTGAGGGATTTTCGAAGTTAGCTTTACCGTTGACTAAGTTGACGAGAAAAGGTCAAGCGTTTGTTTGGGATGCAGATTGTGAGAAAGGATTCCAAGAGTTGAAGAGGAGGTTGACTAGTGCTCCGATTCTAATTTTGCCGAATCTGGCAGAATCTTTCGTGGTGTATTGTGATGCGTCCTTGATGGGTTTGGGTGGTGTTTTGATGCAAGATAGGCAAGTTGTGGCTTATGCTTCAAGACAGTTGAAGATTCATGAAAGGAATTACCCGACTCATGATTTAGAGTTGGCAGTTGTTGTGTTTGTTTTGAAATTATGGAGGCATTATCTGTATGGTTCACGGTTTAAAGTGTTCAGTGATCACAAGAGCCTGAAGTATCTTTTTGACCAGAAAGAGTTGAATATGAGGCAGAGAAGGTGGTTAGAATTTCTCAAGGATTATGATTTCGGTTTGAATTACCATCCTGGTAAGGCAAACGTTGTGGCAGATGCGTTAAGCAGGAAGTCCTTGCATATGTCGATGTTAATGGTTCGTGAATTGAATTTAGTGGAACAATTCAGAGACTTAAGTTTAGTATGCGAAACTACTCCGAATAGTGTGAAGTTGGGCATGTTGAAGCTGACTAGTGGTATTTTGGAAGAGATTCGAAATGGACAGAAATCGGATGTTGGTTAAGTGGATAAGCTGACATTGATTAACCAAGGTCAAGGAGGTGAATTCCGAATTGAAGAGAATGGCGTTATGAGATTTGGTGATAGAGTGTGTGTTCCGGATGTTGCTGAGATTAGAAAAAGTATTTTGGAAGAAAGACTTCGTAGTGGGTTGAGTATTCATCCCAGTGCTACTAAGATGTATCATGATTTGAAGAAATTATTTTGGTGGCCTGGAATGAAAAAGGAAATTGCCGAGTTTGTGTATGCGTGTTTGGTTTGTCAGAAATCAAAGATTGAATATCAGAAACCGTCAGGATTGATGGAACCGTTGTTTGTTCCGGAATGGAAATGGGATAACATTTCAATGGATTTCGTGTCTGGTTTGCCGAGGACAACGAAGAACTGTGATTCTATTTGGGTTATTGTCGACCGATTGACAAAGTCTGCTCACTTTATTCCGATAAGAATGAATTATCCGATGGAGAGGTTGGCAGAATTGTATGTTGAGAAGATTGTGAGTTTGCATGGTATTCCGTCTAGCATTGTGTCAGATAGAGATCCGAGGTTTACGTCTAAGTTCTGTACAGGATTGCAGGAAGCTCTGGGTACTAAGTTACGATTGAGTTCCGCATATCATCCACAGACAGATGGTCAGACGGAGAGGACGATTCAGTCGTTAGAAGATTTGATGAGGACTTGTGTGTTAGAGAAAGGTGGAGCTTGGGATAGCTACTTACCGTTGATAGAGTTTACCTACAACAATAGTTTTCATTCGAGCATCGATATGGCTCCGTTTGAGGCATTGTATGGTAGAAGGTGTCGGACACATTTGTGTTGGTACGAATCTGGAGAAAGTGTTGTGATTGGACCAGAGATAGTTCAACAAACTTCGGAAAAGATCAAGATGATTCAGGAGAAGATGAGAGCTTCTCAGAGTCGTCAGAAAAGTTATCATGATAAGAGGAGAAAAGATCTTGAGTTTAGTGAAGGAGATCATGTGTTCATGCGAGTTACTCCAATGAATGGTATTGGTCGAGCTCTGAAGTCAAAGAAGTTGACTCTGCATTTTATTGGTCCGTTTCAGATTACCAAGAGAGTTGGGAAAGTTGCTTATCATATTGCTTTACCGCCGTCACTTGCGAATTTGCATGATATCTTTCATGTATCTCAGTTGAGGAGGTACATTGCGGATCCGTCTCATGAGATTCAGGTAGATGATGTGCAGGTGCGGGATAATTTGACTGTTTAAGCAGTACCTGCGAGAATTGAGGATCGGAAAGTGAAGCAATTACGGGGTAAAGAGATAGCACTGGTACGAGTAGCTTGGGGAGGACCAGCTGGAGGAAATGTAACTTGGGAACTGGAGAGCTAGATGAAGGACTCGTATCCTGAACTTTTTGTCTAAGGTATGTTTTCGAGGACGAAAACTCTTTTTAGTAGGGGAGAGTTGTGACACCCCGATTTTATTCAAATGTTAGATAATTAGGAATTTAATTATTTAATTAATTAAAGGCTTGATTATTTAAATTTTTGGATTTAATTGGATTATTTAATTAAAAAGAAGAGTTGGTGGTGTGAGGAGTAAGTAGAGGGTGTGAGTGGTAAAGTACTCTACCTTACTAGTTACTAATTATTTATTTTATTGGAATAAATAAAAGGAGTATTAAAAGGATTATATAAAGGAAAAGAAGGAAAGAAGGTCTTTTTGGAAAAAGTTATTTCACGTAGAATTGGAGAAGAGAAGAGAAGAGAGGAAAAAGCCAACGCCGAGGAAATCGAAGATCATCGCGAGGTAAGGGGTGATTTCATTCAATTTTAATGCCTTATGGGTTTTGGGAATCAATTGGATAATTGGGTATGTTAGGAAGTTTGATTTAGGTGATTATAGGTTTGTAGGAATTAAACCCTATTTGTGTCGGATTGTAGGTCGGAAACCATTAATGTGTCAAATAATAAATAGGAATGATGAAATAATGTTGTTTGATGTTATAATGGTGTAAAATGGATGTATTTTAGTGTTCCTCGTGTTGCAATTCATATGGGAATGTTTGGAAGTGATTTGGAATGGGTAAATGCTGTCAAAATAGCAGAAAATGATTCTGCAGGTCGTGGGAATCGGTTCCCTGTGGGGAGGAACCGGGTTCCCAGTGTGAATTTTCAAAAACTGGGCATTTTGTACGTGGGAACCGGTTCTCAGTAGGGTAGGAACCGGGTTCCCATACAAAATTCCAGGGGCGTGACATTTTCAAAAAGTGGGAACCGGGTTGTACCAGGGTAGGAACCGGGTTCTACTTTATTGAGTTCAAAAATACTTAAACTTCAAAAATTCATATTTTCTAAACCGTAACTCCGATTCGAGTGCCGTTTTCGGCATTATTTCTTAAATTTAAAATACTATCTTTTAAAAGGGGAAAATATTATTTTGCTAAAATTATTTTAAAAAGAGTCGAGTTTCCGATTTTGAAAAGTGTGGATTGTTAAGGATAATGGGAAATTATTATAAATGGTCTGAGTTAATGAGTGAGGAACAATGCTTACAATGTTATGTTTGGTATTCATTATGATTGAATGTAATACATTGATGATTGGCATTATGTGAACTATATTGATATCATATTCTGTGAAGTGATGTTGCATGCTTTTATGATGCATGCATGAGCATTTGTTAATTTGGTTCATTCCCATTGTGCGGAAGTGAACTGGCTGAGCCAATAGACTTACCCGGATTTAGAGGTAGTGAGGCTAGATTCTTGACCCAGTGGTTATGGGCGAATCATGGATTTCCGCTGTCTTTCCACATGTAAACGGAGCAGTGGGTGAACTCGGTTCACGTTTTGGTACCACATGCATAGAGTCTGCATTGCATATGGGATTGTAACATGCTAGGATGGTTTCCAGTGTTGCAATTTCCATTGTTTGTTATATTACATGTTCATTGTGTGAGATGCATTGTGAATTGGCTACGACTATGTGTTTGGATAATAGACTAATGTATTCGATTATTCTGTTGTATTTAAAAACGTATAATGCATTTTATATTGGACAGAAATCTCACCCTTACTTTGATGATTTCAGATTTGAAGTGATTAGTTGCTTGGAATCAGTGAGGATAGCTTCTAGAGTCGAGTCATTAGTTAATCCGCGTGTCAGTGTCGTGCTCTGGTAGATGTAACACTGGGGAAACGTTTGATTGAGATTCTTTTGGATATTAAATTTTTGTTTTGATTAATGTTTCAATTTATTGTCCTTGAATAATTATGAATGACGTATTCAGGAGTTGTTATGTTTCATTTCCGCTGTTAAGCATAAATTTTGGTATTATTATTTAATGATTTCCTTCAGTGAAAGCATGACATCTGTTTTGGCTAATTTGAAAATGTTTAAATTGTGACGCCTCTTGATGTGTGATTAAAAACTCTGATTATTAAATTATAAAACGCGGGTAATTAGAAGGGGGTGTTACATGGCCATTGTGATAAACTAGGTAGTGCGCTATATGTTACAACAGTTAAAGTAAATAATGGTTGTGATATAAAGCGAAAGATCATGCGTTCAAAATCCTGTGATTGTATGATATATAATATTTTGAAATCTATCTATCACAATGGTTATTGTAAGTAATCATGGTCAAATACTTTATTTTTTAAAATTTTATTTTATTTTTCCATATATTACAAACCTGTATTTTTTTACTTGTATATTATACATATATTTGCTAAATATTTTTTTACATAAAAGGCCAAAAATATTAATTGCGCGCGCACACACACACACTCTCTCTCTCTCACACACACACACACCATTATCATATTTAGAAAACATCAAATTAAACAACAAAAATATATTTATAAAATTCAAAGGCAATGTTATACACTAGCACCCATTTTCAACTAGCGCATTGAAAATAAACGCCTAACGTCTACGAATGTCGTCTAAGTTTTCGGGGGAGAAATGTGTCATATCTTTAAACGTCTATTGAATTATAACACCAAATTACTTTAACATTAATATATTATTATGAAGTAAATTTCATGAAATAATATATATTTGATCCCAAGAATCAATAATGTCGACAGAGACGATGTTTAACATGAGGTTCATTATATATAGAGGCGGACCTACTCACAAGTGAGGAGGTGCAACTTCACCCCCTTGGAATTTCGAACTTACCCCTATTATTCTACTTTATTTAGAGTTTGAACCCCATCCCCTGAGTATTTGATTTTGTACCTATATTTTCTGAATCCAAAGATCTGCTAGACTGCTTTTATTTCTCTGCACCTATGCACCTTATTTTTTTGATGAAATAAACTATTTCTTATTGCAAAGTCAAAGAAAAAATTACTAAAAGTATCATAAACATAAAGTTACCCAATAATAATTTGTTGCATCGTAGGTTCAAGTGGATATTCTAACGAACACATTGTAGTTACCATATTCGTTTGAAGAGATATGATGATCAACTGAAAATGATCATTGAATGAGTTATACAAGCATATATAATTAATATTTGTTAAAACATGGAAACTAACAATAACATAGAAACCATAATTTTAAACTTACTCACTTATTGAGAAATGGTGTTAAGTAAAACTCTTTTCCCCACCTATATGTGATGTTAAGTATGCTTCATGTTTTTTGGAGAATTATTTGTAAATTGAATACCAACTAGATCTAAGAATCCATAAGTATATGATTTATTTAATTCTACACAAACACGATGAATGTACCAAAATGGTTAAACAAAATATATATAAAAAATAAGTGAGGAATTAGTTCTAAACTAAATAATGAATGTACCATAATGAGGAATTAGTTTTATATACTTACTTGCACCAAACTTGTATTAGCCCTATGTCCAGCCACCGATTTCTAATGCACAAATCCTTTATATCTTTATGATAGATATAGAGACACTCTAAATATGAATCATGTTCTAGCGCAAGAGAAAACACCTCGTTTTCCTTGCTCATAACGTAACATAACATTTTGGTATACGATCCTTCATAAGAAGTCAATAACTCATTGTGGATCTTGTTATTGGTAGGGGCGGTTGAACAACTTCCTTTTCTGTTTGTACCATGTACAACAATTATTTCAAGAATTTGATCATCATCATCTTCATGTACACTATGTGACGATTCCACTGATTCTCTGCATCATAAAAATAACAGGAACACAAAACAAAATCAACACAATATTCTTACATACCACATAACTCTTTTATTTCTTCTAATTCTTTCCTGCAAGTTTCCACCTCCCCTTCTAACATCTCTCTAAATTCTTTCTTTTGACTATCCAACTTATTCACAAACTCTTCTATTGTTTCTTTTGGCACATGTCTAGTACTTTTCTAGATAAACCAAATCACCCTTTTAGGCCGATGTCATCTCCAACAACACAAACACGCCCATCATGCTCCTTTGTTCTGATTGCTTCTAATAATATATCATGTCAGGGATCTGGAACAAAGGAATCTTCACTGGATGAGATAACCAATGAATCCTACATAACATGATAAGACATGCATTGTTAATTACCAAAAGCGATTTAAATAACACATAACATACACACATCAAATCTTACTTACAATTTTCTCAACGACTAATCTTGAGGCATCTGAAGTGTAGTCCCTATTTGGTCTTTATCGAGCCCACTTCTAATGTTGTGATGGTGGAGATGGTTCTCGCTCACGACTCATGGAGTCCTAATCTCCTAGTTGTTGTCATTTTTCAGCAATCATTGTTTTCTCAAGTTTACTGTATCCTCTACAAAACAATCTATGGGGGTATTTGTATTTTGCCTTGTTCAATTGTCCTGCTTCAATTTTAACATGTTTTAAACAAATGGTAAAAATATCAACTTGCATGGTTGTATCTATAAATCATAAGCATAACATTATAAAAAAAACACTACTAGTAATAACCATGAACTCCTTAGAAATACAAGACTTCACAAGCTTTTTCCAAACCTTCCTAGAAAGAAAATGATATCTCACCCATGGAAGATCAAGATTAGGATTAGGCTCCCTAATGTAGTCATGTGTAAGTTGTGACTTAAAACCCCTCCAAGACATACCAGTATAAGTGATCCACTTTTTCAACTTAGAATCATCGGTAAACTCAAACGCCAATTACACATTTATATCAATAATTATGTATTAGTGTTTATATAAAGTAATATCAAATTAATGAAACTTAAAATTAATACCTAAGCTTCTGTCCATATGCTCTCTTTCACCGTTACTATTACAAATTTACAATAATTTATCAATATGTTGACTTTACTATGTCCAAGGAACAAAACACAACTCTTAAAAAGTGAAGGTAATTATAATTGGACCGGTTATTGAACCGGTATACTTAGGGATTCAAGGGTTTAAGGTTGGACCGGGGTTCGACCGAGGTCAGACCGATTTTAATTATTTGAATATTTTTAATATTTTTAATAATATATAAACAATAAAATAAAAATTAAATAATATGACACTAGGAATGACAAAGTCTTCGCCATTTAAGCCATCGTGAACTTCTTCAACCCCATAATCTCCTTCAACTTGAAATTTTGTAGTATCAAGTTCTTCATCACCTAATTAAATAAAAGGAAAGTGAAAAGTAAACTTGATTGTTTCAAATCTCAATTATGTAAATACTAAAAATATTCAACATTTTACTAAGTAGTAACCTTTATCATTTCTTAATGAATCCTCGACAATTGGAATTGCATTATCACGATAAAGAGGATATTTTCAATCTCATTGATATCAAATTCAGGAGGTGTTTCTTTAGACACCCAAAAATCAATTTTATCAATAGACTCGTAATCAATGGGATCATAACATATCTTCTTAGGTTTGAACCTACAATAAAGCATAAAAAAAAATTTGAGAACATAATAAATACATAAAGTGAAAACAATATTTTTAACTTAACATAAAAAAGTAGGGTTAAATATACAACACCTCCTTGTAATGTTAGCGAGATTCGCTTTTAGCCCCTGATAAAGTTTTTTTTGTAAAATCACCCTCGTAATATTCAGATTCCCTCAGATAAATCTCTGGCTGCCACATTGCAGCAAAGATTCTCTATAACTGCCTATGTGGCAGTCTACGTTAATTTTTTAATTATTTTTTAAACCCACGTGGAATTTTATTTTTTAAAATTTTATCATATTACTTTTTTATGTTTTCTTTTATAAATTATATTATTTCTTAAATCATTTTAATTAATATTTTTTTATAGGACTTATATTAATAACTTTTAAAAAAAATCTATTTGGGCCTTCACAAATTTTGTTATAGCCCATTCAATTTGTAAGTTTTTAATTCATTGGTCAATAGGTGTGTTTGGCTTATAAGCAATAATGTTTATTTACTAACAACCGATGTGGGACTCTTTGGCGTTACATCAACACACATTACAACAATATACATTATAAAAACACTCTGCTACCGGACCACCCACTTGCATGCATGCATTAACAACATTATTCCATACAAGTTTGGTTGTAATGAAAACTCAGGCCATGTACTCGTCTTTATTCCATAGAAAATAACTCTGATATTCTTTCTCCATAGTTTTCGTGAATGTAAGTTCCTCTTCATGATATACTTGCTTGAATTTACGTTGAAGGCACAAGGAAGACACTTTGCAACTGGGGTAAGTACTTCCAAAAAATTCTTGAACATTGTATCTAATGACTAATATTTCTAACTTGCAGAAAGTAAAAAAGAGGATCTCATTATGTGGAAAGAAGTGAAGGTGTCAATGAACTTCAGCTTGATCTCATGATAGCTTGTAGCTTACTATGGTTCGGTCGGCGATGGTGTAACTTCCATGGACCAACCTTTCATATTCCAACCCAACCTTACGAGAGAAAGGGATAGTATGAATCACAACATAAATATAAAGGCTTATGCCTTGTGTTATTAGTTAATTTTATAAAAAAACAAAAAGAATCATGTTTGTATTGCATTTCCATCTCTATGCACGGAGTCATTGACTCATATTGTAGTTCTCTCTAACCAAATAGGCGACCATCTTCGACTCCGACTGTCCTTGTCATGACTCTATAAAAGCTTGCTTTGTTCCATAATTATGTTTGTTCTTGAAGATAAAAAAAAACATGAGTTACACGTTAATGTGAAAGGAAGGCTACAAGATGTTTGTCATTGACTCATATTGTTGTTCCCTCTAACCAAAGGTGATGTATTCAATCTATTGTGGTGGATATACACATTAATGTGAAAGGTACATGAGGTATTCCTAGTTTTCATGTTAACATTGCTTTTGAACGCAAGAAAATCAATTGTGATTAGTAATACTTCATTAGTAATACTTATCTAATTTCAACAACAACTGTGATTTTCTTAGTTAATGAGGTGAGTTTACAAAGTCTCTCTACCTTAAAGAAATGGCTTTGTCTATTTTATATGAAATATTGTTAAGGGCGGAGCGGGAAATATACATGACACAAACAAAGGAAATATAATTGAAGGTTTTAGACAAATCTCATGCCTTATTGTAATATCCTTAGCCAAATGATAAATACTTTAATGAAATGGTGTTGGTGCTAAACGGAGCATGTGCGCTTTGATCATGGACTGCATTTAGATATTATTGAACTAACAAAATAAGAATGTGAAATGGTTTTTGTTTCAAGGTTGTTGTGAAAACAATCCCACATCTAATTTTATTGAGAAAACAGTAGTGTTTATATAACACATAATATTATTGATTAATGTATTGGAAATGGGCTGAGATTAAATGGGGCTAAAAGCCCGATACATTTAAAATTAAATTAAATTTTGGTTTAAATTAATAAATAAATAATTCGTTTACGAAAAAGAATGAAAAAAATTAATGAAATAAAAAATATTAAAAATCCCATGTGGATTTAAAAAAAAATGTCACATGGACTACCACGTTTGCAATTAGAAAGAATCTATTTTGCAATCTGGCAATCAGGGGCCTCTTTGACAAAATCTAAATATTACGAGGGGAAGATTACAAACAAAAATTTAACAAAGGCTAAAAGCGAATCTCTCTAACATTACAGGAGGTGTTGTATATTTAATCCAAAAAAGCATTACCTATTTTGCAAACGCAAATTATAAGCAACATAGACAAGGTCATTAACTCTCCAATTTCTTTCACACCCCGATGATGAAGAAGTTTGACTAAGAAGACAAATCGCCAACATTTTGCAATATCGGAACACTACCACCATACATTTTCCACCACTCGGCTACACAAATATAATGAATTATATAAGATAAAAATATGTGATTATATTTAAATATAAAATATTAATACTATGATTTAGTGCTCACCTGGTTGTATTGACTTTATCACATCTATATTCTTAGCACTTACTCGATCAAAACTTCCTTTTCGATCACGATACACTTGAATCTCTTGAAGAGCTTTGCTCATGGACAAAAAGATTTTATTTCAATTAATTGAATAAGTGCTTCCATAACCCTGCTTTTTTCTTTGAAGTCATCACCATAAAGTAATATAGGGTTAAGAAAATAAGAAGCTGCGTGAAGATCATGTTTTAAGTGTTTATCCCATCTAGCCTTGATAATATTTGTATATGGCTTATAAGCTGGCTTTCTCTACAAAACAATCTATGGGTTTTTTTTTTTGCCTTGTTCAATTGTCCTTCTTCACTTTTAACATGTTTTAAACAAATGGTAAAAATGTCAACTTGCATGGTTGTACCTATAAATCATAAGCATAACATTATAAAAAAAAATACAACTAGTAATAACCATGAACTCCTTAAAAATACAAGACTTCACAAGCTTTTTCCAAACCTTCCTGGAAAGAAAATGATATCTCACCCATGGAAGCTCAAGATTAGGATTAGGTTCCCTAATGTAGTCATGTGTAAGTTGTGACTTAAAACCCCTCCAAGACGTACCAATATAAGTGATCCACTTTTTTCAACTTAGAATCATCGGTAAACTCAAATGCCAATTACACATTTATATCAATAATTATGTATTAGTGTTTATATAAAGTAATATCAAATTGGTGAAACTTAAAATTAATACCTGAACTTCTGTCCACATGCTCTCTTTCACCATTACTATTACATATATTACAATTGTTTATCAATATGTTGACTTTACTATGTCCAACGAACAAAACACAACTCTTAAAAAGTGAAGAATTAGGACCATCAAGTATCATATAAAGGGGACTAAACTCGATCAAAAATTAGACACCCGACTTGCATACTTTTAATAACTTAGCCATCATAGTGGCCCCTCTTTGTTTTTTATCTCTTATTAACCTACAAATTGAGAATCATTTGTATTGGTCTCATTTGTATAAATAGATTAGTTGCTACTAGATGAAGAAGGGGTCATCTATCAAGACATAAAACAATCAACTTCAAGACACAAACACAAACATCATCAATACAATGGCATCATCAACACAATGGAATCAACAACAACAATTACATAAACAATAGTGGCATCATCAATATAAACACAAACATGATAGAAAACGATGGTACTGTATATGCATGGGGGAAACGTTTACGTACCGAAAGTGTGATGAATAAATAAAAAATGATGTCAGAAATATTTGTCTCCCTCGTCGATAGTCAAATCCAAGGCTAGTCAAGAACTAAGAATACAATGTTGGCCTCCTTCTGCAGTTTTGAAAATGGTGTTATATGTTTCGTTAGGATTGAAACTGATTTTGTTTCATTAGGATTGAAAATGGTGTTGTTTAGTTAGGGTTGAAAATGACGTTGTTTTGTAAAGAGTTGAAATAGTGTTGTTTCATAAAGGAAATGAAAATATGCAACTTGAGAGACAAACTAGCTAGCTATGTTTCCTAATTAAGTCATTTCACTATGGTTGTTTAAAACAACTGTAGTGATATATGGATAACTTAATGAAATTTTATAAAAAAAAGCGTATTAAGCATTTAATAATTAAAAGATATATCAAAACGGTGGTATTAAACAACTGTGGTGATATTGGGTTTACGTTAATGGTATTTTATAAACATAAGGTTTTAAGTCATTAAAATTTAAAAAAAAAATAAAAAAATATATCACAACAGTTATATTAAATAATTGTAGTGATATCTCTTTCGTTTTTTAAATAAAAATGAAAGGTTCAACTAAAATACTGAAGAATATAGCCCCTCATCAAGATGAAAAGAGAGTTCCTTGTCTCTTTTGTTAAGTCAATATCTAATTTATATATAGCCTGCAATGGATCTTTTGTTGTTTTAGCATCCAACAAAATCTGAGTCAAATTATCCAGTGATCTCTAACTGGTCTAACCTTCCATATGTGAGCATATAGCCTTTTGTTCTCTTTAATTACCTTATAACCCTTTGGTTGCTTTCTAATGATCCATTCCTGGATTGCTTAAAAAATTAAATCTGCCTAACATCCATTGATGAATGGCATCTTGACATCCATTCGACTATAATATGCAACAAGACTCATGATTGTCCTAAAAGAGTCTTTCGATAAAACCAGAGATAAAGTCTTTTTAAAGTCATTCCATTCCTTTTTAGCATAATCTTTAACCAAAAGACGAACTGTATACCTCTCCACATTACCGTTAGAATATCGTTTGGTCTTAAAATTTCATTTGTAACCAATGGGTTTCACACCATCTAGTAACGGGGCAAGTTCTCAAACTTTACTGACTTGCATGGACTTATACTCCTACTTCATTGCTTAAATCCATTTACCATTATTTTCCACGTGTTCTTGAAGAAATACTATATAATCATCCGGAATAACATTTCTCCTTTCTCTAATGGATCTCTGCAAAGGTATTGGTTCTTGTAACACTTGTTCTTGAAATTTTGAGTTTGTTCTTCATGAATTACCAAATCATCTTGAGTAGGAGGAAATCAACAATGTATTGTGGAGGTCCTATACTTACTTGATCAAAAGCAACTGTATGAATCATTTCTAAAATTGTTACCGATTCTTCCTCTAAAACAAAGTCTATAACATTATTCTTCCCCCCAAACTCAATATCTTAAAAAATGTGGTTGTTCTTGTCTCAAAAATTGAATGTAATTTGGGATCATAAAATTTGTAGTCCTTAGATCTTTAAGAATAACCAATAAATTAACTGCTCACTGTTCGAGAGTCCAATTTATTTGTATTGGCTTCTTTGCCTCAACTTTCAAGAATTTGCCAGAGGAAGCTATTGTGTCAAGCAATTATAGATTATCAATAGAGCTGACAAAACGGGCTACCCGGCCCGCTTCAGACAGATCCGTGATGGGTTCGGGCTTTTGGCGGGCCAGGCCTAAAAGCCTGGAATTTAAACGGGCTACAATTTGGTTGTCCAAGCCCAACCCTTCAAGGGCTTCGGTTATTCGGGTCGGCCCGGATAATATTTAATATTAATTTTTTATTAAAAAATATGATTTTTTTAAAATGATTAATTAATTAATAGACTATAAACTAAAAAAATAAAAGATATACGACTATTGATCACTAAAAAGTATAAATCAATTACATTCATAACATCTAAAATAAAATATCATAAAAATAAATTATTTTAATAAAATAGTCAAGATCCAAGTTGAGATATTAGTAGTATAATGTATTATAAAATGAATGTTAATTGTATAATGTATTATAGTTTTTTTATTAAAATGGACATTAGTAGTAAAATGTATTATAAAATGGACATTTGTATTTTTATTAAAAAATAATATGGACATAATTGTATAATGTACTATAATTTTTATAAAAAATAGAAAAAAGTTAAATAAGCGGGCTACCCGCAACCCGGTCGGGCTAGCCCGGTTAACATCGGGCTTTTATCGGGTCGGTTTATAAGCCCGAATGATAAACGGGCTCTAATTTTTTTGTTCAAGCCCGGATTTTTTGACGAGCTTTCGGGCCAACCCGGTTAGTCCGACCCATTTTTCCAACTCTAATTATCATGATCCATATGTGAACCAGTTCCAATGATATCCGAATTGAAAGGCAACTTGAACATATTGTTCCCAAATGAATAAGAATAACCTGATTTGTCCAAATAAGAAATCGAAATTAAATTTTGTATAATGATGGAACCACATAAGTGTCCTTCAAATCCAAATAAAATCCAATACACAATAATAATCTAAAATGCCATATAGCTTCCACTTCCACCGACTTACCATCTCCCACATAGATGTATCTTTCAACATCATTTAGCTTTCAATAGTTTTAGGCAACCCTTCATTGAAACACTGATGTTAGTAGTTGCACCAGAGTCTAACCACCAAGTGTTTCTAGGTACTAAAGCTAAATTGACCCCAGAACAAACCAAAACATGACTCATGCAATTAGAGTGATCCAACTTCTCATAATACTTCCTCTATTCAGATTCAGAGGAACCAAATTTCGAAGGAGAAGGGGAGAAGGTGACTCTTCATCCTTAATGCAAGGTCAACATTCATGTAGTCAAGAACAATTTCCATGTTCTCATTCCATTCCTTAAAATTTGTCTTATTAAGGACCTGAATCCTACTTTTATTTGTAGATATTGTAGTAGTTGTAACTGAAAAACAAGAACAAAACTAAATATCTAAAATATACTCACAAAAAATTGAATTATCAATTTGTTTAAATAACTCATCTCAAGATATCTAGTGCACCGTCAATATTAAATTTTTGGACACTAATATTGACTGCTAGTGATACTCTTGTTATAACGATCAAACATGCATGGACATAAGTAATTTCCATGAGAGATGTCACTTTGGTGACTTTTTTATTTTAATTACTCACTCAAAATATTAAATTAGTGTATAAAAATCATAATCCATAGTCAAATTTGAACAAAATTATCAAAATTGACAGATAAATCAACTAAGAGATAATGTTATGTAAACTAGCATGACCGACTCGTAATCTATCCGAATCCGATTTATTATGCGAAGCATAACAAAACAATAGCAACTAATATATCATACATTTAATAATGATAAGAAATAATAAATCATCAAAATTATTTATTTATTAAAATTATTAGAATTAAAATTCACAAGATCTAGATAAAATGCAAGATTTTGTATCCGTATTATGTCGCACATGTGTTGCTATCCATAAATGTTAAAAGAAAATTAATCAAGAACAAACTTAACTTCACATGAATGAATTTATCACTTTTTAAAAAGTTCTTTATAACATATAGCCTGCCTTTAATTTTGGCCTTCCACCAACTTTTGAAGTGGAATTTCTCAACTCCTTTCATACCATTTTATTATTAATAATAATAAAATTTAAAAAAAAAAAAATTCCAATTGATAGGATTATGCTTATGCACGTGTTTATAGAGAGAGAAAAATATTCAAATGTCATAAAGTTAGCTCACAATTTCCTATTTCTTTTGTAAATCAACGCAACCTTAGAAAAAAAGAAGAAAAAAAAACTAATTCTTTTTGGTTACATTGCTAACACGGTAATATATTTTTGAATCTCAGTATTACTAAAATTTATCTAGATTGAAAAGTGAAAACGAGTCGGTTTTGACAATCAATTGAAAGCATAATGTGTTGGATATTTTCCAAATATTTTAAATTTATTTTGAAAACAATAGCATGAAGGAAATTTATGGCATAGTGGTTGAAATAGATTGTTAGCATTTTATTTATTTTAAGAACAGTAAAAATATTGTAAAAGATTTGTACCCATTGGGTCATGAACCATGGACGTTTGGGGCGAAAATGCATGTCTAGATAGTAGCGACCACCACTAAATCAATTCATTGTTTGAATTAAATTTTGAACGGAAATGTATCTAAATTAGATTCATCTAGTAATTCAAAAGATGCATTCTTCCAGCAAATGATACAATTTTTTCTATAAATCAAGATATTGTGCAAACTCAAAGGATATAAGAAAATAATATATTTTATGAGTTTAAATTATATCTAAGTCATTCTTTATTTTTCTAGTGCACGAGAATAAATGAGGAAATTTTATTCGGTAAGATATCGTTGATCGATATACTTAATGTGAATATGTGATTCTTGTTAAGGTTTCCAAAGTATTTTGAAGGGAATTCGTCGGCTAACCCATTTGCATCCAATTTTCCTAAATTGATGGAGGCGAGTCGAACTTAAAGCTTAGTGTAAACACACGTTTTGAGATTTATTTTGTGCAACTTTCATCGTACATTTTTCATCTTCTTTTGTTCAGGTTTTGCAGCAGATCCCCAACACAAGATCTAACAATCTTTAGGTTGGACTTTCGATTTGATTTATATTTTATTTGTGGTTAATGTAAATGTTGCAATTTTAAAGATGATATCAACTTTCAACGATGGTGAAAGGTACACAATTAATTCATATAATTTTTTAATTAAGAAATTTTGATTTATGATTCTTTATGATTACTTTGTGGTTGGAACTTTGATAGAGAGATAAACATACATGTTTGATTATTCCAAACCATGGTCAAAGGTACATAATTATTTTAAATAAATATATGTTATATGATGTTCTAAATTTTTGTAGAATATGTTGAAAATAATATTTATTTATGTTAAGTTTAAGATGTGTATTAAATTTATATATACATGATTTTTAAATTATTCAAGTATGTGAATTTGACTAATCAAGAATATATTTCATTTATGGTGTATACTTGAATGTAAAATACATATTAAATAATAGTCTATGGTGCAAGTAATTTATTTTAATTAATAATGTGTTTATTCGTGGATGGAATGATTTGGTATAAAATTGTGAATTTGAATTTATTGTACATGTATTGGTAACGTAAAATGATGTAAATGAAATGTTAAAAATATATATGACATGTTTCAATTATATATTTTAGTATGCAAGAAAATTATTTTAATAGAATAGAAGTAAATGCTATGGTGTTATATTTATATGGAGTTCGTGGATGCTTGAACTCACTTCATAAAATAAAAGTTAGTTATAACAAATTTATAATATCATGGTTGTAAATTGCTATATGTTAAATATATTTTGGATATATTTATGTTAAAGTAAAACTTCAAATTAAAAAAGGTTAGCAAATGAAGAATGACATAAAGTTTGTTCATATGACAAAATGAATGACAAAAGTGTCATGGTGATAGTTTGTCAAATTTATTAAGAATATAAATTTATTTTGTATATGATAATTGTACTAATATGACAAAAGTGTCATGGTTTAATGATAGTTAGTCGACACTATCAAGAGTACGTAAAGTAATCATATATACATGACTATTTGAATGATTGAATATTCAAAGTTTGTTAAAGTTTAAAAAATCTTGCAATTCTTTGACGAAAGGATTAACAAGGATATGATGTCTTTGGATATAACTGAATACAATGAAGACATCGTAAAGGGGTGTGGAACAAGCTCATATCTAATCAATTATCAATGGTGGAAACTCAACTCACACTTTATTAACATTAAGTCTTGAGTTCAATGATAAAAGTACACCATTAGAATGATTGAAGTACTTGACAATAGATACATCCCAAGAGGTAAAAGTAATTGAATCATAAGAATAAATGTGTTAGGATGAAGTTTTCCTCTTAATAGACATATAGCACATGCTTGCTGGAATGCATAATTATGAGTGCATTTCTGATATAGTCTACATATATGATAATGAAGTGGTGCCGCTTCACAGAGTTCAAGGGCTTGACTCTTAAATTCTCATGAAAGGGGCATGAGACATAAGGCCTTATTAAATGTGTCATATTGATAATTCGACCAATAGTACCGAGATTTCATGTGTGAGTTATGCACGTTTGTTCTAATGATTAATTGGTTCAAAGTTTGTCTACCAATAGATTCGGGGATAGGTGAAAACTTAATTTACTAAGTAATGATTCAAATCATAAGATATATTTATCTAAAACCATGGAATTTTGTGAATAATAGATTTAGATGTATTTTGAAAATAATGGGGGGTTCTTGGAGAATTTCCAAAATATCCTAAATATATATTGAAAACAATAGCATAAAGGAAATTGATGGCATAGTGGTTGGAATGGATTCTTACATTATTCATATCATGGGTTAAGTCTTGGTGTAGGCATTGTTTGAATTAAATCCTGAACAGAAATGTATATACAATTAGATGCATTTAGTAATTCATGAGTTTAAATTATATCTAAGTCATTCTTTATTTTTTTAGTGCACGAGAATAAATGAGGAATGCATCTAGTAATTCATGAGTTTAAATTATATCTAAGTCATTCTTTATTTTTCTAGTGGATGAGAATAAATGAAAAAAAATTATTTGGTAAAATATCGTTGATCGATATGCTATGTGAATGTGTGATTCATGTTAAAGTTTCCAAAGTATTCTGAAGGGAATTCGTCGGTTAATCCATTTGCATCCAATTTGTCTAAATTGATGGGGCGAATCGAACTTAAAACTTAATGTAAATGCACGTTTTAGAATTTATTATGTGCAACTTTCATCGTACATTTTTTATCTTCTTTTGTTCAGGTTTTACAGCAGACCTCCAATACAAAATCTAACGTAATGCAACAATTTAAATGAAAACAAATAAGCCTATGATATACATGATACCACCATCCATGAGAATCAAAATTCAAATTAACTGCTGCACCAAATAAAATTTGTGTATACATTGTTGTAACTACTAAAACATTAAAAGGTTAATCCTTAATATCAATTAGATGATTAAAAAAAACAATTTTAAAACTCTAATAAAAAAATCTCAAAACACATGTGATAAACAAAATAAATAATATTGATTTATATAATTGAAAAACACCCCCAAAATAAAATTGAGTCAGATATGAGTGGCTCTAATACCACTTGTTAGAATTGTTCATAAACCTTATAATTTCTATCAATATAAAAATTAAGAATAGAATTCTAAATAAAATCTTTAAACTCATATCTGAATACAATTATAAGAATAAAAACGGAAGTATATTTAAATTTACCATTGAGAATCACTGAATATTTGCAGGTATGTGATCTTTCAATTTGTAGAGTTTCTTATGACTTCTTAATTCTCCTTTGATGGAGATGAAGAGAGAATTTCTAATAAACTATTTTGTGTTATTTACAAATGAGGATCATTACTCCTATAAATAACCTTTGAGTTATTTCTTAACTTTTAATATTTTAATTTGACTTTTCGTCAAGTCAAATTAGATATTGACTTATGATATCTACACAATAATATCATCTTTCGTAATATTTATGTTTTTAATCACAAATCTAATACTATATTAATTAGATCTCTTTAAAATAATGACACTAACATTTTAAATATTATATTTATAATTTAAAATTTTAACAAAATTAACTACTACAAAGAGATGTGTCATATTTGTCAATTAAAAATATAATTTGTTGCAAAATACAAGTTGTTATTAATTCAAACACATATTGAGATTAGTTATGAAACTTTTCAACCAAGAGATTTCTATCGAGCGATCTAGATTGTACCAACTACTTTTTATCGAATAGAATGCAATAGAACTTGTATAAATGATGTAGTATTTGATTACCACAACAAAGAGATGTTTTCCCCTAGGATGAATGTCGATTTTATACAATCATTTGTCTCAACTCTCAACTACTACTATTTCACAAGAATGATATGGTTGAGACAAATGATGATATTAGACACTAGACAGTATGACAATGGCATGGATCCTAAACAGTAATCCATCGTATCATAAGCATAAAACTCCACTCTAATGGCTGGTAATAAATAGCTATCAAGAGTCATTATCATGCTAAAGGTTTTTCCAATTTTTACTAATGGATAATCATGTTACTTCTATCTTTTTGATTTGCCAAGGCGCATTAAAATGTTGAGGTTCGGTAAGTGTCACATTCGCTTGTTGGGCTTTATTTCATTTATATTATTACTGGAATACATGTGGAACTCACTTCATATTTTTCAAAACTTAATTGTGTTCTTATTCTCTTATTTAACAAAATCACTAAAATATTTAAAATTAAATATTTTATCTTTTAATTATCACATTTGTTTTAAAAAAACATATGTTTTATTCAAAGAACGGTGTTTTTTTAGCTTAAATAATAATAATATTTTACCTTTAAAATATCTCTTTTTCAAATAATTAGGACAATAAATACAAGGGAATGGTTGCTCAACTGGGTGTAAACACTAGTTAAGATGAATATTATAAATTAAATTAAAAAGTAATTATACAATAAATCATTAGCTAAGAGGCTAAAAATTATAATATTAAAGATTAAAATTAAATAATTGTGATAATTGAAAGATTAAAAAAATACAATTTTAAAATTAAGAAACTATTTTTATAATTGTGAGAACAAAAAACAAATAAAAATTAAATTAAATTTCTTTTTTATAATGTAGTAAGACTGTTATCTTTTTTTGGTATAAGGGAGGGTCGAAGCCCAAAAAACAAAAACTACAAAACAACCCTTCTAGCAATAGAATCACCACTAGAATAAAAAACTATTGTTATCTTGCAGCCAATTAGAAATCATGTGATGAAAAACAGTATCTCCTCTAATCTTCTTGTCCTCCTGAGCTAGCAAGTGAGCACACAAATTTGCTTCTCTATAGACATGTTGAATCTTCACATCTTCAAATCAAGACATTTCATGTCTAATGGAGATCACTAAGGCGTTAGTATCCCGCTGATTCTTCCCTTTCTTAATCAAAATATCCACCGTAATTTTAGAATCAGTTTCAATTTCAACTCTACTACAACCACTACCAGTAGCCATACATAAACCTGTCAAAATACCACATAATTTAGCCGTCAAGGGGCTGCAAATTCTGAGAAACTTTGTGAAACTCCCACACCAGTTCCCAAGCACATCTCTCATAATTCCCTCGCATCCTGACATTCCCTTAATATTTATCGCGCCATCAACATTAATTTTCATGAAAGGCAGTTTAGGAGGATACCATTTGACATTTATCTCTACCGCCACCTCGTTCATAACCTTCCTGTTCAAAACCATAGATTCTCGATATCTAGTGACGTGTTGCAGGATCACTTCCTGTTGTTGAACTAGTCTAACGAAGTTTGCCATATGAATCTCTTTGTTTCTCCAACTCCAAATTGCATGACATCTAGTGGCCCAATAGTTATTTCAACCCTCCTCTCCATGAAACTTATTATTAATATTAATAATGATTCACTCTTTCCATGCGGTGTGCTGAGAGAGTGTTACCAAAGCTAAGTCTAATGGCGGTCTTGGCTTGAGAGACCTTAAGACGTTAAATTAGGTCAGCATTATGAAGTTAGGTACCAAGATTATTAACGGGAATAACGATCTTTGGTGCGAAGTTCTGCGGGGAAAATATAAAATTGATACAAATTGTTTGACTGCTAGACCAACGAATTCCAAGCTATGGAAAACCATTGTGAGTACAGCTCTGGATCTGATGCAAATAGGGAAATAGAGTCTCGGGGATGGTAACAAAACGCAAGCCTGGACCGATATTTGGATCGAGAAGGACCTGGTTTTGCAAGAGGAGATTGTGGATATTCCTTCGGAGTTGAGGAACACCACTGTTCACGATCTAGTTGGAGAGGATGGGAATTGGAACTGGAGTTTACTGTAGTGGTTACCGGCGGACATAAAGTACAAAAACTCGGCAATTATCCCGCCTCATATGGATGGTGGCAAAGACAGATTTCTACTTGCAACGGAGGAAGATGGTTATTTTGCTATTAGTAAAATGTATAGCTACTTGAGAGAAGCGACTGATCTTGATAACCAGGAAGTTTGGAATCTGGTTTGGAAGCTTCTGGTGCCTCGGAGGGTTAGGAGTTTTATCTGGATTCTTAATCATAACAAACTTCTTACGAATTCCATAGCGAGTCAATGCGGTTATGGTATGGATAGTTGTAGGAATTGTGGGGCTGCTAGTGAAACAGTGTTGCATGTTCTTTGAGATTGCAGAGCAATGAAACATGTTTGGACGCATAAAGTGCCGAATTGAATTGCTTCCTTGATTTTCCAAGTTGTAGTAAGTCTCTTTAGACTATAGAAAAAAGAAGCTAAACTACCATCCTCACACTCTTACTTAACCAAAATATTAGTATATAAATGGTAGTCAATTGATTATGCACAGTTCAATTTGATAAAAAATTAGATAATTATAAAAATAAAAATATCTTAAATATGAGTTTTCTCTAAATAATATAAGCAAGTTTAGATTAATAAAATTTCAAACCATACTTGATCGAAATAAATATAAATAAATAAAATTGATTAAATTAATTTGATTATGAAAAATTAGAGTTTATCTAACTCTGATCTCATATGAAATATAAAATAAATAAAAAATAATTTTTTTGCAAGTCGGACATAAATGTCAAGGAGAAGGACCAATTATATTATCTAATCCAGAAGACCAACACAACAGACTAGGGAAAAGGTAAGACCTTGTCAAAAGGTCGGATATTTGATATTAATTACTAGTACATCTTCTATTGTTAGATCTAATTAAACGACTCTTTACACTACATGTGGGGTTGGACTGAATCGAATTTAACCATCATCCATATATAAGTCATATCACACGTTATAGTCATATATAATCTCTACCATGTGTTATTCAAGAAAGGGCTGAGATTGTATTTTTCATGCAATGTTAGGGCTAGAATAGATCGGGAGCTTGAATGACCTCTTGACCTATGTTGTCAATAGCTGGAAGCGCGACCGAGATCGCGGAGAGACGTGAAAATTTTGGCATTGCTGCTTCCGGTAGTACCACTTTGGCACGACAGGGCAAAGCAGACACGTTAGGGTTGGTGCGGCCGAGATTGCGGGTTCATGTGCGGAGCGGGTGCGGTCCAAAGCAGCGCATTTTCTTGAAATAATTCTGGAAAACAGATCGCAAGAGATACGAGAACATGTTGTGAGTTGTGAGAGGAAGAAAGCATGTCAAGGAAACAGACCGCGAGAAAGAAGCGAAAATAGAAAAGTTGTGATTCTGAAAATCTTTCCGACAAACAATGAAAGAGATCACAAAAGAGCATAACAATGACCAGGGAGAGAAAGAGCATGTTGTTGTTTTCTTTACTTGAAATAGATCACAAACAACACTTTACTTAGCTTCTCTATCATCCTCATAACTTAGGGTCTGGCTAATAATGATGGGCCTAACCCAGAATAATACAAACAGCCCAATGATTTACTTAGCTTCTCTCTCATCCTCATAACTTAGGTTTTTATGGCTTTTTTTGTTTTGTTTTTTGGACCATAAACCCAAATAATTATTTCATTTTCTATACACCACACTCTCACTATTGTTTGAATCTCTTTATTTTATTTTTATTTTTATTTTGTATATAAATAGTAAATTAATTAAAAATTAAAAATTAAAAAATAAAAAATAAAAATAGTGAAATAGCGTATGCGCCACTCCCTATTTCTGCGTCGCTGCCATTTTGGGATTAACCACGCCACACCACTTTCCAATATTAACAACATAGCTCTTGACTAGGAAACACGACGAATATCTAACTAGAAGAAATGGACCTCAACCAACAGTTGGACATACAAGACTCGATGCTGCAAGTCAAATTCTCATCTTACACTCCCCTAAACACGTCAAGGTAAAAGGTTGTGCAGGAGTTTACTAACACCGACTTCAAGGAATATGATATGAGAAATCATTTCCCAGAAAATTAAACAGCTAGGACTGATAAGACAATGTTTTTTCATTTCCACAAGAGCCATATGCACAATAGGGATGAATGTGTGCACTTGAAAGATGCAATTTATGAGCCAATCAAGAAATTTATGTTAACCTGGTATACGTAGGAGGTCGGTCAAAAAGATGAACATGAAAGAAAGAAAGAATTTGGATATGTGTTTGCAAGTATAATCAAGAAATTATACAAGATGATAAAGCTTGTGGATAGCAAGATTTAAGAAGCAAATGTTTAACAAGATTCAAGATGCAACATTGTTTTTAACAAGAGGACTTTTCTAAATACACCTTCAGCGTTTAATGGTGATAGGTTTAAATTATGGAAATCTATATTTAAAATATTCATTAAAGTTTTGATCTTGAACTGTGGAATATAATCAATGGTTTGCTTATCATTACTCACCATGTTAATTGTGTAATAGATAAACCAAATTTTCCTTTGGACCGAAGAAGAAAAGAGAAATTTTGAAATTGATTCTAAGACTAAAAAATTCTTAGTCGTTTCTTTAGATGAAAAAAATTCTAAGTACTTATTTGTAATTCGGCCAAAGAAAATGTGAGGCACTATTGAAATGATCTATGGAGTTTCTCCAAGCATCGAACAAAGAGAGAATGAATGCTCGAGGTAAAGAAGATGAATGCTTCTTTTGCAAAGATTTTTCAATCCTTATAAATTTTGGAAATAATATTAGAACTTCCATTTCTAAAAAATATTTAATAATTAAGAATTTGATAATGTTTACGATTTTCAGGATCATGTCCTTAAATCGAGAGACGTTAATGTTTACAATTTTTCAGAAAAAATCCAAGAAGGAAGAAATTGTCTAGAAATTGAATGACTTGATTCAATTGTTAAAGGATGAAGCAAGATCTCAAATCTAGAAGAATCTCAAGACACTCCCTCAAAGAACAGAAGTGAAGAAGAAAAATCAACTCAAGTAATCTCCTTTGAAAGAACAATCTTAGTGGTTGAATGATCCTTGCAAGATTCAACATCAAATGGAGGAACTTCAAACACCACATGGATTAAAAACTGCCACTTTGGACTGATTTTCTATTCGCAGTCAGCCAGACATGGAATTGGGGGTTTTGCAAATGCAATCTTCATTTTATAGGGGGCAGATCACAAAAAAAATACTTCAAGGGGGAAAAACAAAACTCACCCTGTAACACGGTGGGAGAACTGACTTGTTTGTTTTGCGTTTTATCGTAAATGTTGCGGATAGCAAGAGTCGCCACCGGCTTTTCTTTTATCCAATTAAGGGAAGGCGAAAAGAACAGGAAAATACCTTCGTTAGATTCTGAGTAAGGGAGTTGGTTATGAAAAGAGAAGGTGTTAGCACCCTTTTCATCCGTAGTTATCTACAGGCTCTTAATTGCTTTAGCTCACTTAATTGTGATAAACTTATTTTGTTAGGAATTGTATGAAGACTTCTTGTTGTGTTAGGTTCGATCCGTTTTTGAGTAGAAATGTTGATGTCTGTGTTAATAATGCTAGGTTATTCTGAGTTATCAGTGTATGTGTATGCTTAGGTAGTGTCGAAATGGGATGATAATGTTAAGGTGTTTTTTGTTTTATTTAAAGTTATATGGATTGATATTTTTTCTAGTTTCGATGAAGGTTTGATATCGCCGCGTTTACCCGCGTAAGATATAACCGAGAAACTTATGGGGAAGTGTGTCATTTCTTTTGTGTGAATTTGAGCGAGTAAATTTATTTTATTTTGAGTAATCGATTGAATTGTGGCTTCCTGGATTTGTTTTAGTCGATTAATTTTTAATTTGAATTCAACTGTGTCCACTGTTACGCTACAAATCTGAAGAAAGTGATTTGAAGT
This sequence comes from Vicia sativa, assembly GCA_021764765.1. NCBI lineage: Eukaryota > Viridiplantae > Streptophyta > Magnoliopsida > Fabales > Fabaceae > Vicia > Vicia sativa. The sequence continues at coordinate 225,922,956 of CM038794.1, forward strand.
TGAATTGAACAAATAGCATGCGTTTTTGGATTCCCGGTTTTGTTTGTGAAGCGATAATCATGTTTACCGTTGCGTTTAGTTGAGTTTAAGTGTGTTTAGTACAATGTATATAATGCTGATTTTTTACATGAACATTGAATACTAACTTGTTTTTTCTTATTTCTTAATTGTAAATATTCTTTTGTTCATATCATTCATGCAAGTTTCATTCAGTTAATTATAATTCCATTGTAAATACGCATTGTTCATGTACATTCATACATTCTAATTTCATTGAGCATGATTGGATTTAGGTAGTTAAGACTATTATGCTGTGAAATCTGTTGGTTTGATTGTGATAATCTCGGTTCGATTGTGATAATTTGACTCCATTGTTACGCTACAAATCTGAAGAAAGTGTTTTGATCAATATACAAATGTTATGTTGTCTAATTCTGTTTGTTATAGATGAAGTAGTTGTTGTTTAATTTCGGTTGTGATCTGTTTCAAATTTAGATGCATAGTTTGCTTTTGGGTGTACATTTACATTGCTGATCTATTTTGAAATAGAGTTTATACATTTGGTTTTGTGATATCATTGTTGAGCTTGTTTGTAATTCGGCTTTGATATTGTGAGTTCATTATTGAAGATTAGAGGATGTTGGTTTGAGTGTAAATGTTAGAGATAGTGATTATTGTTTGGGATTGGACTTAAATGAGAAAATCGGTTTGCGATACCATTGTATTTCCGATAGATGTTTGATTGATTTGAGTTGAATTTCGGGTCGTTATTTTATTCTTACTTGTGATTGTTTGGAGGTTTGTTTGTTTGATTATGGCTCGTTGTGAACTTGATTTATCATGTTTTGAAGTTGAATTGAACAAATAACATGCATTTTTGGATTCCCGGTTTTGTTTGTGAAGCGAATCATGTTTACTGTTGTGTTTACTTGAGTTTAAGTGTGTTTAGTACAATGTATATAATGCTGATTTTTTACATGTACATTGAATACTAACTTATTTTTTCTTGTTTCTTACTTGTAAATATTCTTTTGTTCATATCATTCATGCAAGTTTCATTCGGTTCATTCTAATTCCATTGTAAATACGCATTGTTCATGTACATTCATACATTCTAATTTCATTGAGCATGATTGGATTTAGGTAGCTGTTGCCCGGATTTTGGTTTAGGGGTTTAGAACTTACTTTGAATTTGATTTTCCATGTTTCGAATGTGAATTGAATAATAACTTGAGTTTCTTTGGTTTTAGTTTCATTTGTGAATTGAATTTCTTGAATGATCGATTACTTGGTTCTTGAATTGTTGATGTGCATCATATAAGTTTATTGAATTGTTTTATATGTTATGACTTATCCTTGATGTTGTTTTATATGTACAACACTCATTCTTTGTGTTTCCGTCAGTTTTACCTTCTCGTTTCAACTTCTCGACGTTGTTGTTCGATAAATCCGAGGTAAATTTCTTCCTCTACTGGTATTGTGATGAATTTGTCTAAAATTGCGTGAATATGTTGCATTTTCTTACTCCAAATCCATTTCGTGTATACCTTGCGTTTTGACAGAAATGCATTATACCGCTTTGTGCCCTAATTAGTTGTTTTTGTTTAGCTTAATTAGTTAAACCATTGATAATACATGGATGTATTCCAATCAATTGTCGAAAGAGTACGAGAATGGGATATCAGGATTCGTTAAGTTTGTTGTTGTGCACGCCAAACACCCTAGTCGAATGACATGTCCTTGTTTGGGTTGTTGTTATGGGAGTCGGGTTAATGCAGTTCAGTTGGCATCGCATTTAATATGGTATGGAATTGATAGAAGTTATACATGTTGGAATATGCATGGTGAGAAAAGTAACGGGAATGTTGAATCGGGGGATAATACGACCTATCCTTCAAACGACAATTGCACAAATACATATGATTATGATCGAGTCAAAGAGATTGCAAAAGTGCTTGAATAAGATCTTAATGATTGTCCCAAAATGTTCGAGAGGTTGGAAAGCGATGCAGAGAAATCGTTGTATAATGGTTGTACAAAATTCACAAGATTGTCTGCGGTATTAAAGTTGTACAACTTAAAGGCGGGCAATGGATGGTCGGATAAAAGTTTCACAGAGTTATTAGCCCTTATGAAAGATATGCTACCATAGGACAACGTTCTTCCCAATCGAACGTATGAGACCAAAAAGATGTTGTACTCTATTATTGGCATGAGCTACGATAAGATACATGTTTGTCCAAAAGATTGTGTTTTGTTTCGAAACGAGTATGCATCGTTAAATGAGTGTCCTAAATGTGATGCCCCTCGATATAAGAAAAAGTTATCTACAGCAAAAGTCTTATGGTATTTTCCTATAATTCCGAGATTTAGACGCATGTATCATAGTGAAACTGATTCAAGACACTTGACTTGGCATGCAGATGAAAGAATTATTGATGGAAAGTTTCGACATCTGGCAGATTCACCACAGTGGATGAAAATTGATAATGATTATCCTGAATTTGGAAAATAAGCAAGAAACCTTCGCTTGACATTGTTTACTGATGGAATGAATCCACACGGTATTCAAAGGATCTCGCATAGCACAGGGCTTGTGATTCTTATGATTTATAACCTACCTTCGGGGCTATGTATGAAGCATAAGTACATGATGTTATCTATGTTAATTTTTGGGCCTAAACAACCAGGGAATGACATAGACGTACACTTGAAACCTTTAATCGAAGATTTGAAGATTTTGTGGGAGAACGATGTGGAGGTTTATGATGGCTATAGGAAAGAAAGTTTCAACTTGAGGGCGATATTGTTTGGAATAATTAACGATTTTCCAGTATACGGAAATCTATCCGGGTATAGCATTAAAGGTGAAAAAGTGTGTCATGTATGTGAAGATGGCACCGATACGACGCGATTGAAAGCTTGTCAGAAGAATGTCTTTCTCAATTATCGTAGATTCTTAAATTTTAAATATCAATATCATCCTAAAGATTCATAAGGACCTCTTCAAAAGTTAGATCATACCTTATCCATCACAACATTTGGAATCACATCCTGACCACACTTATATTTATACGAAATGGTACCCGTAGGTCTTTAGGTCTCGCAATAAAATTCTAACCAACAAATTTATTTGATATTCATGTTTTGTGCAATCCATTCGTAAGAGAGCAAGTGAACCTTAAGATCTTGTTCATAATAGTCTTCTCAAAAAAAATTTACATTTTTGCAATCCCAATCCTCCAAAAGCCTTAGTATAACACACTTTATCTTAAGAGAGCAAGTGAATCTTAAGAGCTTGTACATAGTTGTTGTACCCCAAAATTTACCCTCTTCTTTTTTTATATAAATAATTGGCTAACACTTAATTAATAGATGCATCGCATACATATCATTCATGCATTGATCATGGGTTCGAGATTTTCCAATCGTATGAATCTGTATAATTCTCAAGAAAAGGTTTGTTTCTCAAGAGTTGAATATTTGAGGTTCTGTCAATTCGGGCGTCATTTCAATACGCAAGCGTGTCCAGAAGCTTCTGATTATTATCTCGCAAGTTTTGGTATTCTGATCGTCTATCAGGTGGATGCTGATTACAATTTCAAGCTACAGTGTGTTGTGGTCGGATATTTGAACTCAAACTGATTCTATGGCCTTCCGTGAGTTGTGAAGCATTGGTATTTGGCTTATCGATCTACGCGATTTATCAGAAAATCAAGAACGAACAGATAAAATGGTATTTGAGCACGTGTATCAGAAAGTCAACAAAAGTCAAAGTTTGACTGAGTGGAGTTTTTGGTCAAAAGTCGACATTTGAGAAAATGCAGTCATTTGTCGAGAAAAGTCGGAAGAATCGGGTAAAAATGAGGTTTCTTGCATTTTAAGTAATCTTGGACTTAGAAAATTTTTCTAAGTTTAAGGTACTTTGTGTTCACGAGCCATATTATATCTTGCCTGCGTGGTCGAAGTTTGTGAACGATAGTCGTTGGAAAGAGCGCAGTTCGTACTCCGACTTTGTCACTGTGAATATTTTTCCAGAAATGTCCGGATTTCGAGTTATACAGCACCGAAATTTGAAGTTCATAACTTTTGAAGTTTTACACTTAGTAAAATTTTGAGTGTTTTAATGTGTTCAAGTACTGACTGGAGGCAATTTACACGTGTTTCGAGGCGTCGATTCGAATTAAGTTCAACATCAAAGTTGTTCATTTAATGGCAATCTACAACTTTGCTGAAGAAATCGAATCCATTCGAGAAACGGATAAAAAGTCACAGAGCTCGGAAGTTACGATTTATCATTCCTCAAATTTCAACACTTAGAAAAAATTTGAAGTGTTTGTTTCTATGCTTTTGCTGACAGCTTCAGGGTCGATTATGTCATAGTTCGTGGCTCCGAATCGAAAAATGCTCAACTGAAAAATTGTTCATTTCACGGCAATCTGAAACTTTGCTGAAGAAGTCGAATTCATTCGGGACTCGAGTCGGAAGTTATAAAGCTCGGAAAATAAGAATTCATTATGTTTGTTAAATTCGAGTATTTTTGTGCACATGTTCAGGGCTGTTTTCGTCAATGATTCGGTCGCCGCACGAAGAAGTTCCGAACACGAAAGTTTGAGTTCGTAATTCCATCTACAAGTTCCGTTTAGAAACTTTTCCGTTTCGGACGTCGGAGCTGGGAGATACGAGTCGCCGTAAGTGAAGGCGTGAAGTTGGAAATTGCCGTAAGACATGCATCAAAACTTGCCCAGCCAGCCCAGGCATTTCATCGAACACTCATACGACAACTTTCAAACACTTTTTCTCCGTGATAAAGGCTCCGTTCGAATTTTTGTCGAACTATAAAGTTGTAGTATTACACGCGAGCTTCCAACGACGTAATTCAAGTCATCGATCGAATATCGAGAGTTACGGATCCTTAAAGTGGTGCACATGGGTTAATTTAAGACTTTGATACTTAGAGAAATTTTTGTAAATACTCAAACAGTTTGTGTCGGCATGACTTCGAGGCTAATTACGGCGAGCTTACAATTGATTCCTCATCGAGTGCTCAACATCAATATTGCTCTATCAAGTGTACTCTTCGAGTCGACGTTCTTGTTGTATCGATTGGAATACTACACACCAAGATAGGAGCATACAAAGTAGCGAGCATGGTTATGTTTCGTTTAAAAAGAGTGCTAGCAGAGATATCCATGACAAACTAGCAGAATCCGTTTTGCTTCTTTTTTTTTTCACCGTAACAACTTTTCTTGTTCTTTTTTTACATTCTATCAATAATAATTATAATAGAATATATATTCTTTCTTTTTTGGTTAGTAACAAACACATTTTTGGGTTTTATTTTTCATCAAAACAGAATAACAACCATCATTTTTCCTAACAAACTACAAAACTCCATTTTTTTTCTTCTTTTGTTTTCACCTCAAAACCATTTTCTAGACACTCACCTTCCATCATTTTGGCTATCCTCTCATCCATTACCAACCGTGACATTCACCAATCACTACAACAAACCCACGCCATTCTTTCTTTCCTCACAACAACCATTAATTTTCTTTTCTCTCCATCGTGAGTGTGTTCTTGACTATAACTCACTCTCATAACCATCTTCCATTTTTTTTCTCCTTCACTCTAACAACACAACCACTACATCTCCTTCTCTCATCAACAACACACCTTCACGCACTTTTCTTCTCTTTCTTCTCGACGATAATAACCGTAACAATTACCGTAACCACCACCTCACGCCATAACCACCTCCATAGTCTCTCGTTCCACCCTTCAAGAACACCACATACGAACTCATCCATCTTACACCATAACAGAACCGATAACTCTCACAATCACAAAAACTCACGCCAATCATCTCTCACGGCACCACTTCTATCCTCATCAGAATCGAAAATTACCAAAAATAATCGAACTGTGATCTCTTCTTCTCATCCACTTCCATCTCCATTCTATTTCTCACACTACATTCAATCCTTCACCATCACTCATTTGAAAGGAGGTTCCGATCCGGTTCGAACCATGGCGAGAGCGCGCGTTTGGAAGAATGGAGTGAATTATCGCTTTGATTCTTCACATTGAACAACACGGATTCGTTCCTCCACATTGATGTCAGCTCCACCGCGATTCTAATCGAGTTCCTTCCAAGATTCAAGTATTGTGTTGAGCGTGAGGCTCGGCATATCAAGGATTTCGATCTTTACCTCCATCATCGATTGTAGAAATCGGGTTTTCCGAAGAAATGTGTGCAGGATCGAAGACAAACGCAACAAGTATCAATTTTGGAATCTCCGATTTCGGATCTTGTCTTCGTGGAGCATTCTTTGCATGATAGAGGAGGTTACGGACAAGACGGGCACGGATTCGTGATTAGGCTGAAATTTTGAGCAAGGAATAGCCTTTCTTCTTCTTTGTCCGATCATGGAAATCTTTGCCGAAGAGATGGCGGAAAACTCGTTCCGTGAGCATTCGATTATACTCGGCCAAACCCTCGGCGTGTCGCAATCACGTTGGTTCATGTAAGCTTTCTCATGTAACCAATCATAGCTTGCCACTGTCATCTATTTTTATTTTATAAAAATAAAATCATTAATATGATTTAAATTGCAATGACCTATTGATAAATGTTGTAACCACATAAAAATAAACGTGGATTACATAATTATAAAAATCAAATAAAAATATAATAACTTTTTTTCTTAGAACAAAAACATTGAATTGGACTTAGCACCATTTGATTTGGACTTAGCTTTTGCTCGCACACCCTGTATTTTAAGCCCAACGTTTATAACATAACTCGGTTCAAAATAAAATTCGCTTTGCACCCGTTTCATGTGTTATAATACTAACATTTAGTTCAATTTAGCTCGATTCGATTATTTCGACACATAAAAATACATAGAAACATATGCGACATTTTAGGATATTAGAATATTATTGACATTTTTAATATTTTATTAATATCTTTTATTAATTCTAATTCATTTCTAAATAATACATTTACATGAATATTGGAATTATCATTTCGATTTGCATCCCTCACATGTTCATGCATTTTCACATGTATTTGAACATTGGTTTTATCGATTCGATTTGCATTCCTCACATGTTCATGCATTTTCACATGTATTTGAATATTGGAATTATCGATCCGATTTGCATTCCTCACATGTTCATGCATTTTCACATGTATTTGAATATTGGAATCATCATTTCGATTTGCATTCCTCACATGTTCATGCATTTTACATGTATTTGAACATTGGTTTTATCGATTCGATTTGCATTCCTCACATGTTCATGCATTTTCACATGTATTTGAATATTGGAATTATCATTTCGATTTGCATTCCTCACATGTTCATGCATTTTACATGTATTTGAACATTGGTTTTATCGATTCGATTTGCATTCCTCACATGTTCATGCATTTTACATGTATTTGAATATTGGAATTATCATTTCGATTTGCATTCCTCACATGTTCATGCATTTTACATGTATTTGAGCATTGGTTTTATCGATTTCGATTTGCATTCCTCACATGTTCATGCATTTTTACATGTATTTGAACATTGGTTTTATCGATTCGATTTGCATTCCTCACATGTTCATGCATTTTCACATGTATTTGAATATTGGTTTTATCGATTTGGTTTGCATTCCTCGCATGTTCATGCATTACTTTAATTTGAACATTGGTTTTATCGGTCCAATTTGCATTCCTCGCATGTTCATTCATTACTTTGACATGAGCATTGGTTTTATCGATCCGATTTGCATTCCTCGCATGTTCATTCATCACTTTGCTATGGATATTGGTTTTATCACTCGATTTGCATTCCATGCATATCCATCTGATTTTTCTTGCAGGTTTTGGTTGAGTTTGTACACCCACGTGTGCACTATTCCTATCTTGTTTTGCTTGTATTATCTCGTTCTTGCAGGCATTGTCGCTTCGGATGCGTATCGACACGTATTCCGCTTGTATTGATGCTTTGAGCAATTCTCACGGTTTACTTTTGTTGCATGACCGCATGCTTGAAGTATTCGGATTATTTCGCTAGCTTGCGTTGGATTCTATATCCGTTCGGTACTTGCTACTTGTTTATTGCATTCTCTTACGACTTTCCTAGATATCATGAAGTAGGGCTTTCTGACTTTCTTTTGCCATGAGAAGTAGGAATAGAGATGCATGAAGGGCTTCGTAGTTGGAGCATGTTCGGGAACCCTCTCGTTTATTTAAAGACCCGTTTAGGGCAATTACGTGCTAAGCGTGTTTGGTTTGTTTTAAATCCTCCATGCATAGGGAGGTAGCTTTCGAAGTGTTTACATTTGTGCTTGCATAGGTCGAGTGGTTAGGACGCCCGACGTGGTACCACTAAGCAAAGTCCGCTTTTTATATTTCATGTCATCGAGTCATTGATATATGGGCAAGGCGTGGTCGAACGAACCCCGCACAGTTCTAGTCCGTGTCGACTCCGCACACGCGAATCGTGTTGCTTTCTTTATCGAGTCAATAAAAGTGGCAAGAGTCCCTATTCGACTCTCCACGGGGTTCGCATTTCGCTGAACTCGCATCATTTGCTCTTCAAACGGAATTGGATGTGTCGGCTCTGGTTGACTCACGGTATGCTTTGTCGAGGCTATGGGACTTCCTCCTTTCCTGCGCTTGTGTGTCATTTGTTTGTTTGCATTGCATTGTTTGTGTGCTTTTGCCAAAGCACTTGCTTGCTTCATCCCCTTGCATCCCTTGGTTCCACAACCAAGACGGATATAGGATAGCTTTCCCGTAGGGCTGCTTTCGGTTAGGATAGATTCTCGAGCCTAGACATTAGGATTCATATCCTTTGCATGTTAACATAGGTAGAGATTCCTTACATCCTCAACCATAAGTCCAATCTTTGCATGACAACATTAGGGCTAGTACTAGTTAGTTTCCTTTTGTTTTGCTAGTTCTTTTTGCATCCTTGCATGTAATTAAAACTAAAACTTGCTTTTCTTTTCTTTTCAAAAACAAAACACTTAATAATGGTTTAAACTCCTTTTTCAAGGTAAAAACAACCAACCAATACCAACTCTTTTTTGCGCTTTTCTTTTTGTGTTTAAAACCTTTTCACAAGTAAAAAACACAAAACACACCAAAACATGTGAGCCGAACTACGGCGCTCTGACTTTCCCATTGCACGCGGGAATACGTAGGCATCTTGTCACGGGGCTCGACCGAGCGAACTTTGTAAATATTTCCTTCTTTTCCCCGTGTTTTCTTTATTTTTATTTCTTTCACATGCATTTTTTCTTTTGCATGCAGATTATAGCAATTAAGTAGCATAGATATAAACACACCCATTAGATAGAAAATAGAAGTGGATACCGTAGAGTACTACGGGCGTGTAGGGTGCTAATACCTTCCCTTCGTAATAGATTCCCTTACCTATCTCGGTCGCATGACCGTGCCTTATCCTTTTAGGTTTTCGCGATGCGTTTGCCTTTCTCCTTTTGCGAGATAAAAACGTTCGATGGCGACTTCATTGATACAGTTATCGGATGATGTTCACCGGTTGTTTTGGCGACTCCTTTGGGAATCATGCGGACTGCTGGTCCGATCGAGTCGATCCTAGCTTTTATTTTCATGTCTATTGGGTGTTTATTTATTTGTTTATCTATTTACCTGCTTTATCGCACCATCCTTTGTATGCTTGCATTGCATTCTATGTGGCATATTTATCGCTTTCATATATGGTTGGGCTGCTCACTGTGATCTGTTCGATTTGGGTGGGAGTTACAAGAGGTAAAGGCCTCATACCCGCCAAGAGACACATAGGAACACATAGGAATAGAGTGGAACATGTCAGATACCGGATGTAGATCTTGTAGTCTGGCATGTCGTCCATGCTTCAGAGGAGGTTCAATTAGGGGGCTATCATCTTCACGTAGGTGTTATGATGGTAGTTTCTCTAGGCGAACTAGATCCTGGAGTTACCTTGACTTCACCCAAGCCTTAGTTTCACCGTGGTGGGGCGGGATATGATTATTACAGTAGGATGGTGACTATGTTCTGTTAGTGACTATGTTCCGTTGGTGACTATGTTCTGTTGGTGACCTGGTATTTTCTATTGATGATCTGATGTTTTCTGTTGGTGACTATGATATCATTCGGTGGCATTTTCTAGCCGTTACTCTGTCCGATTTTGGTTTTCTTCAATCAGAGCAGAAACAGCGCAACAGTTTGATCAGTGTTCATGGAAGTAGTAAACCCATGATCAATGCATAATGTATTTGCATCATAGCATGTTTATTTTAAAAGAAATGTCAGAAAAAGCATGTTATTTTATCTAACCCCGCATGCATATCATTTCCAGGACTTCTTGTGGTTTACTATCAACATCAGGATGGATACCAACAATCAAACCAACACCGAGGCCCTAAGGAAGACTTCCTCATACTCTTTCTGCATTCGACATCTCTCAAGTAAGAGCGGAGGTATTCTTGTGAAGGATCGATTGAAAGAGAGTTCGAAAGATCATGGGAACATATTGCCGTTACTAATGGAGGATTATGAATTCTATGCCATGCAATCTCTACTCCGGTTTTATGATAGTGAGCTCGGTGTTTTACCTTCGGGATTATCGATTAGCACCTACTCTTGAGGAGTACTCTTTTGGGTATCGATCACAAGCGGTTTGCCTTTTGTCAAAAGAATGGGTACTCGATTTTGAAGCCATTGCTAAAGCCATCGGTTTGCGTTAGTAAGGGATAATTGGGTTCGAAAGATCACACTTGTGGACTTCGTTGGGTTTCCTTTTAGTCAAAGTGATGAATTTGCCAAGGTTGGTAGTTGGAAAAGCTTCAATACTATCTTAGCCGTCATGATCTATGGTATGGTGATTTTCCCTCTTTTGAGAAGTTTGTGGATGTTCTGCGATTTGTTTTCATGAATGACAATCCGGTTCCTACCATCTTGGTGATACATATTATGCCATTCACTCGCCATGGTCAAAGGCGTGTTATGGGTTGTATGCCTTTACTTTATCGTTGGTTCAACACACATTTGCCAAAGAGAGGGGCATTTGTTGATTATGCTAAAACCATGAAGTGGTCTAGCCGAATCATCGCACTCACTTCATATGATATATTTTGGAATACCATGTCGAGCGGTTCTGAGATCATTACTAGTTGTGGAGAGTTTCCAAATGTACCATTGATGGGAACTAAAGGTTGCATCAGTTATAATCCTATATTGACACGCCGTCAACTAGGATATCCTTTGTGAAGTACCCATTCGTCGATTGCGAAAACTATCTTCTTTGCAAATGATGAGAACCCGGTTTTGCTAAATCAGATTGTCGTTGCATGGAGCTCGGTTCACAAAAAGGGCACGGTTTTCTTTGGACAAAAGGAAATTATGCGTTTGATTCTTACACAGATTGGTTAAAAGATCGGGCCTCCAAGATTCGGCTTCCATACAAAAGGGAAGCACCTTTGTATTCTCAACTGGTTCCTTGGTTGAAAGTCAGTACCGATTTTGCTACTTTCTATTCTTCATCCGTAATCTCTCCTCCGTGTTTCGTGCGTATTGAGGTTTACAAACAGCTCCAATCGGAGAATTCAGCTTTGAAGGAACAGTTACAAGCTCGATCCATGGACCTAACATTTGCTCTTCAAGATAAAAAGAGGTTATCTGTTGAGATCGAGCAGAAAGACCAAGTTTTGAAGGCTTATGGCTTACTTGAAGAAACCAAGAGAGCCAAAGGTGGTATTTCCTCTTCTTTTGATCAGATGACCAAAGAGTTTGACAGGGTACAAGAGAAGTTGAAGAATATGCAGATAGCTAATGAGAAATTGAAAGCCAAGCATGGTGAAAAAATCCGGGTTTTAAAGAAGCGACTCCGCAAGGAAGAATCCAATGCTAAAGAGTCCCTTGAGAGAAGGAAAGAACTTGAAGTTGAAGCCCAAAGTCGACAGGAGCAGATGACTATCCTTTCTAAAGAGGTTGAATATTTGAAGACTAAGTGGCAATATGCTAAAGATGGAGAATATCATACACCATGTTGAGGGGTCGAGACATTCATGTGGCTAAGCTAGTAGCCGAGATCCATACGCTCAAGGCGCAAGTGGCCCCTAAATAAGTAGTTGCAAATGTTATTTGATGTTATTTGATTCGACAAATCACCTCCAGGCTTGTTGGATGGGGTTCGCTCACTATTGTGTTTGTATTAATACTCTGTGATCGTGGACTCTTGTATGACTCTATTTCATCTATGCACTTGAGCAGTTGATTCTCAATCTGATTGTGTGTCTGGTCTTGATAATTATTGTTGTCACTATCCTATTATTATTTGATGTTTGATAACAAATTGCGGAATGTGTCCGAAGTGATCATTTCATGCATCATGCATTAACCATGCATATACATACATTGTGCATAACAGGCATTTGAACTTGGGATTTCTCTTACTCAAATCTGGTATTTTCTACTCAGAATTGTGAACTTTGCCTCTGTGCCATTCTGCGTTTGAAACCGAGTGATGAAGCAACTTCGCGGGGAACTGGATGAGATGAAAGAACAGATGGGATTTCTCATTCTGGACATGCAAGACTTGAGAGAAGAGAACCAACAGTTGAAGACTCAGCTAGGCTTGGTGATGGAAATTTTAGGGACCGTGTTGAGAAGGGGAGATGACCCCAATTTTCCTACAGTAACAGGAGTCGCTATTCCTCCTTATACTCAGGGTTATTCTTTGAGCCCTAAAGCTGGGCATGCATCTACTCCATCACCCTGTATTCCGAGGTCTCCTCGTTCACGTTCAATTCCTATTGTTCAGAGAGGTCCAGAAGATAAAGCTCTTCAACCATGGTCGCCACACTCTGAAAGGCAATTCGATCCCATTCCGATGCCATATGCTCAGTTGCTTCCTCAGCTACTCAAGTTTCGGTTGGTTGAACTCCAAACTCTTGCCATGCCCGGGATTCTATTCGATACGATGTGATGGCTAGGTGTGATTTCCATTCTGGGCACCTGTCATGATCTAAGACGTGTGACCTTGAAAAATGAGGTTCGGATTTCCTTGACGAAGGTATTATCTCGGTTTACTCCACTGTGGTTGAGCATACAAGTCAATTTAGCTCCTGCTGCCGATATGACCGTTATGCCTGCTGCTATACCTCAAAACAGAGTTTGTGCGTCGAAGAGGGATAATCGACCGCTCCGCCCACCGACTCATCAAGCGCCTCGTCAAAAGAATCAAAAGCAACAGGAAAACCGTGCTCCTAGAAGATTCGATGTTATCTCGATGCCTTATGCTGAGGCATTGACACAGTTGCTTAAGCTCAAATTGATAGTTCCAAAGGCCATGTTGCCGTCTCCTCCTCCTGACAAGCGTCCGAATAGCTATGATACTAATGCTGTTTGCGCATTCCATTCTGGTACCGTTGGACACAACATTGAAGATTGCCATGCATTCAAGTGCAAGGTACAGGATCTGATTGAGGCAAAAGCTATCAGTTTCACACCAGATGGTCATGTTCGGGTCCTCCGCTAGCTCAGCAAATGTCAAGACTTCAAAATGCATCATCAAAAGCAACAAGTCAAGTCTCCTCAACGGCAATTTCAAGATTCATTTGCATTCTCATTTGTAATCTTTCTTGTTTGTTTAGTACATGCTTGTATGCAGAACATTTTCATCTTCTGAATGATTATCATAATGCATTGAATATGTTTGTCTTGAACTAATCCATTTGTATACACTTTTAATTGTTTTTAAACGCTTTTGATATTCAACTCTTGTTAATAAAGCAAAACCTCTGTAGGGAGGATGACGAAAATATACCAAGAATTTCAACGGTATTGCTTTCAAATAAAAACCCCGCTGACGATGTACAGGCCTTGTTTCAAATCCTCAAACACCGGAGATATAAGGGAGTTAGACCCTCGTCAACCCCCTTTGAGCCTTGAAGTAGGAGTTTCTTCTGTTCAGAAAAAACCGCATTTTTAAACCGGGGCAGGGTAGTGTTCAGTTAATCAGATTGAGCGCTCAAAACTCATCAAGAGCATATTTCAAAGGATACAACAATGGTTATCCTTCAAAGGTTGAGAAACTAAAGCATTCAAGTTTCAATTATCAACAATGTGCATCAGAGGAAGACAACACCCTAACGGAATTCCTTATCTCAGAGGACTTAGATCGCCACAATCACATCTAGCAAATCAAAGAGGTGAAGATCAACGACGGTTCAAAAAAAAAAAAAAAAAAAAGCAAAAAAAACAAAGAAAAAGCCCGCTAAGTCGAACTGGGAAATAAGTCGCTTAGGCAAAATAAAAGGGCAAATGTTAAAAAGCAAATTGGCAAGCCATAAAGGCGAGGATAATCCAAGAACATCCTCAATAAAGAACAAAGTCGTTGATCAAGCACTAAGCAAAAAGGGTGAGTGGCTATCGGGTCCAAGAAATCTCGTCCTTAACAAAGTCAAAGTTGTACGATCAAGAAACTGCAATGGTTTCTCAACCATTAATTCCCTCTAGTGAGAGATGATTGCTCATATCGGATCAACTGAACTTAGGATCGGAGAACATCATGAAGGGGGTGGGCACCAAATATTTTGAGCCTAAAAATCCTTCTTTCTAAAAACCGTGAACCAGGCCACGTTACAACCCTTAAAAGTCCTAACTGAAGCAGGGTTAATTTGAAAGCTAAGCTGTGACGAGAACGCGGTATCCTGACTCCTAGGAGACTTGCTAATACCTTTGAGTTGGTATCACACAATCTTTTGTTATCTTTCGCACAAAAAACGCGATGTTTCGACATCTTTTCAAAAATCTTTTTGTTTCAAGACAAGCATAGGATTTGCAGTAGAATTATCATTTTTAGGATAAAACATTCTTTGCATATGAACAGGTGCTTAAACATCCAGTAAGCTTGCATAATGAGCATCAGATGAATACCTTGATCGTCCCAAGGGGCAGGTTGTCTGAAAATATATTGAACGGCCTTTCAAAGAACCATCTTAATCTGGGGCATTCAAAATGGTATTATGTATCCTTCAGGGCTCATTAAAACTGGGGCAACTTTGTCAAGGTTGGCCAATCCTTTCGGAGACACAGGGGCATGTTGACTATTCATGTTTCACTCGGGGTTCGAAAGTGGCATATGGGTGACAGTTGGTAGATGCCTGATTGTTCATTTGATTGAAATTCATATACCTTGAAGAATACTCTTCAATATAGGTCCCTCTCCGTTGAGTCTGCTTCTATACAGAAATGGTCTCCAAATTGGGTCTTTAGAAGTTTGTCAGGATGATTTGTTCTTCTTGATTCAAGCTTTTACTTGTTGTCTTTTGTCTTTTTCGCAATGAGTCGCACGCTCTTCGTTTGTGCAAAACCGTCGGTTATCTTACCCGTGTTTGCATTACCTTTCCAGACCTTTGGGTATCCATACTTGGTGTGTGGTAATCCAAATGTTTGATACTCTTGAAGAATTATACCCCGCCTTTGGCCTGAGGGATATTATAGTTCTTGCAGACACTTCCTTCGATGTCATCATCTTGGTAAAGTTCGTCTGAGTTCGTCTTAACTAGACGTTCTCTTCCCTTTGCAAGTTCATCTTCTCGCAGATGTTCTTTCCTCGCGAGTTCGTCTACACTCGACGTTCTCTTTTCCTTTACAAGTTCATCTTCTCGCAGATGTTCTTTTCCTCGAGTTCGTCTACACTCGACGTTCTCTTTCCTTTGCAAGTTCATCTTCTCGCAGATGTTCTTTCCCGCAAGTTCGTCTTAACTAGACGTTCTCTTTCCCTTTGCAAGTTCATCTTCTCGCAGATGTTCTTTCCTCGCGAGTTCGTCTACACTCGACGTTCTCTTTTCCTTTGCAAGTTCATCTTCTCGCAGATGTTCTTTCCCCGCAAGTTCGTCTTAACTAGACGTTCTCTTTCCCTTTGCAAGTTCATCTTCTCGCAGATGTTCTTTCCTCGCGAGTTCGTCTACACTCGACGTTCTCTTTTCCTTATTAGTTCGTTTTCACATATGTGTCTTATTCTTTCTTACGCGGGTTCGTCTTCGTCTGACGTCCTCTTCTTCTTTTTCCTACAAGTTCATCCTCGCACGGGTGTCCTTTCTCTCGAGTTCGTCCTTGACCGACGATGCTCCCTCTCATGGATTTTTCTTCCATTATCAGGTATCTCACAGCTTGGTGCCCTCACGCCATCCTCCAATGAAATTCAGTATCTCGTTTCGAAGCATGGACGAAAACCCGAGTGAAACTTCGCAAAGAATCGGATGTAGTGTTTGTCGTCAAGATACCATATTTGGTGAATCTCCTAGCGGATGTTGTTATCGACAAATCCTTATTGCGAACATGGTACCAATTCCGCGGGTTGACAATATTTGTCTCTGAAAGTCCCTAGTGGATGTTCTCCAAGTCGCAAGTGTGTTGTATCCCGATATTCCCTATGGAGGTGTTATACGGATTGTTGATCGGCGTTTGATTCCCCAATGAATCGCATATTATTCAGATGATCCTCCCGGAGGGTTCTCATCTCTTGACATCCCCATGATTGACATATCTTTGTCTCCCCACTAGAGTCGAGATGGGTAGCGGTGGAAGATCTTTTCTAGGAGCGTATATTCTATTTCTCCAAGCGGACCTCATCTAGGATGGTTTCCATGGCATCATTTCCTCAACAGGCTCATCAAGCAAGATTCAGTTGTCTTGAGAGATTTTTTTGGGCATTCCTCGATGCTCTAATCCCCGGCTGAGTTCTTATTTCATTCACTTTATATATGTCTTGCAAGCATGCATCATTACATTGACATAATCCCCTAAAAGAGTCATACATCTCATAGGATTACAGCCGAAATGCATTTTCATCCCCAGCAATGTCAAGTTTCTTTTGGAATCCGTTGTGTCCCGGTTTCTTCCGGCGCAATATGTCCATCTTCTTCTGATTAGTGTTGAAACTGCCAGCCCCTACCCTGGTACAACACGTCTTCAGCTTCGAAAGCAAGCCCTACACTTGTCTTTCCTCCTCAGAGTACAGCGTTCTGAGTCAATAAAGCCTAATCGGCACCTTTAGTCTTTGCATCACAAACCCGCCCGGCGTAAATGTGGTTAGTCTACTTGGTGTATCTAGTCTTTATTTCCACTTGCATGTCAGTTCTCCTCTGGCATTGTGGGTCTTTCGAGAACAAGAATACTTTTGTTTTTGTCATCAGTAAAGCCTAATCGGCACCTTTAGCCTTTGCATCATAAACCCGCCCAAGTTGTCGGCGTAAATATGGTTAGTCTAATTGGTGTATCTAGTCTTTATTTCCACTTGCATGACGGTGCTTCCCGGCATTGTGGGTCTTTTGAGAATAAGAATACTCTTCTTCAGAGCCTACTCGGCACTTTCTAGCCTTTGCATCACTAACCCGTCCGGTTATTCTGCGTAATGTGGTAGTCTAGTCGATTGTATCAAGTCTTTGCTTCGCTTGCGTGTCGCTCTCCCGATATTGCGGATTGAATTGGGTGAGGCCAATTCTTCTTGGGTCGAGTTAGCACTTGTACGCCTTCACGAGTTCGCATTTATTACATGCCTTTCGGGAACAAATACCCATTTTGTCTCCCTTCTCGAGTGTAGCGTTACGAGTCAAAAGCCTACTCGGCACTTTCTAGCCTTTGCATCACTAACCCGTCCGGTTATTCTGGCGTAATGTGGTAGTCTAGTCGATGTATCAAGTCTTTGCTTCCGCCGTGTCCCCTGACATTGCAGATTGAATTGGGTAGAGGCCAATTCTTCTTAGGTCAGGTTAGCACTTGTACCTGCCTTCACAGAGTTCAACATTTATTCTGTGCTTTCTTTGGTTGTGGCCCAGTTAAGCTCTGGCGCAACATGCTCCTTTTCTCCAGTGAGGTTCCTTGGAATTTTGGAATGTCCACACCTATCTCTTGATGCAGCTTTTGGAATTCAGAGTGTAAATTTCTGGGTCCGTTTTGGTATTCAATCACCTCATACCTTGGCGCTCGAAAGGCAGACGCCAATCTCGCTCCTAAGCTAGAGGATGATTGAATAGGGGCAGCTGTTGTACCCCAAAATTTACCCTCTTCTTTTTTTATATAAATAATTGGCTAACACTTAATTAATAGATGCATCGCATACATATCATTCATGCATTGATCATGGGTTCGAGATTTTCCAATCGTATGAATCTGTATAATTCTCAAGAAAAGGTTTGTTTCTCAAGAGTTGAATATTTGAGGTTCTGTCAATTCGGGCGTCATTTCAATACATGGCGTGTCCGAAGCTTCGATTATTATCTCGCAAGTTTTGGTATTCGATCGCTCATCGGTGGATGCGATTACAATTTCAAGCTACGGTGTTGTGGTCGGATATTTGAACTCAAACCGATTCTATGGCCTTCCGTGAGTTGTGAAGCATTGGTATTTGGCTTATCGATCTCGCGATTTATCGAAAATCAAGAACGAATGATAAAATGGTATTTGAGCACGTGTATCGAAAGTCAACAAAAGTCAAAGTTTGGTGAGTGGAGTTTTTGGTCAAAAGTCGACATTTGAGAAAATGCGTCATTTGTCGAGAAAAGTCGGAAGAATCGGGTAAAATGAGGTTTCTTGCATTTTAAGTAATCTTGGACTTAGAAAATTTTTCTAAGTTTAAGGTACTTTGTGTTCACGGAGCCATATTCTGAATCAGATCTTGCCGTCGTGGTCAAGTTTGTGAACTGATAGTCGTTGGAAAGAGCGCATTCGTATCCGACTTTGTCACGTGAATATTTTTAAATGTCCGGATTTGAGTTATCTGACCGAAATTTGAAGTTCATAACTTTTGAAGTTTTACACTTAGTAAAATTTTGAGTGTTTTTAATGTGTTCAAGTACTCGACTTGGAGGCAATTTACACGTGTTTCGTCGATTGAATTAAGTTCAACATCAAAGTTGTTCATTTAATGGCAATCTACAACTTTGCTGAAGAAATCGAATCCATTCGAGAAACGGATAAAAAGTCACAGAGCTCGGAAGTTACGATTTATCATTCCTCAAATTTCAACACTTAGAAAAAATTTGAAGTGTTTGTTTCTATGCTTTTGCTGACAGCTTCAGGGTCGATTATGTCATAGTTCGTGGCTCGAATCGAAAAATGCTCAACTGAAAATTGTTCATTTCACGGCAATCTGAAACTTTGCTGAAGAAGTCGAATTCATTCGGGACTCGAGTCGGAAGTTATAAAGCTCGGAAAATAAGAATTCATTATGTTTGTTAAATTCGAGTATTTTTGTGCACATGTTCGGCTGTTTTCGTCAATGATTGTCGCCGCACGAAGAAGTTCGAACACGAAAGTTTGAGTTCGTAATTCCATCTACAAGTTCCGTTTAGAAACTTTTCCGTTTCGGACGTCGGAGCTGGGAGATACGAGTCCGTAAGTGAAGGCGTGAAGTTGGAAATTGCCGTAAGACATGCATCAAAACTTGCCCAGCCAGCCGGGCATTTCATCGAACACTCATACGACAACTTTCAAACACTTTTTCTCCGTGATAAAGGCTCCGTTCGAATTTTTGTCGAACTATAAAGTTGTAGTATTACACGCGAGCTTCCAACGATGCAATTCAAGTCATCTGATCGAATATCGAGAGAGTTACGGATCCTTAAAGTGGTGCACATGGGTTAATTTAAGACTTTGATACTTAGAGAAATTTTTTTGTAAATACTCAAAACAGTTTGTGTCGGCATGACTTCGAGGCTAATTACGGCGAGCTTACAATTGATTCCTCATCGAGTGCTCAACATCAATATTGCTCTATCAAGTGTACTCTTCGAGTCGACGTTCTTGTTGTATCGATTGGAATACTACACACCAAGATAGGAGCATACAAAGTAGCGAGCATGGTTATGTTTCGTTTAAAAAGAGTGCTAGCGGTAGAGATATCCATGACAAACTAGCAGAATCCGTTTTGCTTTTTTTTTCTGTAACAACTTTTCTTGTTCTTTTTTTACATTCTATCAATAATAATTATAATAGAATATATATTCTTTCTTTTTTGGTTAGTAACAAACACATTTTTGGGTTTTATTTTTCATCCAAAACAGTAACAACAACCATCATTTTTCCTAACAAACTACAAAAACTCCATTTTTTTCTTCTTTTTGTTTTCACCTCAAAAACCATTTTTCTAGACACTCACCTTCCATCATTTTGGCTATCCTCTCATCCATTACCAACTGTGACATTCACCAATCACTACAACAAACCCACGCCATTCTTTCTTTCCTCACAACAACCATTAATTTTCTGTTTTCTCTCCATCAGTGAGTGTGTTCTTGACTATAACTCACTCTCATAACCATCTTCCATTTTTTTTTTTTCTCCTTCACTCTAACAACACAACCACTACATCTCCTTCTCTCATCAACAACACACCTTCACGCACTTTTCTTCTCTTTCTTCTCGTTACGATAATAACCGTAACACCACCGTAACCACCACCTCACGCCATAACCACCTCCATAGTCTCTCGTTCCACCCTTCAAGAACACCACATACAGAACTCATCCATCTTACACCATAACAGAACCGATAACTCTCACAATCACAAAAAAACTCACGCCAATCATCTCTCACGGCACCACTTCTATCCCTCAGAATCGAAAATTACCAAAAATAATCGAACTCGTGATCTCTCTTCTTCTCATCCACTTCCATCTCCATTCTATTTCTCACACTACATTCAATCCTTCACCATCACTCATTTGAAAGGAGGTTCCGATCCGGTTCGAACCATGGCGAGAGCAATCGCGTTTCGGAAGAATGGAGTGAATTATCGCTTTTGATTCTTCACATTGAACAACACGGATTCGTTCCTCCACATTGATGTCGGCTCCACCGCGATTCTAATCGAGTTCCTTCCAAGATTCAAGTATTGTGTTGAGCGTGAGGCTCGGCATATCAAGGATTTCGATCTTTACCTCCATCATCGATTGTAGAAATCGGGTTTTAGAAGAAATTGTGTGCGGGATCCGAAGACAAACGCAACAAGTATCAATTTTGGAATCTCCGATTTCGGATCTTGTCTTCGTGGAGCATTCTTTGCATGATAGAGGAGGTTACGGACAAGGCGGGCACGGATTCGTGATTAGGCTGAAATTTTGAGCAAGGAATAGCCTTTCTTCTTCTTGTCCGATCATGGAAATCTTTGCCGACGAAGAGATGGCGGAAAACTCTGTTCCGCGAGCATTCGATTATACTCGGCCAAAACCGGCGTGTCGCAATCACGTTGGTTCATGTAAGCTTTCTCATGTAACCAATCATAGCTTGCCACTGTCATCTATTTTTATTTTATAAAAATAAAATCATTAATATGATTTAAATTGCAATGACCTATTGATAAATGTTGTAACCACATAAAAATAAACGTGATATTACATAATTATAAAAATCAAATAAAAATATAATAACAGTTTTTCTTAGAACAAAACATTGAATTGGACTTAGCACCATTTGATTGGACTTAGCTTTTGCTCGCACCCCGTATTTTAAGCCCAGCGTTTATAACATAACTCGTTCAAAATAAAATTCGCTTTGCACCCTGTTTCATGTGTTATAATACTAACATTTAGTTCAATTTAGCTCCGATCCGATTATTTCGACACATAAAAATACATAGAAAACATATCGACATTTTAGGATATTAGAATATTATTGACATTTTTAATATTTTATTAATATCTTTTATTAATTCTAATTCATTTCTAAATAATACATTTACATGAATATTGGAATTATCATTTCGATTTGCATCCCTCACATGTTCATGCATTTTCACATGTATTTGAACATTGGTTTTATCGATTCGATTTGCATTCCTCACATGTTCATGCATTTTCACATGTATTTGAATATTGGAATTATCGATCCGATTTGCATTCCTCACATGTTCATGCATTTTCACATGTATTTGAATATTGGAATCATCATTTCGATTTGCATTCCTCACATGTTCATGCATTTTACATGTATTTGAACATTGGTTTTATCGATTCGATTTGCATTCCTCACATGTTCATGCATTTTCACATGTATTTGAATATTGGAATTATCATTTCGATTTGCATTCCTCACATGTTCATGCATTTTACATGTATTTGAACATTGGTTTTATCGATTTCGATTTGCATTCCTCACATGTTCATGCATTTTACATGTATTTGAATATTGGAATTATCATTTCGATTTGCATTCCTCACATGTTCATGCATTTTACATGTATTTGAGCATTGGTTTTATCGATTTCGATTTGCATTCCTCACATGTTCATGCATTTTACATGTATTTGAACATTGGTTTTATCGATTCGATTTGCATTCCTCACATGTTCATGCATTTTCACATGTATTTGAATATTGGTTTTATCGATTTCGGTTTGCATTCCTCGCATGTTCATGCATTACTTTAATTTGAACATTGGTTTTATCGGTCCAATTTGCATTCCTCGCATGTTCATTCATTACTTTGACATGAGCATTGGTTTTATCGATCCGATTTGCATTCCTCGCATGTTCATTCATCACTTTGCTATGGATATTGGTTTTATCACTCGATTTGCATTCCATGCATATCCATCGATTTTTCTTGCGGTTTTGGTTGAGTTTGTACACCGCGTGCACTATTCCTATCTTGTTTTGCTTGTATTATCTCGTTCTTGCAGGCATTGTCGCTTCGGATGCGTATCGACACGTATTCCGCTTGTATTGATGCTTTGAGCAATTCTCACCGGTTTACTTTTGTTGCATGATTGCAGCTTGAAGTATTCGGATTATTTCGCTAGCTTGCGTGCCGGATTCTATATCCGTTCGGTACTTGCTACTGCTTATTGCATTCTCTTACGACTTTCCTAGATATCATGAGAAGTAGGGCTTTGACTTTCTTTTGCCATGAGAAGTAGGAATAGAGATGCATGAAGGGGCTTCCGTGGTTGGAGCATGTTCAGAACCCCTCGGTTTATTTAAAGACCCGTTTAGGGCAATTACGTGTGCTAAGCGTGTTTGGTTTGTTTTAAATCCTCCATCTGCAGGGAGGTAGCTTTCGAAGTGTTTACATTTGTGCTTGCATAGGTCGAGTGGTTAGGACGCCCGACGTGGTACCACTAAGCAAAGTCCCGCTTTTTATATTTCATGTCATCGAGTCATTGATATATGGGCAAGCGGAAGGCAGGGTCAGCAACGAACCCCCGCACAGTTCTAGTCCGTGTCAGCTCCGCACACGCGAATCGTGTTGCTTTCTTTATCGAGTCAATAAAAGTGGCAAGAGTCCCTATTCGACTCTCCACGCTTTCGGGTTCGCATTCTTGAACTCGCATCATTTGCTCTTCAAACAGAATTGGATGTGTCGGCTCCTGGTTGACTCACGGTATGCTCGTTACTGTCGAGGCTATGGGACTTCCTCCTTTTCCTGCGCTTGTGTGTCATTTGTTTGTTTGCATTGCATTGTTTGTGTGCTTTTGCCAAAGCACTTGCTTGCTTCATCCCCTTGCATCCCTTGGTTCCACAACCAAGACGGATATAGGATAGCTTTCCCGTAGGGCTGCTCGGTTAGGATAGATTCTCGAGCCTAGACATTAGGATTCATATCCTTTGCATGTTAACATAGGTAGAGATTCCCTTACATCCTCAACCATAAGTCCAATCTTTGCATGACAACATTAGGGCTAGTACTAGTTAGTTTCCTTTTGTTTTGCTAGTTCTTTTTGCATCCTTGCATGTAATTAAAACTAAAACTTGCTTTTCTTTTCTTTTCAAAAACAAAACACTTAATAATGGTTTAAACTCCTTTTTCAAGGTAAAAACAACCAACCAATACCAACTCTTTTCGCCTTTGCGCGCTTTCTTTCTTTTTGTGTTTAAAACCTTTTCACAAGTAAAAAACACAAAACACACCAAAACATGTGAGCCGAACTACGGCGCTCTGACTTTCCCATTGCACGCGGGAATACGTAGGCATCTTGTCACGGGGCTCGACCGAGCGAACTTTGTAAATATTTCCTTCTTTTCCCCGTGTTTTCTTTATTTTTATTTCTTTCACATGCATTTTTTCTTTTGCATGCAGATTATAGCAATTAAGTAGCATAGATATAAACACACCCATTAGACAGAAAATAGAAGTGGATACCGTAGAGTACTACGGGCGTGTAGGGTGCTAATACCTTCCCTTCGCGTAATAGATTCCCTTACCCTATCTCTCGGTCGCATGACCGTGCCTTATCCCTTTTAGGTTTTCGCGATGCGTTTGCCTTTCTCCTTTTGCGAGATAAAAAACGTTCGATGGCGACTTCATTGATACAGTTATCGGATGATGTTCAGCCGATTGTTTCAATAGTATCCCAAAAGAAGAAAAAAGACTACATTTTTTATTATCAAGATCACACATAAAATGGAGTAAACAGCCAAATTGCTTAACATTTAGGGAGGTTGAATCACCGATTTTGTTAAAGTAAACCTTCTAGCAAAATAGAGTGCTTTGCTATTACAACTAATTAAGGCCTCTTTGATTTAATTTTGCAAAATTGTTTTTTAATTTTTAAAATTGAAAATTATATAACTTGTTTGGTAATCTAATTTTATAAAACTATTTTAAAAGCTATTTTTTATTTAAACGTTTTAAAAATTTAAAATTTAAAACAATTTTAGGAGGTTTTTAGTTTTGAAAATTAGAAAGAGTGAAAAAACAAAAACAAAAAAGTGGTACATTTCCATTAATGTCAAATTTGTAATACTTAAAAATTATATTACCAAACATATTTTCTGATTTTTTTTCTCAAAAACTCTTTTTTAAAATTTGTAATCTTTGATCCATTTTTTTAGTTACTCTTTGTTCTACAAAAAAGTGTCTTATTTAAACTAAAGAAAATAATTAGATATGTTGATTTTAATAATTAATTTATTATCTAAAATATCTTTATTAATTATAATTAAATAAAATAAAAATATAATAATAAAAAATAAAAGATATTTTAAATAAATAATTATTTTAAAATATTGAATAAAATACTTTTTATGATGCCCATATGAAATAAAGGGTTAAATATACAACACCCCCGATAATATTAGTTTTAAATCCACCTCGCAACTTTCAGATTCTCTTAGATACCTCTTGTCTGTCATATTGCAACAAAGATTCTATTTAATTGTCTACGTGGACTGCCACGTGGAAATTTTTTACTTTTTATTTATTTTTTATCTACGTGGAATTTTATTATTTTATTTATTTTAAATTTAATATTTTTATTAAAGTTTTTTAATTATATTTTATTTTATTTATTTTAAATTATGTGTTATATTTTATTAAATTTTATAATTTACGTTTTACTTTTTTATAAAACTATATTTATAAATCAATTATTAAAAAAAATTCTTAAAGGGCTTAAACCAATATATGTTTAAGAAGCCAATTAACTAATGTTTCTAAAATTAAGGTGAAATACAGGTATATGAACTCTTTCAGGTGTTGAAAATCTTCTGATGTGGGACTTAATATATATATTCCAAAATTGATACATGTATTTCTAGAAGGTACTTCTGCACAGTCATCATTGTTGTTTCTGCACAAAACTGGTACATGTATGAGAAATTAAATATACAGTTAAGTAAATAGGTTTCATCTTAGTGCCACAAGTTTAACTTTCATTGAACATGTTTCCTCTAGAATTTCCATGACATACTTGTATGAGAACATCAAATACATTTAGTTTCTAATTATTAACTTTATTAAGATAACCATGAAAGAAAGCATTCATAGTACAAAGGTAATAAAGAGGCTAGTGACAATTACACCCACTGAGCAAATCCATCCATAGAAAACAAAAGTTACCTGGTGGATGATCCTGCTTTTGTTGTGACCAGCAGGGAGATCGTCGAGAATTGGCTTGCATGTAACTTTAGGTTGAAGATAAATACAAGCAACTCTTGAAGATTATATTCATATTCTTCACCATTATTATGATCTTCAACGAGAGTTTTATAATCTAAGCAGTGTTTTAATTATATTTGTCATTTCTTATAGTTGAATTGCATATAAAGATATACTTATAAAAATAATGACAAATATAAATATTCATAAACCACACATTTCTTACACTAGTATCATTGAACTTATTCTAGAAAAGTATAGAAATTCAAATCAATGTCTCACATCTTAGAATAAAGTTTGCAAACCATAATTCATAAGTAGTTAAAGTCATGGGTATGAAATATCAGTAGCAAATGGAATTAAATTGATACTTATAGAGACATGATCATTGACAGTGAAAAGAATATGAGACATGATTCTATTATGAAAATGCTTCAGTTGATTTCTCGTTGGCATTAAAGCTATAAAGCATTAATAGCTTATATGCATTTCAATTAGTTGAAATCACTCACAAATGCATTTCAATTAGTTATGTTTTGGAAGGTAATGCCTTGGTCCATAATAATCATCAGTGAAATCTACAAAACCAATATCCATTTTTCAGCATTCTTTGTTGGCAATATGCATTTGCTCTTCTTCTCTTTATATTTTTTCTTTCATTATGTTTTTGTTGTGAAGTTGTTGTTGAGTTGTGGTTTTACAGGTTTGAATATATTGCGTTGAAATTGACATCGTATATAGGATGAGTGGAGTTTGAGTTGCAGCAGTTGAGTTTGATGAAGTGAGGTTATGAAGAAGATGAGTTGCATGTATGTTGTATGTTTTGGAGTCCCACATCGTAAATAATTCATCAAACATAAATGCTTATAAATCGCTTTAATCCATTTATTTTTAAATTTAGAAATAATTGATTGTTGAAATATAATGAGCTTTATTAAAATATTGGGCCCTAAATTACTAGTTTAATAATTAATTTATAGTAATTATATTTAATTATTGATAGATTAATTTAAGAAAAAATAATTAAAAATGTAGCAATATAAAAAAATGAAAAATAAAATAAATAAAGAAATCTAGGTGGAATTTAAATTTTAAATAAAGAATAAAATAAAAATCCAGTAGTGCAATTGGTGTGTGTAGGAGCAAAGAACAACTTGCGGATTTGTTAGCGAAAGACATGACAAATGGTGTTTTTGATGTTGATAATGATGTTGATAATAATTCAAACGCATTCTGAAAGTTTCTATATTCTTTTCATGTAAAACAACTTATTTGAAAATCACTTCTGAAAAGTTGGAGATTTTTATGTTTTGAAGAAGAAACCAGTTTCCCAATTTGAGGAAACCTGTTTCTGACACGATTTTATGTTTTTTGGTTTGCTTTTTCTGATGAGGAAATTGGTTCTCTTGTTTTGGGAAATCAGTTTCCAGTGCGATATTTTGGTTTTTAAGCTATTTTGTTGGGCCAGTTTGATTCCACCTTGTATCCTATAAATACCTCGTGTAATGTTTTGTTTAAGTTAATGTCATATTGATATTTTCTACTCAATTACTCTTTCTCTCTCTCTCTCTCTCTCTCTCTCTCTAAAATTCTCTCTAATCTTCATCTTCTCCAATTAATCATTTTTCACGAGTGATTCACCAATTTAATTTTGTGTATGCTCCAAACACTCGTGACCCCCACAATGTGAATCAAATCATCCTAAAGATTCATAAGGACCCCTTCAAAAGTTAGTTCATACCTTATCCATCACAACATTTGGAATCACATCCTGACCACACTTATATTTATACAGAATGGTACCCGTAGGTCTTCAGGTCTCACAATAAAATTCTAACCAACAAATATATTTGATATTCATATTTTGTGCAATCCATTCCTAAGAGAGTAAGTGAACCTTAAGAGCTTGTTCATAATAGTCTTCCCACAAAAAAATTACATTTCTGCAATCCCAATCCTCCAAAAGCCTTAGGATAACACACTTTATTTTAAGAGAGCAAGTGAATCTTAAGAGCTTGTACATAGTATCCCAAAAGAAAAAAAACTACATTTTTTATTATCAAGATCACAGATAAAATGGCGACCACCATTTCACCACAGTCAACATTCATAAACGCCACCTCGTCAAATCGCGACCACCGCCCTTTTTTTGTTTTTCGGTAACAGAGTATTATCGGTGAGAGAGAACATTGAGTAGCACCACGAGAAAACATGCATCGATGAGAGTTTCGAGAGAGATCGGTGAGCGAGAGGACGGAGAACATAAAGTTCCGACGAGAGAGTATCACTGAACTAGCTAGTTCGATGAGAGAGATCGAGACCAGATCGGCGAGGGACCGATGAAGTTATGAGGGTTATAAAGAGTGTGAGAGAGAGTCACGTTAGAGAGAGAGAAGAGAATTGATTGAGTTTTTATATTATTATGTTTTTTGTTCAACAAGGTTTTCCAATACAATAGGAATAAAGCATGAGAGTGCTAGCCACGTGACAGATTTAAAACGCAAGAGGAGCAAAAATGGTATTTTAAGATCATAACACTTTCTTATATTGTAGATTTTTTTTCTAAAACGAATTATAATAAAAAACCGAGGGAGTATCCATCCATTAAACCCTTAAAAATTATGGAGTATCATCGTTTGAAATTTTTACCCAAATGTAATACTATGAAACATAATATATCATTATGTCACCTTCTGGAGAAAAAAAATCTAAAATGTCACGGTTTTGCCCCAAATTTGCACCGATTCGTCTCTCCCTAAAACAACCGGTACATGATACATGTGGTGGGACCCGATCGTCCAAGAGAGGGACGAACCGGTGCAGATCTGAAACAAAACCGTGGTATTTTAGATTTTTTTTTTCAAAAGGTGTTATATTATGTTTCATAGCATGGCATTTGGGTAAAAATTTCTCATCATTTTATCTATTTGGATTTAGCGGCAAATTTATGTGTCATTTAATTTAACATAGTGAATCTACCGTGTAGACCTTGATCGGCGCCGCCGTAGCTTCCGATGGCGAACCACACTCTCAAAACCTTCATACAACGGTATGCCACCCTAACTCTCACTTCAATCCCTTCTTCTCTCTACCTCTTCTCACAATGAACCATTTCGCAGCAGCACCAGTTTTATTTCCCGCGCACGAAATCTCTGGACCCAAGCAGAATCTCGCGCTTCTGCCATTTCACAGAAACAGAACCTGAAGAGCCTAATTTCTGGATTCAAATCTCCAAATCGGAGTCCATTGCCGGTGCTTCAAAATTGGATCGACCAAGGTAACAGGCTTTCGCCGTCGGACCTCAGATGCATCTCCAGAACCCTAATTAAATCCAAACGGTTCAACCACGCGTTCGAGGTTCGTTATATTCATGAAACTAACGTAAGATTCAAATATCTAAAGTAATTAATCAGATCAAATTGCAAGGTTTTCACCACTTAGGGTTTAATAAGACAGAGTCTATTTGATTTAAATAGGCTAAGTATTCTTTTGCACAGGTGTTGAACTGGATGGAAAACCAAAAACAATTCCGTTTGAATCCGGCTGATCATGCTATGAAAGTGGAGTTAATCATTATGAATTATGGTTTAGTGGAAGCTGAAGAATATTTTATGAGTATACGGGACTCAGCTGGAAAGAAAGCTGCCTATCTCCCACTTCTACGCGGCTATGTTAGAGACAGGGACACTGGTAAAGCTGAGACTTTCATGGAGAAGCTCTATCAACTGGGGCTGGTAGTGAACCCTCACCCTTATAATGAGATGATGAAACTATATATTGCTACGTGTGAGTACCGGAAGGTACCTCTTGTTATCCAGGAAATGAAACGGAATAAAGTACCCTGTAATGTTCTGTCCTACAACCTTTGGATGAATGCTTGTGATGAGGGGAAAGGGTACGGAGTTGCAGAAGTGGAAATGGTTTTTAGAGAAATGCAAAATGATGAGAATGTTGAGGTGGGATGGAGTAGTCTTGCTACTTTAGCCAATGCTTATATAAAAGCAGGGCAATCTGAGAAAGCCATTTTGATTCTCAAAAATGCTGAGGAGAAACTATCTACCTGTGACCGTCTTGGTTATTTCTTCATCATAACACTATATGCCTCTTTGAAGCAAAAGGAGGGAGTTTTGCGGTTGTGGGAAGCTAGTAAGGCTGTTAATGGAAGAATAAGTTGTGCTAACTACATTTGCATACTGACATGCTTGGTGAAGCTTGGGGACATAGCACAAGCCAAGAGAATCTTCAAAGAGTGGGAGTCTAATTGTCTGAACTATGATATCAGAGTCTCTAATGTTCTTTTAGGTGCCTATGTGCGGAATGGATCAATTGAAGAAGCTGAATCATTACATCTTCACACATTGCAGAAGGGTGGTTATCCAAACTACAAGACATGGGAGATTCTCATTGAAGGATATGTCAAGAGGCAAAAGATGGATGAGGCTATTATCGCCATGAAAAGAGCTTTGGCTATGTTGAAAGATTGTCATTGGAGGCCGCCACCAGGACTTGTATTAGCCATAGCTGAGTATTTGGAGAAATGTGGGAATTTTGAATATGCAAATGAGTACATCACAGATATTCATAATCTAGGTCTTGGAAATTTATCATTGTACAAAATATTGCTTAGAATGCACCTTTCTGCTAAAAAAACACCTTTACATATCCTTAAAATGATCAATGAAGACAAAGTTGAGATGGATTGCGAAACATTTTCCATTCTTAAAGCCTTCACAGATAGCATAAAATCCCTTGGGATTTGTTGATTGTTTGTTACAAGATGTGCATTTTGTCTCCCTTGGAATAATTCACATCATGTGCACTTGTTCAAGCTGGTGTGTTTGGAGGTGAAGCATTAATATGTAAGTCAACTTTTTCATCCAGTGAATATTTTTTAGCGAACAATTTATTTTGTTTTCATACTGATACCATTTTTAGGACACCTGTTGAGGATTCAAAAAGTAGATATTTTGCATTGATAAAAACAATTTTTTCAACTTTTAAAACATGGAATGCATGGCTTTTAAAATATTATTTCTATATTAAATTCTTTAACATGTGCCCTTAGGGCAAGACACTTGTTATGTTAGCATTTTCTTTATTCAATTGAAAGTTTTGTCAATTGTAGATCACGGAAAATAGACATTTGTTCTAAATCTGCTATGCAACAGTGTTATAGTGCCCTTATAGCCGGTTAGTTGCCATTCCACAATACTTTATGCTAAATAGCATATTATAGAACAACAGTGATTTGTTCAAATTGTGCTATGCAATAGTGCTGTTGTAGCCGCTATTTAACCAGACACTTTGTTGAACACAGAAACCAATGTGCAACATTGTCCCGTATGACTAAGAATGAAGACTTTGCAAAGATTAGCAGCTTACTACAATCCATAATATCTATAGTCATATATTTTTGTAACTCCCATTCGAGTTAAAGAAGAAAGTAGCAAACTCTTCTAACTAGTATTGATATTCAATTCCCCTCGATTCTCAAAATTATAGAAATACAGTATTCTATAAATTTATAACTCAGTATGGTTGAAAAATACCATAAATCTTGGTGATTTTAGTTAAATTAGAGACAAGTCACTTCTTTATCTTTGTTGATATGTTACTCATAATTTTCTGCTAACTTGCAGAACAAAGACTGGCTTTCCTATTCCTGTCATACTTTTTATTAGCTGATCAATGAAACTACAAATTCCTAGAAGACAGTATAAATTAATGGCTTTCTAGTTTTTGGTATATTTGCAAAATCTGTAAAAGACGGCCACCAACCAGCCGAAGAAAGAAAATCTATAATCGATAAGAAATTTTGTTCGTCCCCATTACCTTTTGTATTTACTCGTCTCTTTTTCTTCAAATCATTTTTGTATTTCATTAGCTGGTTACATCATGAATTCTGAAAACAAATGTATCTTTTACTCGTCATCAGTGTTCAATATGTTTTTTTGCTAGTTGTTTTTTGTTTATTCGTCCGAATGTGATTTGTGGTTCAGTGTTTAATGTTCAGCCCAAGGTGCAGAGACAAAGGTTGTTTAAGATTATAGAAACTGGGAAGATAGACAGAGACAAGCACCAGTGACATACAACCCTCTTACTAATTTGGGTTATCGGTTTTGGAGGACACCATGGCTGCTTTAGATGGCTATTCAAAGCAGAGTATTTTGTTTGGGAGAGGAGGCATTCTGATGTGCACATTGCTAAGGACAATGCTTATGTCTAGTTTTTAAAGTTGAAAACACCAAGCGAATTTTAGCTCCAAAAGAACTCTGTAGTTTCTGTGGCCAACCATTTGTTTGCAATGACTCATCATTCAAACAACATTGTATATACTATAATATTACTGACAATTTTTGTTTTTCTAGTTTATCATTGTGCATAATATTGCTTAGGATGAACTTTTGTAATGATAAACTGGCGTCTTCCATCTTCAAATAGTGGAAGAATGATTGCACCCTTACTATTTTTGTGGCATTTATTTAATATATTGATGAAGTAGGTGACTTCTCATCAAAATTACATTACAAGAAATTGTAATTTTGCCGTTCTGTGCTTACCCAACTAGTTTAGGCTCGAGTGTTTATTTATGGCAATTGCACGCTCATATATCATCGAAACCTATCAAACATGAACAAAGCATTAACATATTGCAATGATGAAGATTGTTTATTGCACTCGGAGTTAGAGGTGTTCGTGGTCCATGAACTGAAGTGAATTGAACCATTTTAATGGTTTAATCTAGTTATTAAAAACCATTTTTAAAAAAATAGTTAATCTGTTAAACCAGTTACAATTCAGTTTATAATTAGTTCAAATCAATTTATAGTAAAAAAATCAGTTTAATATGATTTAATTAGTTTCAAACTAGTTTTATTGAAAAAATTAATTATTTTAATTGAATTTTAAATTGGTTTTGAAAAGTTTATTTACTTTTTTTAAAATATGTTTTTTTCAGTTTTTTTTTATATTTTCAAAAAATAATTCTTTAAAAAAAAATTATAAAATATTTTTTTCTCAAGTTTTTTTGCATTCGGGAAAAAAGAAATTCTGAAATTTTTTATTTGAAAAAAAATTCTTTTAAATTAAAAAAAAAATTACAGTTTTTCTTGAATTTTTCGTAAAAAATATTTTTAAATTTTTTATTTTCGAAAAACATTTTTTTTGAAAAATATATTTTTTTTAAAAAAAATCAAAAGTTCAGTTTTTTTTCTTTCTAAATTTCCTTTTTTTACTTATAAAAAAAATCTCAATAGTATGCACCTCACGAAGCTGAAAAATAATGTGAAAGTCAACGTTCTAATTAGATCTAAAAGTATATTTTTGAACTAAACATTTTTAAAGTTAGATAGATTTTTTTTAAAGGACTGGAGTTTGGCTCTTTGGCTTATAAATCTTGTACACCCCTTTAAGGTGAATGCAGATCCCAATAGTAAAAACTATTCAACTTTACCAATTTTCTCTATGAAATGTATTTTGTAAATCTGGTGTGTATAAATTGGTGGGTTAAATATGTTAGGGGTTCCTACAAATACACGATCCTGCAATTTAAGTCTCTACAAATATTTTCTTTAACTTCTGGTCCTTATAAAATTTTACGTTACCATATAACATCCTTGCCGTTAGATTTCACTAACGGACGGTGACGTGGCTTTCCATGTGTGATTCATTTATTTGACACGTTGGAATACTTGATTATTTTGTTTATTTAAGTAAAATAAGTTAATTCTAAAAGCATTCTTCCCCCAAATTCCCTTTCACCTTACTCCCTCATTCTTATTCTTATTCTTCTTCGTTACAAACTATTTCACTAAACCCTAAAACGGTATCAGTTCATCTTCTTCTTCTTTGTTGTCCCCAATTTCAACTATGTCATCTTCTTCTTTTCGTAGTAAAACCGTACCAATTCAGTCATCAAGTGTGAGTAGTTGTAGATGGAGAACGTGTGCATGCAATTTGCGTATGATATCTTACCGTTGCCAAAACAGTCGCAATCGAGGGAAATTGTTCTGGAGATGTCCCTGTTGGCAAAGTGATGAAACGTGCAATCTGTTTGAATGGGATGATGATATGGAAACTGGGCACAAGGTAATGGAGACTCTAGATGAAGAATTGAAGAATGATTCGACCAATTTGAGGGAGCTGGAGTCTGTTGGAACCTTGAAGGAGATGTGTGAGTCAGCAATGAAGAAGAATGTCGAATTGGAAATTAAGTTGAAGACAGTTGGGCTATATGGAAAGATGAAGACAATTTGCTTAATCTTGTTTTTAATGGTCAATTTTTACCTTGTAATGAAATGTAACAGAATGTAGTGTTTTAGAGTTGTTGTTGGTTATGGTTTAATTGTAGTGTTTTAGAGTTGTTGGTGGTAATGGTTTCAAATGTAGTGTATCAAAATGTTTTAAGAATTTTAAGAAATGTCTGTAACACAATGTTGTTAAGAAATTTTAAGTTATATTGTAATGGTTATCTTTGTAATCAAAAATGTTTGCAACACCTATAATATTATTGTTATGTTTGTAATAAGAAATGTTGTTATGCCATAAGAAATGTTTGTAATAAGAAATGTTGTTATAAGAAATGTTTGTAATAAAAAAATATCTGCACACAATATTGTAATAAGAAATGTTTGACCATAACTGTTATGCCATCCATTACATGTTATGTAATAAGAAATTGTTGTTGTGTAACACCTATAATATTAAGCCATAATTAAGTGTACAATACATAAGAATACATAAAAGCTTCATAGTATGATCATTTTGAGTAGTACCATAATGAAACCATAATTGTACATTACAAAATAAGTTTCAAAATATTTGAACAGCAACAAAACAACAGTTGACAACAAACAAACCAAAACAACAGTTGACAGCAACAAATCTGAATCACTGAGTTAAACCCTTAGCAATTTCACTCCATTTCTTTTGTTGACAACGCTTGATGGTCCTGAGTCTACCACTTCCTCCTCCTCCTCCTCATTTATGACCAAAGGGTCCTCAGGTTTTCTACCTGGACCTAAAACAACCTTTGTTTTGATGGTCTTGAGTCTATCACTTTGCCTTTTTACAACTTAGACAAGAGATTTTGCTTTTTTCGCCTTGGTTTACAAAGGTGCTGAGGACTGAGGAGGAAGTAGGTGGTTTGAATGGATTTTTTTGACACTTCCTGAGAGATACATCATTAAAAACCCTTGGTCCAGACTTAGTTTTGGCAGATGGCTCTGGTTGTGCATCACTTTTGGTTGCTTGTTCTTCAACATGTTTTGAAAGAGGCTCTTCAACAGTTTGTCTAGCAGACTCATCTACAGTTTGTGCAGCAGGCTTCATGGGTGAGGTGTCCACATTCAAAGGCTCAATGTCCAACACATCATTCCAATCCAGCAAAGCAGACAATGTTTCAACATCCTAATCATGGAATTTATCCATAGGTGAAGTTTGTGATGTTGGTGCAGTGCCACTTGTTCCAGTTTCATCAGCAACTTTTGGTGCAGTGCCACTAATTCCAGCTTCATCAAAAACTTTAAGTTGAACTTTATCTTTTGTTTTCTTACATTTGGCCTGCTTGGTTTTAGTCTTTCCCTAGAATCAAAATAAACAAAAATAATAAACAATAGGATGTTAAAAGCAGCATGATGTAATAGTTGAAAGTAGAAAAAAATAGTTGAATTACCCCCTTTGTTTTTTGTTTGTGCAGTATGACTGGCTTGTGTAGGCACCTCTTGCCCTGACTCATTTTGCATTGGCACATCTTGCCCTGATTCAGTTTGCATTGGCACATCATGCCCTGGCTCAATTTGCATTGGCACATATGGCCTTGGTGCAACATAAACTACTTGCTTGTTCTTTTTGCAAGTCCATTTATTATGACCTAATTCAAAACATACTTTGCACATATGAGAAGTGTTAGTTCTCCACCATTTGTTTTGGCTTACTTCATCAGGTTCTCTCCTACGTATTTTTTTGGGCCTTCCTGCTCCACGTTTGTAAAGGGTGGTAATATCTCAGGATCCGTGGTTCTAGGAAATTTGTTTTGGCCATTCAAAGGAGTGATGATTTCATTATAGCATTTTTCATATGAACTCTTATGTTAGCATTTGTGTACATATTGTAAAGGGTCATTTATCTTCCTATGTATGGCAACAACTGCATGTCTACATGGTATGCCCACTAATTCCCAATAGTTACAACTAAATGTGTGTTTTTCTAGATCAACCACAAAGCTATCAGTAAAAAGGACAAGGGTTACTTGAAATGAATATCTACCAGCATAAATGGTTGTCCAGCTAACACTCTTCTCAATATCCCTATCAAGTCTTTTCAAAGGTTTAGACATTATTTGACCCTTATATCCTTCAACCTTTTCTCTAAGTGTTGCAAACCTACCCAATAAATAATTTCTAATCCACTCAAGCATAGTTATCATTGGCTTGTCCCTTTGGAGTAAAATAGTTGCATTAAAAGACTCACTCATATTGTTCATTAAGACATCATACTTTGAGAATAAAGGGAAAGCATGCTTACACCATTTTGTTTTAGGAATAACTTCTAACCAGTTACAAGCATCAGGATTGGCCTCCTTGATCATGAGCATCCTAGTTTCATGTGCCTCAAAATAAGTAGCCTTTGCAGCTGCCATCATTAAGACCCTGAACAGTGTACCTCCGCCAAACTTCTTTTTGAAGTTGTCATACAAGTGTCTGATGTGCGATAAACCTAATGTGTCTAACGGAATCTTAACTTGCAAGCGCACAGCCTATCGCGGTAGTAATAAAAGATTGTCGATCCCTCAAGGACTTTGTAATCACTCTAGTGCTGGAAAGTAAAGTTTGTTTAGCTAAGGCGGAAATTGTCACGTTTGGTTTTAGGAAGGTTAAGGAAGGTAAATTAATTGGTTCTAAAGTAATTATGAAATGAAATGGTCGGTATGTAATAGAGTCGACTTAAAGGATCTAATCTAGCTTAGGCATGTAAGGTTTGTCAACTTGGTTTGTCCGTAGAATTAATCAGTTTAAAAACCCTCAACTCACACTTTCATGGTCTTATCTCGGATTATACGTCTAAAGCCCTATACCTGCTTTCGCTAGCCTATAAGTGTTTAGAAATACTTTTTGGAAACTTAATTAATTCTAATCTGTTTTAAAGCGCTTTCACTGTATTTAAATCAAATGCCTAACTTTAGCTATCCGGTTAAAAACCTCACACTTTCGTGGTCTTGATCTAACCTATTTATCTTCTTACTTTCGTAACGAAGGTTTTATTTTAAGCATAAAAAGTTATAACCAGAGTTAAGTTGATTAAAGTTTTAGCCTAAGTTGTTGATCAGATACCTAATGTCTCTTACTATCCCATACCGACACTAAAGGTTTAGCTAGCCATGGAAATTAAAACGAACGTACAAAAAGTAAAAGCAAATAAATATAAATTGGACATTATAAATAATAAATTAAATTGCATTAATTAAATAAAGGTATGTAATACAATTTGCAAAATAAAAACCTGAAAATAAAGCAGTATCCTATATCCTTCTTCCATGCCTGAGGGTCGGACTTGAAAATTCAAATGCAAAACTAATTACAAGCTTGAAATAAATATATCCTAAACTAGAATAATAATTTCGATGTTGGAAATTATTATTTGAAGCGAATTAAAACAAAGGAAATTAAAAGCATGAAAAGAATGTAAATTACAAATGGTTCTCAATCCGCAGAGCTAAAATTAAACTCTAAAATGCTCACGTTTGATGTTGGTCGAGGTATTTATAGAGAGTGAATCGCAGTTGGTTCCTAGAATTCCTCCCACGTAGCTTGCCTTCAATTCTCCAAAAATATAGGAAGGTGGGGTTGTTGAGGTTGAATGTGTGAACGTGGGTCTTGACTTGAGAGAAATAAGGAGTTTCATAACTCCTTCATTATGCTTTGGCCACGATCCGTATTTTGAAATAAGCGATAAGCGCTACGGTCGTGGCGGGCGCTACGAGGTTGGTGCTTGCTACGTTACGGTCGTCATGGATGTGTTACGGTCGTAACACTTCTTCGTAATGTGTTACGGTCGTGGTAGGGAGCTTACGACCACAAACTACAAAGTTTGTAATCTTTGATGATTTGTCTTTTCTTCTATTCTTTTGATGTTTTCTTGCATTGTTTATGTTTCCTTTTGTTTTGAGCTGAGTTATGAATACCTG
Source organism: Vicia sativa (assembly GCA_021764765.1). Lineage (NCBI taxonomy): Eukaryota > Viridiplantae > Streptophyta > Magnoliopsida > Fabales > Fabaceae > Vicia > Vicia sativa. The sequence goes on from CM038794.1 coordinate 225,961,034, forward strand.
CAAAAAGTAATGATAATCTCGAAATATTCGGGAGTTAATCTGGTCAAAATAATACAAAACGGGTTAATTTCATGTAAAATAAACGATATGATTTCGTGTTATCAAATTCCCCCATACTTAAACCTTTGCTTGTCCTCGAGCAAAATAATCAATTTAGAAATATCGGACAAGTTTTATAAACGCACATAACTAGTGTACCTTTCGTTTTCAAATAACCACAAGAAATCCTAAGTTAGTTTGGCCAAGAAAACGAATGAAACAACAGCGATACGCTAATGACACAAGCAACAGGCTTGTCGACGACTATCCATTTTAGACGAAATGTCCAATTATATCGTTATAATTCAACTCGAAGCTCTCGTTCCTAGTTCACCCGGTTTCGTTCTCGCGCAATCACATTAAGCCCATTATCTGTACACATGCGTAGTGGGATAGCCGGTTAGTGGTTCTGATCAGAATACAACGGTTTCTGGCACAATTATGTGGCAACCTCTTATATCCAATTGCAAGATGTGGGGGATCGGACCGTAGTCTACCCTACCAAGTTCAGTACCAGATGCTTCTGAACCACCTAAACAATGGATTCTTACGTTACTTAATAAAAGCTTTCGCATCCGTTGGATTAAACGATCGGGTGAGGATCGCCCAATTTAATTGGTGCATTGGCTGTTTCCTTAGAGCATGTAACATTATTATTAAAGCAATTATGCATGATCATCCACTTATGTTCATCGGCTTCCCACGTGGCTTGTGTTAAGACTGGTGCCGACTGCTAGTATAAACTACTAGGGGCTATTTTATTACTTAAAACTGAAAGTATCGGTATAACGGAAATAAAGACGATTCGCGTAAGTAGGGAGTCGAAGGTGTCATAATCGATAGTTCTCGTTGGATCGCCTCGGCCTTCTAACTAAGATTTCAGTTAAAGTAGGTAACTAACGGTTATGTGAATATAAAAGGCGAAAAAAAATTTGGTATGGCTAAATAAAACGGGGAGAAAATGAAATAACGAAATATAACGAAAATAGAAATGAAATTACTGCTCAAAATGAAATTAAGATTCTCCCACACTATATCAAGCATTGTCTCAATGTTATGATATAATGGCGAGGTTAAATGAAAGATACAACGGAAAACAAGGAAAACAACAAGAAAAAGAAAAACTACTGGCGACCGCGGCGGCTTCGGGTTCTTGACCTTCTGGAAGGAGTAGCTTCAGAGTCAGTGCTCTGTGGTCCAAGAGATGTAACATCCATCCTCAAAGCGTTAAGCTCGCTAAGCACTTCATCTAGTCTTTCATTAGTCGAGCGCTGACCACTCAAGATTTGGGCATTCTGTGCGAGTAAGGCATCGAAACGCTCCTTATGCACTTTCTCGGTTTGGGGACTCATCAGGTTCTGATGGTGAATGGCCCGGAGGATGTCGTCATAAGATGGAGGCGGTGGAGCAGAGGAGGACTCAGGAATGTCAGGTACAGGGACAGCTCGGTCAAGTTCTTCCTGCATCTCATCAGCGGGGCCGGCAGGAGGTTCTTCTTGAGTAGCAGCAGGGCCTTCAGGGGCATCAATGTTAAATAGCCAATTGGCTCGGTTCTGAGGGTCGATACGGTCCCTGCAAGGCAAAACAATATTAGTGTAAACTCGATTCTGGATCACCGGATGGAATTTTCCATCGTCCCGCTCGTGGATGAGGTGGGCTGATTTGCAATGGTCAAGGGTGAGCAGAACTGGTGGTCGGGATGGCAAATGACCAAGGGTGTCACCATGGTTGAGTGCTAATGCAATAGAAGTGACAAGCCCTCCAAAATAGAAAGGTTTGCCTCCTCTGGTGCAGATGGAGTGAATATGGGCCAGGAGAAAAGGTGCGGCATTGATTTTCTGACCCGAGAATGCACAATGCATGAAGAACAGCTCCTTGGAGTTTAACTTGTGGTTACTGTCTCTTGCGAAGATTGTGTTTCCTAGAATGCGGTGGAAATAGCGTATGGCCGGGTTGTGGATTTGGGTGGCGTTGAGATGATCGTAGGAGTGAGCTCGGTTATTGGTGAGACGATGCCAAAGGTCGAAAGATGCTTCTCCAAAGTTGTCTGGTACACGGAGATGGGAACCTTCCTCAGTGCAGAAATCAAGCAATTGTCCGAACGCGTTCTGAGAGAACTCGATTCGGTACCAAATATGCGAAACTTCACGACACCGTAAAGTTGGTTAGTGGAACCAAAGGAGGATGTAGCGATGAACCGAGGAACTCGAGTGAGTGTCTCGTAAATGGGTGGCTGGCTACAGCTCCACAGATTGACACTGAAGAAGGCGTTGAACACCTTCAAGCAAACCAAGGTCCCTCAAACAACAAGATCAACATACCGGGGTGCACACGCGTTGAAATTTCAAAACTTAATGCGTTGAGTTTCACCTTGCTCACCATTACGTAAAACAACGCCAGGAATAGGTTGGGGATTGTTTGCCATTTGCATGCAAGGATGTTCAAGTGAGAATGGGTGTTGTTGGTCAATGAGAGAATGAGAATGTGATACGGGTAATGTGAATATATATAGTGTGAAAAGAGATGGTGGGGAGTTTGAAAGTTGAGAGGGATTGATGGTGGGTTGAACGGGGTTAATGGGTGGTTAATGGAGGAAGTGGGATGGTTGGGGAGTTATGGAAAAAGAAGAGAGAAAGGTTGAGGGAAGAAGAAAAGGGAACGTTCTGCTAACAGGGTTACTGATGTAGCCCGTGTTACGGTCGTAACACCTATCTGACGAACGTAACGCGCTGAAGGGAGCGTTACGACCGTGGGGAGTGGATTACGATCGTGGCAGCTACAAATTCTGTAAATTTTTACAGAACAGAACACCAGAATACAGAGTGACAAATATATGTTTTACAGGACATTTCAACCATTCCAACATAAACATAACACTAATCCATTCAACATACATATTCCAATATAGATAATAAATTCGCAAGAGAATAGAAAACCGTAAAACATTGTAAGCATAATAATGATTGTAAGTTTAAAACTGGAAACTAACAAACAATTGCATTGAATCAAATTAAGTAACTTGTTCTTTTTGGCAGAATTTAAATGACTTGTAAATCGAAATGTGGTAATTTAACCTAGAATTGAAACTACCTAGAAACAAAACGGAATAGGAAAATTCTAAAAACTAAGAATTGAAAAACTGAAAAAACTAAAAGACTAAAACTAAGAACTGCTTCATCCAATTTTTTCCTTTAATATCTCTAAAGCTTGGGTGATGTTATAGAATTGCTCCACTGTGATGTCAGTCAAACCAATAAGATCCAAGCGCATAGTCTTCAATTCATTCTTTATTCCATCAATGTCCATTTTATAAGCATCCAAAGTGGTCAGAATGGTGTTTAAATGTGTAGGGTTTTCTCCTTGGTTTATGTCAGGGCCTACTTGTGCTTCAGCCATATTTGTAAAGTTATGGTAACGGGAGGGTTTCGTGATCCGCTTCGCTTTACATGAAGTTATCAGCAACAAAATATGATTGTGGTGTTTCTGGTGTCCCTGGGTGGTCAGGTGGATTCAATTCATACAACCAATTATCACGGTTATGGACACTAACTCGGGCATGGTTCGGAAGGGTAAAAGAGTAACAACTTCGCTTCTTATGTAATCATAAGGTGGCCTAAATTTCCTATTATCATGTTGTTGAAAGTAAATCAATATTCATAGGCCTAATTGATCCAAACGGTGCACAGTTATTAAGTTGGTAGCGAAGTCCAAGAGCATTTGCAATCATTGTAACCAATCCTCCCACACTGACAGGAACATTAGGGTCCTCACTAATGCGGGTAAAGGTCTTCATCAGGAGTGGGATAGCATTAACAGGGCGTCCTGTGTTTAAACAATAAAGCAGAGATAGTTCATCCTTGGATACAACATTTTGGTTTTGTTCTTTTCCAAACAGAGTGTGGGCAAGAATTCTATGGAAATAACGGATGGTTGGGTTATGTATTTCATTGTTATCCATGCTTTCTGGGTCAGGGTGATAGTTTCCGGTTAAAGTACCCCAGAAATAGTCCAGCTCAAAATCCAATAAATCAGCCTCAGGGGTAGTGAAAGCTAAGGGTCCACTGGGGAATCCTAATAGAGCAGCTAAGTCCCTATGGTTATAGGTGAACTCAATACCAAAAAGTCTGAAGGCAATAATTCCTTTGCGGGCTCCGACACCATGTTCAGGGATGTAAACTAAGGAACTCAAGAATTCAAGGGTGAGTTCTCGGTAAGTGATAAACCTATTTTTCAGGTGTGCTCTCTCCCATCCTAATTGGTTAAACATGTAGTAAACACTGTCAGTTATGCCTAAAGTGTCCATAGTGGGTTCATCATAATACAGGGTTAAACTGATGGTTCTTTGAGACAAAGCCTCAAATCTTCTCCTTTGGTTTCTACCTCTAAAGGTGGTTTCCATAAAGTTCTGTGGGGGATCCATAGTGAAAGTAAATCGGGGAAACAGAGTAGAGGGGAAAGTAAAGAGAAAAAGACTTTTCAGAAATCCTGTAGCAAGTAAAATTGTTTTGAAATCAGCAGCAGTTTTATAAAAGTTTAAAAAGAGGAAAAGTACTTATATAGCAACCAAAAACAAATAAACAAAATAGCAAACAAAAACAAATAAACAAAATAGCAAACAAAAACAAATAAAATGGGTTGCCTCCCATGAAGCGCTGTTTTTAACGTCATAAGCCTGACGAAATACCTAATGAAAGATTAGTTGGGAGAAATAGGTGGTAATTCTGCGAGTTTAAGCTTATTCGTATAATCTCTATTATCTATACGATGATACTGTTTTAACCGCTTCCCGTTTACAATAAACGGGGCACTATTTCTATCCTTAATTTCTACCGCTCCGCTAGGAAATACTTTTGTAATTTCGAAAGGACCGGACCATCTAGATTTAAGTTTTCCAGGGAAAAGTCTAAGTCTAGAATTGAATAAAAGTACGACATCTCCCACACTAAATTCTTTCCGAGATAAACGCTGATCGTGCCATTTTTAGTGCTCTTTGTAGATTTTAGCGTTTTCATAAGCGCCTAGTCTTAATTCTTCCAGCTCATGTAAATCGAGGATTCGCTTCTCCAAAGAAAGTAGTTAATATTGAGTGTCTTGATCGCCCAATAAGCTTTATGCTCTAATTGACCGGGAGGTGACAGATTTTCCGTAGACAAGTTTGAAAGGTGTAGTCTGATAGAGTCTTGTAGGCTGTCCTATAAGCCCATAAAGCTTCGTTAAGCTTGGATGACCAATCTTTTCGAGAAATAGCGACAGCTTTTTCTAATATTTGTTTAATCTCTCTGTTTGAAACTTCGACTTGTCCGCTAGTTTGTGGATGATAAGGTGTTGCTACGCGGTGTTTTACTCCATATTTAGATAGTAATTTATCAAATATCTTGAAATAAAATGAGATCCACCCACTAATAACAAGTCGAGGAACACCAAAACGCTGGAAAATTATATTCTGAAAAGCTTTATCACCACTGTGTGTCATTTGTAGGAGAAGCTATTGCCTCGATCCATTTTGAAACATAATCGACAGCTACGAGTATAAACTTGTTTCCAAAAGAAGATGGGAAAGGTCCCATGAAATCTATTCCCCAAACATCAAAGACTTCAACTTCAAGTATTCCTTTCTGAGGCATTTCATCGTCTGAGATATTACCGGCGCTGGCATCGATCACGCTTTTAACGCGATGTGGACATCCTTCCACAAGTTAGGCCGAAAAAGCGGCTTGGAGAATTTTGGCACACGTTTTAGAGGTGCTAGCATGTCCGCCATAAGGAGATGAATGACAATGGGAAATGACGTCTTCTATTTCGTCGTCGGGTATACAACGGCGGAAAATCCCATCAGGTCCTCGTTTGAATAGAAATGGTTCGTCCCAATAATAACTCTTGAGATCATGAAAGAATTTCTTCTTCTGTTGGTAAGTTAAGTCAGGTGGAAGCGCACCGGCAGCTAAATAATTAACGATGTCGGCATACCAAGGCAATCCTATGGTCATGTCAATGGCTTCCATGACTTCCTTAGCTTCTGGCTTATGTAAATCCAATTGAGCTAGGTCGCTTATCATATGTGCTATCAGATGTTCATAAGGAAAATCGTCGTTTATTGGCACTTGTTCGGGTTTTATACCTTCCAAACGGGATAAATGATCCGCTACGACGTTTTCGGTTCCTTTCTTGTCTTTAATTTCCAAGTCAAATTCCTGTAAAAGCAAGATCCATCGGAGGAGTCTCGGTTTTGCATCTTTCTTGGCAAGTATCCGATAATAGCGTGGTCCGTGTAGATGATGATTTTTGCTCGTACAAGGTAAGAACGAAATTTGTCAAGCGCGAAGACCACGGCTAAAAGTTCTTTTTCAGTTGTGGCGTAATTCATCTGAGCTGAGTCTAGTGTTCTGCTGGCGTAGTAAATTGCGTGAAGTTTGTTATCCTTTCTTTGTCCAAGAACCGCGCCTACAGCGTAATCACTTGCATCGCACATGATTTCGAAAGGTAACCGCCAATCGGTTGCATGAGAAATAAGTGCGGCTTTAAGGGTTTCAAAAGCTTTGAGACAATCGTCATCGAATATGAACTCAGCATCCTTCATTAATAGACCGGTAAGCGGTTTTGTAATTTTCGAGAAATCTTTAATAAAACGTCGGTAAAAACCTGCGTGTCCTAGAAAACTTCGTATTTCTCGAACGGTCTTAGGTGGTTGGAGTTCTTTAATCACTTCTATCTTAGTTTTATCAACTTCAATTCCTTTATTGGAAATAACATGTCCAAGTACGATTCCTTCTCTGACCATGAAATGGCATTTTCCCGCCACACAAGGTTCACTTTCACACATCGCTCTAAAACACTCTAGATTAGATAGACATCCTTCAAAGCTTTGTCCACACACAGAGAAGTCGTCCATAAACACTTCCATGATGTTGTCAATGAAATCTGCGAAGATGGCCATCATACATCGTTGGAAAGTTGCAGGCGCATTACATAATCCAAACGGCATTCGTCTGTACGCAAACGTTCCATAGGGACACGTGAATGTAGTCTTCTCTTGATCATCAGGGTGAATAGGAATTTGGAAAAATCCGGAATAACCGTCTAAGTAGCAGAAGTAGGAGTGTTTGGCTAATCGTTCTAACATTTGATCAATAAAGGGTAAAGGAAAATGGTCTTTCCGAGTAGCTTTGTTCAGTTTTCTATAATCAATGCACACTCTGTGTCCACTAACTACTCTTTGTGTTATCGATTCGCCTTGTGCGTTTTTCACGAAAGTAACACCTCCTTTCTTAGGTACGACATGCACTGGGCTAACCCATTTACTGTCGGAGATCGGGTATATAATTTTAGCTTCCATTAGCTTTTTGATTTCATCTCTGACTACAGTACTGAGGATCGGATTGATTCTTCTTTGAGGTTCTCGAGAGGTTTTGCAATCCTCTTCTAATAGAATACGATGCATACAAATGGAAGGACAAATTCCTTTTAAGTCTGATATGTTGTAACCTAACGCAGTAGGATATTTCCTTAGAACGTCTAAAAGTTTTTCAGTTTCAAGCGGTCCTAAACTGGAATTCACTATTACAGGTCGAGTTTGTTCAGTATCAAGGAATTCGTATCGTAAATTTTTAGGTAAAACTTTCAATTCTAGTTTTGGTTTCTTGGGACATGGCATATGATTAGGTGTAAGTGCTAGACTTTCGCTTAGACTGTCATCTTTATATGGTTCTCGCCAATTATCGTCTTCGAATATCAGAGGGGTTTCAATTTTCATTATTTCGGAATATGTGGTCTGTTTAGCTTCCATCTCTCTCACGCACTCATCTATTATATCGAGTAAATAACATGTGTCATTCATGGCGGGTGCTTGTAGAAATTGAGTGAGGATGAATTCCACTTTTCCTCTCCGACTTGAATGTTAATCGCCTTCTTTACATCAATTATAGCTCCATGTGGCTAGGAATGGTCTTCCTAATATGATAAATCAATCTTGGTAATGTCCATAATTATGAAATCGGTCGGGATATAGAATTGACCTATACTAACGGAACATTTTCCAATATACCTGGGATATTTAATCGATCGGTCACTAATTGAATGACATTTTTGTAGGTGTAAGTTCTCCCATTTCGACTTTTGCAAATAGATAAGGGCATGACACTGATACTTGCTCCTAAGTCGCATAGAGCTTTGTCTATGACAAATTTTCCAATATTACAGGGTATAGAGAAACTACCTGGGTCTTTTAGCTTAGGAGGCATGTTATTCTGAATGATAGCACTACATTCAAGAAGGTAATGTTCGTTATCTTCTAACTTTTCTTGTTAGATAGGATTTCCTTAAGAAATTTAGCACGATGGCATCCGAGTAATGGCTTCTGTGAATGGTATTGTGATATTTAGTTGTTTCAGAAGTTCCACGAATCTCTTAAATTGGCTCATCGATTTAGAATTTGTTAATCTCTGGGGATACGGAACTTGTGGTTTATAGGGCGGTGGAGGCACATAAGGTTTCTCTTTTCTGACCTCTTGAGTTTTTTTCCTTTTTTCGGTCGCTCTCGTTTCACTCGGCTTGTCTTGCTTCGATACATAGCTGGGTTTTCTAGTCTTGGATCAACAGTCCGTCAAGTTCTTTTCCACTCCTAAGTATCACGGCATTAGCGTGTCCCTCGGGTTAGGTTGTGGTTGACAGAAATATTCCAGCAGGAGCGCAGGTGCTTGTTGAGCTACTGTGAAATCGAGTTTCAAGCATCTTGTTATGGGTAGCTAAAGCATCGACCTTGCTAGCTAATTGCTTAATTTGCTCATTGGTATGTAAGTTCTGATTTAAAACATCCTTATTGGTCTGGGATTGAGAAGCAATGAAGTGTTCTATCATAATTTCGAGGTTTGATTTCCTAGGAACGTTGGAAGTATTAGGTCCGTTATTAGGATGATTCGGGATAGCTTTTGGATAACCAGGTGGTATAGCAGGAGCTTGTCCAGGGGCATACAACGCATTGTTGCTTTTGTACGAGAAATTTGGATGATTCTTCCAACCTGGGTTATACGTATTACTGTAGGGATTTCCTTGCACGTAGTTAGCTTGTTCGGCTGGTACTCCGGTCAAAAGAGGACATTCTGGAGCAAGATGTGATTGAATACCACATAGATCGCAAGTTGGAATCACTGCAGCTACGGTAGCCGCTGGAGTGACGGAAAGGTTCTCTAATTTTTGGGTAAGAGCTTCCACTTTAGCATTAACTTGATCCAGGCTGTTCACTTCGGCCTTGATACCTTTCGGTTGAGATTTCTACATTAACTCTCTCGCTTCCCCATTGGTAGTGGTTCTGAGCCATACTTTCAATAAGTTGGTTCGCTTCGGCATATGGTTTATCCATCAGTGCGCCACCAGCAGCAGCGTCTATGGTTAATCTTGTGTTGTATAATAGACCGTTATAGAATGTGTGAATAATCAACCATTCTTCTAAACCATGATGAGGCAGAGTCTTAGCATATCCTTGTATCGTTCCATGCTTCAATAAAGATTCATTGTCTTTCTTTAAAACCATTGATGTTGGCTCTAAGCATAGCGCTTTGCTTGGAGGAAAATATCTAGCTAAAAACTTTCTTCAACTCACCAAGTGGTGATTGAGTAAGAAGAGAAGCCAAGCACGAGCTCTGCTCTTAAAGAAAAAGGAAATAGGCGCAATCGTATCGCCTCGGGGTTTACTCCATTCGCTTTGTTCTGCATCGCATAAACACGGATAGATGTAGATTAGGGTCGTCGGAGGAGCTCAGAGAACGGTTCAACAAAGAAGCGAAGGTTTCTCGAAATCGTTTGAGAGCGAGCTGCAATACTGTTATGAGGCTCCGTTTGAGAAGGAACCGCGTAATCCTTAAGAGGACGAGGAGGAGGAGGTGGATCACCATTCTTCGTAACTCGTCGAGATCCGGAAGAATGGGCGAAGATTGTTGAGTGCACGGTACTTTGAATTCGCCTTCTTAATCAAGATAACGCCGATATCGAATGGGTATATGCAAAGTACCGCCTTGAGAGCGCGATTTGGCATACACAAAGGGAAAATAAATAGTTGCCTTAGCCTAGACAGTGCTACTTTAAGAGTGCACTAGTGACTAGATCAAAGTCCCCGGCAACGGCGCCAAAAACTTGATGTGCGATAAACCTAATGTGTCTAACGGAATCTTAACTGCAAGCGCATAGCCTATCGCGGTAGTAATAAAAGATTGTCGATCCCTCAAGGACTTTGTAATCACTCTAGTGCTGGAAAGTAAAGTTTGTTTAGCTAAGGCGGAAATTGTCACGTTTGGTTTTAGGAAGGTTAAGGAAGGTAAATTAATTGGTTCTAAAGTAATTATGAAATGAAATGGTCGGTATGTAATAGAGTCGACTTAAAGGATCTAATCTGGCTTAGGCATGTAAGGTTTGTCAACTTGGTTTGTCCGTAGAATTAATCAGTTTAAAAACCCTCAACTCACACTTTCATGGTCTTATCTCGGATTATACGCCTAAAGCCCTATACCGCTTTCGCTAGCCTATAAGTGTTTAGAAATACTTTTGGAAACTTAATTAATTCTAACTGCTTTAAAGCGCTTTCCGTATTTAAATCAAATGCCTAACTTTAGCTATCCGGTTAAAAACCTCACACTTTCGTGGTCTTGATCTAACCTATTTATCTTCTTACTGTAAAGGTTTTATTTTAAGCATAAAAGTTATAACCGAGTTAAGTTGATTAAAGTTTTAGCCTAAGTTGTTGATCGATACCTAATGTCTCTTACTATCCCATACCGACACTAAAGGTTTAGCTAGCCATGGAAATTAAAACGAACGCACAAAAGTAAAAGCAAATAAATATAAATTGGACATTATAAATAATAAATTAAATTGCATTAATTAAATAAAGGTATGTAATACAATTTGCAAAATAAAACCGAAAATAAAGCAAGATCCTATATCCTTCTTCCACGTCGGAGGGTCGGACTTGGAAAATTCAAATGCAAAACTAATTCAAGCTTGAAATAAATATATCCTAACTAGAATAATAATTTCCGATGTTGGAAATTATTATTTGAAGCGAATTAAAACAAAGGAAATTGAAAAGCATGAAAAGAATGTAAATTACAAATGGTTCTCAATCCGCAGAGCTTCTAAAATTAAACTCTAAAATGCTCAGACGTTGATGTTGGAAGTCGAGGTATTTATAGAGAGTGAATCTGCAGTTGGTTCCTAGAATTCCTCCCACGTAGCTTGCCTTCCAATTCTCCAAAATATAGGAAGGTGGGGTTGTTGAGGTTGAATGTGAACGTGGGTCTTGACTTGAGAGAAATAAGGAGTTTCATAACTCCTTCTTATGCTTTGGCCACGATCCGTATTTTGAAATAAGCGATAAGCGTTACGGTCGTGGCGGGCGCGTGGTTGGTGCTTGCTCGTTACGGTCGTCATGGATGTGTTACGGTCGTAACACTCTTCGTAATGTGTTAGTCGTGGTAGGGAGCGTCCCACTACAAAGTTTGTAATCTTTGATGATTTGTCTTTTCTTCTATTCTTTGATGTTTTCTTGCATTGTTTCATGTTTCCTTTTGTTTTGGTGAGTTATGAATACCGCAAAAGTAATGATAATCTCGAAATATTCGGAGTTAATCTGGTCAAAATAATACAAAACGGGTTAATTTCATGTAAAATAAACGATATGATTTCGTGTTATCAGTGTCTCAAACAAAATCTGTGCTCATAAGCTGGGTATTCTTCTTCAAAAACCTGAACCAATCCCTACACAGAAAAGATACATAAACCTATATATATATCAACATAAATTAAAAAACAAAAATAATTTCACAGAACAATTTTGTAACCTTTTGTTGGTCAGATATGAAACACCATCTGCCATCCCCAATATCTTCAACAAGTAACTTCATGAACCAACTCCATAAGTCCTTTATTTCACTCTCAACTATCCCAAAAGAAATTGGTAGATATTGATCATTTGGATCTCTACCAACTGGAATCAGTAGGATACCACCATATTTATGCTTCAAATGGCATCCATCTAAGCCAATAAAGGGTCTACAAACCTTTGTCAATGCCTTCTTAGTGCCATCAAAACAAATGTAACACCTCTGAAATCTTGGTTTCAAACATGGAGCTAGTTAGTTGTGTTGACTTTGAATGTATTATCTGCTGAAGCCTTTCTCAACTCAGCACCATAAGACCACAGCAAGCTGAATTGTTTGCTTGAGTCCCCTTCAACAATTTGTCTTGCAATTTTCCTTGCCCTAAATGCCCTACACCTTGGAATCTCAGTAGCATACCTAAGTCTCACATCATTTAATACATCATTTAGCTCATCTTTGTATTGTTCCTCAACCCATCCACAATCACCTTGGCAACCCACTCTGCTTTTGCACTTTTGTTAAAAAACTGTCTGCCACACTTGTGTTTTGCATAGAGTGTTTTTATCCTAAAAGTCGTGGAAGTTAAAACTCTACTACACAACACAATGTAATCACATTTCTTTTTATCTTTGCATACCACCCTAACCCTATTTGAATCATTTTCTCAAACTTAACATCTCTTCCATTTAGCACATTGTGTTCAAGTATGGCATCCTTAAATTGTTTCAATGATCGAAACTTCATTCCTACCTTGAATACATAATCCTTACTCATTTTATCTTCTTCATTGTACCTTATTACACAAGGTCTTTCATCATCACTATCATCATCGGCCCCACTATCTAACTCATCTGTCATGTATTCATCTTCAATGACATGTTGCTTCCCCATTTCTTCTGTGATAAACTGTTTCTTTTCTGGTTGAGGTGATGCATGATGATCTGCTTCATTTTCATGTGCAGCAAAAACACCAACAGCAATGTCTTCCAGTTCTTCATCAAAACTCTTCATCCTTTCCTCTTCGCTATCATTTGTCGAACGCCTATCGAAAAATTCGATATATCGACACAGATGAAGTCACCACCGAGATTTATTTATTCCAAGAAGGAAAAGGGAAATATCGAATAAAACCCACGAGAAAAGAATAAGACGGTGTACGAGACTAAAAGATGTAGGTTCGGGAGTCGGTTATGCAAGGGGAAGGTATTAGCATCCCTTACATCCATCGTACTCGATGGTACCCATTTAGTTCAAAGTGTGTTCGTGTGTTAGTGTGAAATTTTTACGATCTTCTAAGGTGGAAAGGAGAAAGAAAGAGAGAATAAATATTTTTTATTATTTTTTCTCACCTTTGGTCGTAAGACTTAGTGCCTACGTACTCCCCCGTGCAATGGGGAAGTCAGAGCATCGTAGTTCGGCTAGAAAATGATTATTTGTTGATTGATTTTAAATGAATAGACAATTCGTCATTTTTTAAAGGAAAAGACCCGTCTAACGCCCACAAGGTGTGATAAAGAATAAAGAACTACGCACCAATATGAGGGAGGGTTTGAGAACACCTCTAGTACTCAAGTGGAGAATTCGAAAACCTTGGGGATAGAGGAAGAAACATCTCGATTATAAATGAATCATGTCTAATATTGAAAAGGGTTTAAAGGTAAAAGGTGCTTGGACGCACAATAAAAGTTTGAATGAGTTAAGATGGATTTTAAGTTGTGGATGACAAGTATTAAAACATTAGACTATCATCTATCGATTCGAATACAAGAAATTGGCGAGTGAGCTCAACCAATCATCTCTCATCCCAAATAATTTATTATGAAAAATGTGTTTCGAGTGAGATGAAATATTTAAATTATTGGGCTATCATCCAACAATCTAAAGACTTTAAATTCGATTAAACTGTCGGGCTATCATCCAACAATTTAAACGAATGTCATTCCACTATTTTAATGCGGATAGAAGTATTTAGCTTATCGGGCTATCATCCAACAACCTAAAGACTTCCAACTCGATTAAATCGTCGGGCTATCATTCAACAATTTAAACGAATACCACTCTAGCTCTTTTGACATGGATAGAAATTTTTAGCTTATTGGGCTATCATCCAACAATTTAAAGACCTCAAGTTTGTTTAAACCATTAGGCTATCATCCAACAATTTAAACAAACCTCATCCAAGTTTATTAAGAAAAAAACATTTTTGAAAACAGCTCGATGTTGGATCGAAGTTTTAAAAGAAGACTCGACGTTGGATCGAGTTTAAAATTTATTGAAAGTGTTTTAAATGCTTATTGAATGGAGAAAGAATGAATCAGGTTATGATCAACCAAGCCATGAAACTTGATCAATCTCGAGAGAATAGCCAAGCCTACTCCCTACTATGAAACCCTTATGGAAACGAGAAGCTTGGTATGTGGACCAAGTGGCGAGAGATGGAGAAGCAAAGAAATTGCAAACAAATCAAGGAATTGAGAAAAGCCCATACATGGTGGCCAACACAAACATAAAGCGATTAAATTACATGTGTACTAACAAAGTGGGCTAGTCTAATAAGACGACTAATTGGAACAGTTAATCGAAATAGGCTCACTGTAAGAAGGCCCAGGATCAAACGAACATGTGTGCATGTGTGGTCATCGCGACGCTTCTAAGCTTTGTCGACTTACAGGTTTAAAATGATTCATAATTATTAGTTTAAAAATGATTTTTTTGGTTTGTGTAAGTGACCATTAAAATAAATAATAAAGTAAAGACAAGCTGAATAATTGTTACAAGTTTTTGTGGGGAGAGGGATGCAAGTTTATGAATGGGGAATAAATCAAATCGAAAAGTACAATAACAGATTAAATAAACAAACAATACAACCAAATCGAATTAATTCGAAAAAAACAAGCAAACTCCATTGCAGTGTGCGAGAAAATGCTTCAAGTAGTCTTCATGATCGGATAAAGCTTGACACATCAGATGAATATCAGATAAAGATCCCTACATTACACGAGATACAAACGAAACCAAAGCAGGGAAGCTTGCAACACTCAAGTATTGATTATTGTATTTAGATTAATTAGGATAAATTTATGTAAAAATTAATTCTACGAAGGCAATCGATATATTACAGTATAATTTTATTTACAAATGAAAATAGCAAAGTAGAATCAAAAGTATTATACATAATCATATTTACAAATGAATATAGCAAAATATAGAATCAAACGTATTATGTATAATTATATTTACATTACTAAATATAATAAAAATACTATGTATTTTGTATATTTATAAAAATAAAAAATACATTGATAAATATTAAATCCCAATAGTAACATATAATATATATATATATATATATATATATATATATATATATATATATATAGATAGATAGATAGATAGATAGATAGATAGATAGATAGATAGATAGATGCTAATGTATGATGTGCTAATTAAAAGTGGATGCTTGAACAATCCTTGATATCTTCACAAATAACAAATTCGTTAGTAGCATTAGTAAGATAAAAATAAAAGAAATAGAATTGTAAATAAAATAAACATGGTTAGTAAGCAAGATATAAAAATTGAGATGAAATTAACATGGATGTACATCAATGGATAAAGAAATGAACAACCGATCATGATCGAAACCAAAGAAATAATGACCAAGTTAATATTTACAAAGTATAAAATCGAAATAAATTAAATGATATGATATGTACATGAACTAAACAATCGACTTATTCAAGCATTTCAATTAGCAAAAGAACTAAAAACGGAAGAAGTTCAAGCTATGATTCAAATCAGGTTCGAAACAAAAGAAATCGATGACGAGGCAAGTTACAAACAACGAAACTAAAAACCAGGCAGCAACTATGCACATGAACTAAAGCTTGATAATATCGTTTCAATCATGCTTAATATCAACGGTAAACACAAAACAATGTCATAATCGATTTGAGCTTTCAAAGTCGAATACAAATGAGGCTTACATGATAACTCAAATTCAATGCGGGCTATGAATCACCCGAAACAAGATCCGGGCAGCCACTAATTAACCAAATTTACTCAAAATAAAAAGGATCTTCTCAAAACAAGATCCGGGCAGCCACTAATATGAAATGAACTAAAAAAATCAACAAATCCAGGAACTGAAACATGTCTATAAGGTCCATCTCTTCTAGACCAATATTGTTGTTGATCATTTTTAGATGTTACTTCTTGTAAGAAATCAACGACACCTTATTGTGAAATTATGGAGAACTAGAAGAGAGAAAAGAATGGGAAAGCATGCTATCTTGTTCACATTTTACAAATTATTAACAATTCAATCACATTTAATGTGTGAACTTTAACAAAAAATGTACATTGTAGTAGTGGTAAATAAGCATGTCTTGCAATCCTTTAAACCTGGGTCCGAATCCAACCTACATCGTATACATCATAAAACATTCAACTATTGAATAATTTATTCAACACTTCTATTATATATAGTCTTATGAATAATAGTGGAGTATAATGTTGAATTTTATTAAACAAAACCATTATAATAAATAAAAATTAAATAAGTGTTAAATTATTAAGTAAAAAAAGAAAAGACAATATTAAAAAAGAAATAAATAATAAAATGATCTTACATAATCGTTTTCTACTAACAATAACATGTGATTACAAAAGAAAAAATGAAAGCATAAAAAAGATTGTCATTCCATTCCATTCCAAGTGTAGAAAAGCTTAGGAAATGAGGTAAGTCGATTACCAAAGCACGTGACGCATCGTGATTTGTGAGCTATGTACCTTTTAAGTCACGTGTCGTACAATACAACCCTTTATTGTCGGTATCACCCAAAGAAAATCAACACACAGTCCTCTTCACTCCAACTACTCCATCCTCTTACCGTGGTCTCACCCACACCGTATCCCCTCCACCAGCAGCCAAAGTAAGCAATAAACACAAATAACCAACAAAAAATAGACACGAAAACACCAATATATAGCGAGAGAGAGAGAAAAAGAGAGGGTTATTCTATTTCTATTTTTCTATTATTCACATAAAATCATAAAATCATAAAATCACAATCAGAATCACAAAATCAAAGGGATTTCCCCTAAATCTTCCATCTGAGAATTTTAGGGTTTTCTATTCTTCCGGATTTCCCTTCTCTTCCTCCTCATTCCCGTTTTCTTCGCAAATACTCCAAACCCTTCAGGTTTTTTCTTCTTCTTTAACGTAAATAATCGATAAATCTTTTTTTTTTTTTTTAATTTTTTGTATGATTCATATTTTGTGTTTTGTTTGTAGAAGCTGTTGGTGATTGTGGTATGTAGATGTGATTGATTTTTTTGTGAAACTATTTTATAATTATGAGGAAGAAACGGAAAGGAAGTGAGACTGATGATGCACATACGAATCTAGGGGGTGTTGATTTGCCATTGGATCGTGGTTCTGGTTCTGGTTCGGTTGAGTCTTCGTCGAATTTGAAGTCTCATTATTCGTTGGAAGATTGTTGTAGGTTGAAGAAGAGATGTAAAGAAGATGCTGCTACTGAGACTAGTGGTGGATCTTTTAAGAGTAGGCTTGCTGGCATTGCGACTGCGCCACCGTTTGGGACGTCTTCGTTGCTTACTCCGAGTAGGGGTTTGAAGAGGAAGATAGGTTGTATTGATGTTGCCACTCAGATGGGGAGGAAGAAGAAGATTGAGGATGATTATGTTAATGGGGAGTCCATTGGGCAAGGGAAGTTTGGATCTGTTTATTTGTGTTGGTCTAAGGTTAGTGGGGCGGAGTATGCGTGTAAGAGTTTGAGGAAGGGGGAGGAGACGGTTCATCGGGAGGTTGAGATAATGCAGCATTTGTCGGGGCATTCTGGGGTTGTGACACTGCAAGCCGTTTATGAGGAAGAGGAGTCGTTTCATCTTGTGATGGAATTGTGCTCTGGGGGACGGTTGATTGATCAAATGGTTAAGGATGGACCTTATTCGGAACAGCGGGCTGCTAATATACTCAAGGAAGTGATGTTGGTCATCAAGTATTGTCATGATATGGGAGTTGTGCATAGAGATATCAAACCGGAGAATATTCTGCTCACAAAATCTGGAAAGTTGAAGCTTGCGGATTTTGGACTTGCCATGAGAATTTCGGAAGGTAATTTGCAAACCCTATGTGGATGTTGTTTTCCTTTTATGTGTGTGAATGTATTTAACGTTGACCGCGTTCTCTTGTTAAAAAAATATATCCACTAAGGTAATCTATCTGCATTGTGATTATCTATGTTCGACTATACTTGGTTTTTGTGATTTCCTGTGACATTGTTAACAAAACAATTTTAAGTGTTTATCACATCAGTTTTCAACTTGTACTCATGAATTTTTGAAGTGTTGTTTTTGCATTTTCCATCATTACTTTTTTTAAGTCAACAAGTTTTTAAAATATGGCGGGTTTCATTTTACTTTGCTATCTCGCGCGAGTGTTCCGTGTTCATCTTCAGAAATGGAATAAAATTAAACACTCACTTTGATCCTCCAGATGTCATTGTCGGCGCAATAATTCTCTACTGAATTAAACAAAAATGGAATAAAATTAAACACTCACTTTGATCCTCCAGATGTCATTGTCGGCGCATTAATTCTCTACTGAATTTTTTAATACGAAATTAATCAAATAAAAATTTAAATGGCAATCTTATCAATTAGTGGAGGGAGGTAGTTGATAGGCACCACGACCTGACCCGTCGATAAAAACACATGACCGATCCGTCCTTCAAAACATATGATCCGAAATAGTTAAACCTAATAGCAGATTAACCTCTTCAGCTCTTCAGCCCGTTGCAGATCATACTATTGAGCAGCCTCATACCTGTGCTGTCAAACTCTAAAACCCGTAATTTTGAACACATGACCCATTTAATAAACCCTAATAATTGAGTAATCTATTTGGCCCTTCACTGTCAATCTATCGAGCAACCTCTTAATCACACCCTTAATTCTTCAGCCGGAATACTCATTCATTTTCTTTCAGCCCATCATAGTTCATACAATTGTGCAGCCTCATACCTCCGCCATCCAACTCTGAAACCCATATTCTTAAACATGTGACCCATATAGTAAACCTTAATAATAGAGTAATCTTCTGTCTCTTCACCATCAAACTATCGAGCTGCCTCTTAACTTTTCGGCTGGAATTCTCATCTGTTTTCTTTCAGCCCGTCAATGTTCATACAATTGAGCAGCCTCGTACCTGCGCCATCTAACCCTAAAACCCCATTTTTAAACACATGACCCATATAGAAAACCCTAATGACAGAGAATCTCTTTGGTTATCCACCGCCAAACTATTGAGGTGCCTCCTAATTGCTCCCCTTAACTCTTCAGCTAGAATACTCATTTGTTTTCTTTCAGCCCGTCATAGTTCATACTATTTAGCAGCCTCATACTTGCGCCATCAAACTCTAAAACCCAGTAAACCTTAATAGAGTAATCTCTTTAGCTCTTCACTGTTACTATCGAAAAGCCTCCTACTCACTCCCCTTACTCTTCAGCTGGTGACCTGTACTGTAGTCTCCGGCCTCTATTTTCCGACAAAGTTCATTTTCCACTTCTCATTCTTCATCCCTTCAGTTTATGATTTTCCTATCCATCCTTTACTATTATGGTATTTTTTTCCTCCTCTGTTCTGTACTATTTGAGCAATTTATTATTTTTTATGTTCTCTTATATTTTTGTTCGGTAGCAAGATAATTTAAGTTTATCCTTCACAGTTCCTAACCTATTTTGTTTGTTTAAAAATTAATTTTCTGAGGTTTTTTTGGCATAAGTTTTTGTGCATTATACTTTTTGGCATACCTTTTATGCATTATCCTTTTTGGCTTGCTGCCGTGAACCGCCCAAACATTGTCATATTGGTCCTCCAAAACCATTATCACCCAATTTAGCCCCTCAAAGATGCATAATTATCAGCAAGTTAGTTCTTTACTATCACTACATCAGTCTTTCACATGGACAAATATGGTGACTATTATTTTTCCTTGAGGGGCTAATTTGGTTCTTTAAGAGCTAGCAAAGTAACACTAATGTTTGGAACTAATTTGGTCAGAGAATTTTTGAAGGGCTAGTGTGGCAACATCCCAATCTTTGGAGGGTAAATTGATGGTTTACTCTTGTAAAATGTGTTGGTGGTTTGGGACTGGGTCACAGGGAAAATGCTTGTATATGTTTGGACTTGTTCTTATGGTAGGCAAAAATTGTTTTTATAAACTTTATTAGCACAGTTGACATATTTTAATCCGGTTCAGTTATCTGTCAAATATTATTTGCTAAAGCAGTGTCTTATAAGCTTAAAATTTGTTTCTCAGGTCAAAACTTGACTGGATTGGCTGGAAGCCCTGCATATGTTGCTCCCGAAGTATTGTCGGGCAAATACTCTGAGAAGGTTGATATATGGAGTGCTGGAGTGCTTCTGCATGCTCTGTTGATTGGCTGCCTTCCATTTCAGGGAGATTCATTGGAAGCTGTTTTTGAGGCTATTAAGACTGTCAAATTAGATTTCCAAGCAGGGATGTGGGAATCAATATCTAAACCTGCACGAGATCTTATTGGGAGAATGCTGTCAAGGGATACCTCGACCAGGATATCAGCTGATGAAGTACTTAGTAAGTTCATATGATAGATCATGAAAATTTGTTGTTCCGTGCCTCTGATTTAAATTTCTTCTATGGAAATTCAATTTAATGAAAATAGATGATAGTTCCGAGTTTTTTCTTATATTTATCTTTTGTTGTGGCAACTCAAGGAATTTCAATAAATTGAAGATTTGCCCAGTTACAACAAGCTTTACTAATCAACCCTTTTGCACTGCTTGTGTTGATTTATCTTTTATTTTTGGGTTAGAATGGTGAATCTGTTCATGCTCTACGTATACTATATCTATTTCATTGCATGTTCCTTATCAATACCTATTGTTAAGAGTCTCACATCGGACAATATATGGTCTGAATACGTGTTATAAGTGGGGGCAATCTTCACCTTACAATCCGGTTTTGTAGGATTGAGTTAGGGGTAACCCACACATTCTAAGACCCATGATACTCTTTTCAGGATTCCTAAGTACTTCTTTGAAGAAAACTTGGGGATAAAATATCATTTGATTGTTTTAAAGTTGTCTTCCATGCATGTTATACTAAATGCTGGTCTTCCAATTTCAGGGCATCCATGGATTTTATTCTACACTGCCCAATCTTTGACGATGCTGCCCATCAAAGCAAAATCGAAAAATCAAACTGGTGGCGCATGCAGACGGCTTATCCCCGCACCAGAACCTAGGTTAGGAGAAAACATGACAAAAAATGGCTCACTTAGCGAGCTTTTAACCTCTGAAAGTTGCAATTCAGATGATCAGGATGACTGTGCGTTAATTGACGCACTTGCCACTGCAATTTCCCATGTGAGGATATCTGAACCAAAGAGGAGCAGGTTGTGTAGTCCCACCGGCCCCATAGTTCAGCAAGGTTCATCTAACATGAAGGCTAACAACCTTTGTAAAGCATTCTGACATAACGACAGGCTGACACCACTTGACTCTGTCTTTACCATTTTAGCTGTGGGAAAAAGTGGATTTTACATGCTGACATCCCATGTTACGTTTGGCCTGGGTCTTCTGAGAGTTCCTTTTTAGTGTGAGATATAATTGCAGTACGTTTTTTTATCCCTTTGCTCGGTAACCTCAATAATAGTTGACTGACAACTAAAATAATTGTACAGCCTATGTAAATAGAGAATTAATCTATTATTGCCATGTTCTTGCTCCTCCCAGCTGTTTTACCAAGTAGAATATGTTTCACTTGATGCTCATTTGAAGATTGTAGCCCAGGTATTTTATGGTAGTTAATTAAGAATCCTCTGACAAAATGACTGTCAGTCGCATTATGATTCTCATGAAAAATTGGATTTGAGACAATAAGCAATGCAATTTGATTATTGGAAATAAATGTCATTAGTCTTGCCTTTCCTTTTCAAATTGAAGCTCTTTGAATAATTGTGTCAACCATTTGTTCTCAAATGTTACTACCAATGGGACCCATATTCTTCCTCAATGGGTGAGTCCGCCAATCAACCAGTATTTTAAATAATTGGATGGTCAAATGCATGTTTTATTTTCTCGGGAAAAACAAAGTCATTTTCATAATTTAAAAATAAAATATAATTAGACATTATTTAAAATTTGTTTCCAATTAGACTTGGTTTAAAATTTATTTAAATTTGTATTATTTTGTTGATTTAGTGAGTGATGATTATGATATTAATGATTATATTCAGAATTTAAATTTTAAGAATCAACATGTAGATTATGATATTTTGAAATTTTGTAGGTGTTGTGGTATTTTTAAAATTGAGTTATTATGTTAAAATTAAGTTATTCTGTTAGTCATTTTGAGAATCATAATGCGATGGAGGAAGTTGTTTTTTGTGACAAAAAATACAATGAATGACAAGTTATAATTCAGAAAATCTTTCTACTCTTTTTGAATGATGGTAATTTTTACCAAATGAAAATGTGACATGCAAACTGCTAAACACCATATTATCTTTTTTCTTCACACAAACCTACTTCGATACATGAAGTGTTAGTATGTTACACATAAAGTATATTACAAGGTTTCTCTATACAACAAAGTTAGGCATCATTGTGAGTCATTGAAAGAAGGACTTGGATGAAATATTTTCAACTACAGCGCAACTGGAGGAATAGGCCCCTGAGAAGCCTTATTTTCTGGACATTTTTGCCCAAAGATACACAATCAAGAAACAGATCAATGCAAATGCGATCACATGAACAATATGATTTGAACCATTACGCACAATGCTCTTGTTCAATCTTCTTAAATTATTCTTCACCCCGGCTTGAGCTTTTGCCATTGTCATTTGCTGTATTAAAATAGATAAAAGCAAAAATTAAGAAGATGGACATACATTTTCTTCTATAAAGGACATGATGTGTCAATAGCTGATCTATTACTGCAAATCAATATTCAACAAAAACCAGCCAAAACATTTTTCCTCCTTATTCATTTTCGGAAACTGTAAATCTTTCTAATACGAATACAGTAAAACACGAGACAAAGTTCTCGTCAATTTAATTCATCTTCAAATGCAAAACCATAATCCTAAAGTAATGACAACCAACTTCTTGAAGGCCAAAAGAGCGTTAGCGTTTGATAAACACAATTTTGAGATAAAATTTCTTTAACTAAAATTGTTTTTGAAGTGAAGTAATTTATATTTGGATGTTTAAAAACTGACCCTAATTAATTTTCTGATTGAAAAACATATCATGCCACAGTTAGTGTTTCAGAATTCAACATCTAAAGAATTAAAAATTTGACAGTAAATCCATTTTGCAAGCAAGTCCCACTAATCTATGTGAGTATGCATGTAGAATATATATATATATATATATATATATATATATATATATATATATATATATATATAGGTTATGGAATAAGTAAAACTAGTATACCATCTGTTCCAGAAAATCTTTATTAGTCTTGACTTCTGTACCTATCTCTTCAGCAACCTGCAGCATAAATATACAACATTCAGAATCAGAAACAAAATCATGACCAAAAAAGAAGGAATCTCTGCACCGGATACAGTTTCATCAAACTAATTCTAATACAAATAAAATACTTAGCAAGTTAGAAGCACATAATTCAACAATAAGTCAAGCTGCTAAGATTCTATAAACTCAGCTGGAAGCAGCAGGCATGCAAACATATGTCATCACTGAAATTGTTATATCATTCAAAGAAAGTCCGAATCAAGTGTATAGTGATTAAACACATACAAGATGAAACCTAAAAATCACAATTTAAAAAATGAACAATTTTATATAGTGCATAAATAGAAAGAAACATATAGAAATTGGGGAAAATGCATTACATTTCTCAATTTTCGAACTTGACCGCGAAGACCGGAGATTTCGTCATCGAATTCAAAGACAGGATCAATACGCAACTGAATTTCATCGGACGGTGCAGCGGCGGTTCTGGTGGTGAGTCCCTCTCTGCAATTGAAGGATATTAGTATCAAGAAATTGAGGGAAACGAAGAGCGAGAGAGGGGAATGGTGTTACCTTGATCGGTAAGGATCAGCGTCGCCGTAGAAGGATCCGCCTCTGAAGGAATTGGACGACATTGAAATTGAAGATTGAGAAGAAAAGCGAAATGGAATTGTTGATCGAAGAAGATGATTGATTGGTTTTGATTGTAGCGAAAGGAATTGGCTCTGTTTCGCTTTTTAGTTTTCCAGAGTTTTATATTGGTCATTCTTTATATTCTTGTACCGGAAAAAAACAAGAATAAAAAATAAAATTGTTCATTCTTTTTTATTTTAAACAAACGGGTAGTGTTTCAACTTTCAAGTTTGCTACAAGAAATACACACTATTACTTTTCAGTTTAAGTATAATTTATTAGATGTGGTTTTCATTATATATACTAGCTTCTAAAGAGATATTTTTAATGTGCATATCAATATCGTTAAAACACAAATTTATTTATTTTTTTTTAATTTTAAGCATTTATTAAATAAATAAAGAAGGAGTAATTTAATTTAATAATGGATGGAACTGTCAACAATTTATAAAGAGTAAACGATATTGATCGTACATAAAATTTATTGTCTGAAGTATGTAGCCGGCTAAGCATAAACAGAGGGTCTCCACCAAGTTGGGCTGTGAAGCCGGAGGAGCTGGTGACTAAAGGACATCGGGAGATAAAGGGACTGTCGATGAGCACTCTCCTCGGACCTAGGGGTTACGGTCAGTCCGACAATTATGAGGTTGTTACAAAGAGACTGACACCTCAAGGTGTAACTGTCGCTTTAAAGACTTGGTGGCGCACGTTATGGAAGGAACGATCACAGGAGACGGCGAACGTTACTTGCCTTAAAGGCAGCTCAGTTACGTAATGTGGGAAGCCACGGCTGTTACATGAAATAATCTATGAGGTCCATGTACCTCTACAAAAAGGGGCTCCCGTCTGCGGATAAGCAAGACATTGATAGCTTGGAGCTCAAGTTGCCTTGACTGAGCCTCCAGATCCCTAAATTCAATCATATAGTTTTTCTAGCAAAAACATTTGGCGCCCACCGTGGGGCCTCGGTGAAACATTCCCAGACCACCGCGTTAGAGTTACAAGGAGATGTCCACGACACCAGAGCATGACTAGCCTCTACCGGATTTGGCGCAGCTGCTGGCCATGATTGATTATTTACGTCGGCAGAATGATACCCTGCAAGATAGCGTCCAAGTTCTTCAATAAAGGATTATAGACGAAACTGCAGACCAGGAGACAAAGCTTTTGGAACCGCATCCCCTATCCCAGACTATTTGGGATGGCCAAGTTCCGGAGAACTTTAAGCCTCCTGTCTTGGCGGCCTATGACGGTAAGACAGACCCCTAGGAGCACATCATTTTAGTCAACAATGTCATGGCTTTAATTGGGGCCAGCAATTCTTTGAAATGTAAGCTAATGGCAGGCACCTTCAAGGAGTCTGCGTTAAGATGGTACATGGGCCTACCCCGACTCTCCATTGTCAGCTATCAAGATTTCAACAAGAAGATAATCCAGCAATTGTCAGCAAATCACCATCGAAAGGTAGCTAACACGTCACTCTTTAGTGTCAAGCAGCTCCCGTCAGAGTCATTGAGAGACTACATGGCCCGGTTCAACGAAGAAACCATAAAGGTTTCTCATCCCAATCAGGAAATCTTTGTGGCAGCGTTCCAGCATGGGCTCCGAGTCGGGCAGTTTAACAAGTCCCTAGCTCAAAAACCTGCAACAAGGATAAACGAAATCATTACCCGGGAAAAATGCTACGTTAAGGGTAAGGAAAGTAACATAGAGAAGAGGATAAGTGATGCAAGAGAAAAGGGAAAGGTCCGGGAAGAAGGCGTCGGGCAGAAAACCCGACCCCGAGACCAACCATCTTCCCGGGAACGCCCACGGGAAAGACGAACTCAACAACCATCCCGTCGGGCTATGAGGTCGGACGAGTCCTTTACACCCTTGAACACAAACAAGGAAGATATTTGGAAAGATGTGAATCACTTGAATTTATTTATCAAGCCATGGAAACCCGATGGAGCAAACGCCATGATGGATAAGGATCTGGAGGCCTGGTGTGCCTATCATCGGATTCGGGGACACACAACGGAAAGCTGTGTGCAATTGCACAGAGAGATAGAAAGATTGATCTAGAGGGGCAAGCTATTGTCTTATGTTAAGGATAACCCAGAGCATGCCGACAAGCGCAACCCACCATCGAAGGGAGATGGAACCTCTAGTTCACCATCCAAAAATAAAGGAAAAACAGCTGAAGAGGTTCGCGAGGCGAGAGTTACCCGACATACCCTTAACATCATCTCAGGTGGGTTCGCCGAGGGAGGTACCACTAGTTCAGCCCGGAAGAGATATGTCAGAGGGGTAATGCACGTTGCACAAGTCAGACCATCCGATAGTGATCCCGGAATTGTCTCTTTTTCTAGGGAAGATGCTAAAGGCATCCTGCCTCACGAGAACGACCCCATGGTTATCAAAGTACAAATCAGAGACTAGGGCGTCAAACGAGTCCTGGTGGACCCGGGAAGCTCGAATGATGTTATGTACTGGGAAGCCTTCAAAGGGATGGATTTCGACCCTAAGGAATTGTTACCTTTCAGTGGCACCTTGGTAGGCTTTTCTGGCGAGCAGGTGCAAGTCTTTGGTCACCTTCCGGTGCTAACCACTTTCGGGACAAATGAAAATGCCAATTGCCAAGGACGTTCGAGTCTGATATCTACTTGTTAATGCATCATCGCCATATAACATCAACATTGTCCGACCATCGTTCAATGCCTTGGAGGCGGCTTTATCAATGTTGTACCTCACCATGAAGTATCTGTTAGGTGAGGGTCGCGTTGGGATAGTCCGGGGTGACCAGGGTTTGGCCAGGAAGTGTTATAAAGACAATATAAAGATCAAACGGAAGTCGACCATTGAAGAGTCGACAAAACCACAAAGTCAACGTGGTTGATATTGATCCCAAGGAGGATCCCCATGAGGATATCTTGACTCCCCATGAGGAAACAAAAGAAGTACAAATTGACTCTCAATCTTCTGAAATTACCCATCTGGGTACGCAACTGTCTGCAAAGGAGGAGGCCGAGATAGTTGAGGTTTTGAGGCAAAATATTGACCTCTTTGCCTGGAAGCCCGCGGTTATGCCCAGAATCGACCCGGGAGTCATGTGCCATCACCTAGCTCTGGATCCTGATGTGAAACTAGTGTCTCAATGAAAGTGGAAGAGTGGTGAGGAAAAGAGGAAAGCGATTATGGAGGAAGTTGGAAAGTTGATCAATGTCGGGTTTATTGGGGGAAGTGCAATACCCAACTTGGCTTTCTAATGTGGTCATGGTTAAAAAGAAGACCGAGAAATGGAGAATATCTGTAGACTTCACAAATCTCAACCAAAGCATGTTCGAAAGAACCATATCGTCTCCCACACATAGACCAGATGATTGATGGAGCTTAAGGATTCCGACTCCTGAGTTTCTTAGATGCCTACTTTGGGTACAATCAGATCAGAATGAACTCGGCAGACGCGCCAAAGACGGCTTTCATGACGGACCAGAGTAATTATTATTACAAAGTGATGTCATTTGGTTTGAAGAACGTTGGAGCAACTTACCAAAGGCTCATAGGTATGGTGTTTTCTCCACAAATAGGATGACATATAGAATTTTATGTGGACAACATGGTTGTCAAAACAATTGCAAACCGGAAGCACGTTCTGGACATATAAGAAACTTTTGCAGCGGTACGGAAATATAATATGCGCCTGAATCCAGACAAGTGTATGTTTGGGGTACAGGCAGGAAAGTTCTTGGGCTTTATGTTGACAAGTCGGAGTATAGAAGTCAATCCAGACAAGTCCCAAGCGGTGATTGATATGAGAAGCCCGACTATTATTCGTGAGGTCCAACAACTAACTGACCGGTTGGCAGTTTATCCCGGTTTCTATCTCGCGCAAGTGATAAGTCAATTCACATCTTTGTGGCGATCAGAAAGATGGCATATTTTGAATGGATGGACGTGTATGAACAAGCATTCTGGGAAGTGAAACAGTTCTTGTTGGCACCCACGGTGTTGACTAGGCCAAAGGAAAACACACAGTTGGTGCTATACCTCGTTGTCTCAGACAATGTTATTAGTTATGTGTTGGTTCAAGATGGAGAAGCCGGAGAACGATCAGTTTAATTTGTCAGTAAGGTATTGAAGGGAACAGAGTTAAGATATAAGAAGATCGAGTGCTTAGCTTTGGCGCTGGTAACAACTGCGCAGAAATTAAGGCATTACTTCCAAGGTCATCCTATCCTGGTAAAGACAAACTTTCCTCTGAAACAGATATTCAAAAAACCTGACCAGGCCGGAAAAAAATGGTGTCTTGGGTGGCGGAACTCTCTGAATATGATATTGATTTCACCCCTCGCAGTAGCATAAAATCCTAGGTGTTGGCAGATTTTATGGTGGAGTTCAGTTCTTTGTCGGGGAGGACACAATCGTGAAATGGATTATTTTTGTGGATGGCTCATTGAATTTGAAGGGTAGCAGGGCTGGTATAGTCCTGGAAGGGCACGGTGATACAATTTTGGAATACTCTCTATGATTTGGTTTTCAAACCAGTAACAACCAGGCCGAGTATGAGGCTCTAATAACGAGTATGAAACTGGCGTTGAAGGTTGGTGTGACTCACCTACTCGTCTGCACAGACTCTCAGTTAGTATCCGGGCAGGTAGGAGAAAGTTTTCAGGTGAAAGACCTTGTGTTGATAAAGTATGTTCAGCATGCCCTATTTCTTTCTAAGCAATTTCAAGACTTTGAGATTTGTCATATTCCTATAGAGGATAATGTCCGAGCTGACCTTATAGCTTGTTTGGCTAGCACGAAAGGATCGGGAATGAACAAATATGTGATTCAAGAAACTTTGGCACTGCCGAGCATTGAAAAAGAAGAGATGCTCGCCATAGAAGAAGAAACCGGGTGGGTGACTCCTATCATCAAATATCTCCAGCAGGATATCTTACGTAGTGACAAGCAAGAAGCCTGGCAGGTCAAAAGAATATCAACTAGGTATGTAGTGGTGGCTTATAAACTTTACAAAATAGGAAGAGCCTCACCTATGTTGTGTTGTGTATTTGAGAGCGATGTTATCTTGGTCATGAAGGAAGTTCATGAGGGCGTTTGTGGAAACTATCTTGGAGGTCGATCTCTGGCCAGCAAGATACTCCGTGTTGGGTATTATTGGCCTTCCATGTTGAGGGATTGTGTCCATTTTGTTAACCTCTGCACTAAATGTCAAATGTTTGCGCCCGACATTCGCACACCAGTCGAGCTCCTCCATTCTGTGATGGTACCATGGCCTTTTCACCAATGGGGAGCTGACATACTGGGGTCATTTCCTGTGGCACCTAGACAATTTAAGTTCCACATCGTCGCGGTGGATTATTTTTCTAAATGGGTAGAGGTTGAGGTTGTAGCTCGGATAACAGCTAAGAGAGTACGTCGTTTCTATTGGAGAAATATTATTTGTCGGTTCAGACTTCCTCGCGTCATCGTATCTGACAATGGGACGCAATTTGCAAGTTCCTCTGTGGTTGAATTCTGCAGAGAGCTCGGAGTTAATAACAAGTTTATTTCAGTTGAACATCCTCAATCAAATGGGCAGGCTGAATTGGCCAACAAAGTAATTATGAACGCAATAAAAAGGAATTTGGATGAAGCCAAGGGTCTGTGGGTGGAACACCTCCATGAAATCTTATGGGTATATCACACTACCGTTCACTCAACAACCAGTGAAACACCATACAAAATGGTCTTTGGGGAAGACACTATGATTCCTGTGGAGGTAACCTTGCCCTCATGGAGGCAGGAAAGCTTTGAAAGTCGAGCTAATGATCAAGGGTTGAACGAGGAGGCCGACCTATTAGATAAAATGAGGAATGCAGTTCATGTTAGGGAAATCGCCGTCAAGTAAAGGATATTAAAACGGTACAACCTAAAAGTAAAACAACAGGGCTTTGAGGTAGGGGATCTAGTCCTCAAAAGGGTTATCGATCCAATAAAGAAAGGGAAGTTGTCCCCTAAATGGGAAGGCCCATTTCGAATATTGGAGAGAAGTTCAACAATGGTGCTTACAAGCTAGAAACCTTGGAAGGGGTAGAAATACCTAGGACTTGGAGATCACTCCTACTACGAGAATTTTTTTTCTTTCTACAAAATGAATGGAGTTTATAAGAAGAATTGAGTTTCCATGAGTATTTTTCAAAATAGGGAGTGGTTCTTTTTATATTGATCAAACTATAAGAGTTAGTAGAATACACTTTTTTTAGATAATGACGATGACAATTACCCTAAGATCATTTTTGAAGCTAAAAGGGTCATAAGTTTTCTCTTTACTAGATGGGTAACCATGTGTCATTCATTATATTCAATTATGAAAAACTTGGCGAGTTTGAGAAAGATGAGATCGAACTCTTGGAACATATGTACTCCCTCCGTCCCAAATTATAAGTCACTTACCAAAAATATTTGTCCTAAATCATAAGTTACTTTAGAATTTCAATACATCATTTATGACTTTTTGTCTAATATACCCTCTATTATTTATTTATCTTTCTTCTTTTATTCTTTTGATTATGTTTTTCAATGTAATTATTGAAGGACATATTTGTAAACTCATACACTATTTCATTTTCCCATAAAGTAATAATTAAATTTTTTAATTCTTGTGAAATAATCAAAACGTCATATAATTTAGAACGGATGAAGTATAATATAAGAGTTAGGAATTTTAATGGAATTGAAAGAGGACCAAGTCGGTCTTAATGATTTCCTACATAAGTTTAATATATGATGTAATTCTCACCTTTTGTACATAATTTTGGGTTACATAAACACCTTCCTTTTTATAATTTATAATCATTTATTTAAATAAGTCAAAGAAAAACACTAAATTTAAAATCAAGCATAGTGGATAGACTACTAAGTGAAAATGAAACATTATTTTAATTTAAACAAATTATATTTTTTAATATTACTTTTTATTTGTTTCAAAATGTATATATTTTGGATTATTATTAGTTATATATTATTTAAAAGGTATAAAATATAGACATAACTTAAAAATTGTTCGATCCGATTGAACCTCGACCCGACCTTTAACCATTGAATCTATAAATACAATGGTTGAATGTTGGTTCAATTTTAGTTAATTTGATGCTCAAGTGTTATGGGCCAAATTGTGTTAATATTTAGTATAGTCTAGTGGTACCTTTTAACTCGATTCATTCCATATTCATGTTAAAACCTCAACTTTAGCATACATAATAACTTTTATAGTTGTATCATGTAAATATTGAATAGATTAATAATTTATTGCCTTATTTTGTAGGATTATTCGCATTGTTGAAGCATTTAGCATTAATCGGCACAAATAAAGCTTCAAGTGCATTTTTTATGGAAATAAAGAGCAGCAGGTCAGGCTAAGCAAAATCATAGCATGCTGGTAATTTTCTGGACAATTTTAAGTGGAAGTGCGCTAAGTGCGGAAAATGAAGCTAAGTGTGGTATGTGATTTTTCAAGTGTATATAGAGTTCCAATCGGATTTTTTAGGGCATGACCCAATTTTGAGAGAAGGGTTCGACCAGTTTCAAGGATCCACCATTTTTTTAGAGGTGTGATCATCATTTTTTGAATAGAGAGGCTTAGAAAACAACATTATAGGTTGCATCTTGATGACTCGAAGTTGGATTTGCATCAATCGTCTTGATAATGCGAAAGTTGTCGGTTCATCTTTCTTCTTCTTTTTGTATTCTGTATTGTTGGGGTTTGTTTGTAATTTTACTCTGATTTTATGTATATGTATTGATCATGGCGTTGTATAATATCTATTTTACAAATCTATATCAATGTTATCCTTGTTTACTTGCTTTATGTTTGAATATGAGTTGTTATAGACATATACTCTTCGGATCTGGATTTAGGATGAACATCTATTAGTTGCATGAGACAACACCGATAAGACAATATTATAGAATTTGTGAAGTCAAGCTTCTCCAAAATCTTAGTTTTGAATGAGTCAACAAACATGCATCTGGATCAAGAAAGGATGAGCAAAAGATCAAAAGGCTATAGATTATGTTTACATATTATATGAAGAAATTAACTTTGATTATTTGAGCAATACTCAATTATTTGTACAAGTATTTTATTCAACCTTTGATAAATTCTAAGTGCTCTAAAGTTACCTATTTAATCATACATATGCATACACAATATTTAGTTGAATTGCCATTTGTTTTCAAAGTATTTTCAAAAATATTTTTCAAAACTTTCAGCAAGGTAACCAGTTACATGCAGGGACGAATGCATTCTAAGGCATAGTTTGGCTAAAGCCACACCAAAATTTGTTTTTTTTTTCTCTTTATATGGAGTATTATATAGACATATGAAGTGATACAAAAATTTATTAACTACAATTCTTTCTATAATCTGGACGTCGCAAATCATAAGGTTACTCTTATTTTGCATAATTGCTCGTAAATTCGTAATGCTCATTGATGCAACACCACCGTTACAATAAATTCTAAAGTTAAACATATTTTATTTAACGAATTGCTTATCTAATATTATAAGATGCATGCAATATTTTTTTATCTTTGTCTTTTCAATAAGTTTATAGTACTAAAAAGATTATTAAATATTTGATAAATATTTAAATAGATCAATCTCTCAATTCAATGGTTGATTATGAAATGTTGAAAACAAATTTAAAAATTAGACCTTCAATTTCAAGTTATTATCGTGATGTCTAAAATGCGGTAAGGAAAACTTATTTAAAAATAGGTCTTCATCAACCTCCTCACATTTTAGTTTATCCTTTATCTGTTCAAGGTTAACAAAGATGTCGATTTAAAAAAAAATTGGTTTGATTTGTATGATTAGATTGATTATAGTAAATCTAAGGATCTAGTATTTTGTTTGCTATGTTATTTTTTAAATGTCTCCAAATACGAGGATCAATTTGCTGGAGACGGTTTTGGTGACTGAGGAATGCTCGAAGATTGATTAATCATGCTACTTCTTCTAATAGTCATGTTGGTTGTTTGTATATGAGTTTCAGTCTCATGAACTCAAACCAAAATATTAATGTTGCATTTGTAACTTTTATAGAAAGAGATGTTCATGAAACAATTAACAATAATGTTATTTTGGCTCATTTTCACGAAATAGATGGTAGACAATTTTCATTGCAAATATATTGTATTAAATAATATTATTTTTTATTTTCTTATAATTTAGTTCAAAGTTTCTTTCATGTTTAGCCACACAAATATGTAATGTCTGAATCTTCCCCTGGTTACATGGCAAGGTAACTGGTTACAACAACTTGGACAAAACCTTTTTGTTTCGTATTTTTGACTTGGTTCAGTAAGGTAACCAATTACATCCCAAGATAATTGGTTACTTCGTCTTTTCCAGAAACTCTCACTTTTTGTATTTATGCAAACTTTTAGTGATGTAACTAGTTACATCACAAGGTAATCGGTTGCATGAGCCAATTTTTGATTTTTTAAAAACGTTATAGCAACATAACTGGTTACAACGATGTTGTTCTGTGGTGAATACTTTGGTTTTTGGAAAATACTGTTGAAGTGGTAAAGCAATAAGCAAAAAGTAAAGTATTATTTTTACCGGGTGATATATGCTATATCATATCGTGTCCGTAGAGATTGGTTATTGATTCGTCGTTCGATAATTCGTTTGTTAATGAGTTTGAGGTTAAATGGATTGTAAAGAAAAGTTATAAACATAAATTAAATGCAAACAAAAGTATAAAAAGGATAGACAACTTGTCCAAAATGAATGCACATTACCCGTCACAAACTTAAACCTATCGTCCAATTATACTCAACCTACGATACTCGTCCGTGTTATCACGTATCTCTCGCAACCCAAGTTATTCTAATCCAAATTGAGAATCATACTGCATCACCTCGGTAGTGATGTCTCACCTACCATAACAACACATAAGTCAAATGTGTCACTCGCATCGACGATGTCTCGCCCAACACAACCAACACAATGGAATAAATCACAGATACCCTAAGTGAATGTCAGCTCTAAATTTATGTCTAGTGTTCAAAAACTACCAGATAATCATCCTAGGTACGAATCTAAGCAATATATATCTATCACAACTTAAAATCCCTAACACAAGGTAAAAACTGAAGACAACAACCAACACAGGTTTGTAAATTAAGTTTTATATAATGCCATGGGCGACAAATATACATGTGTTCATAGTAAATATACATAAAATACCCACCAAAATAGAGTTTACAAAAAGAGGGAAAAGAGATAAATCAACACTTCTCGAGTTGTCAAGACGATTGGTGAGAATCCACCTCTAATTTGACAAAATGCAAGCTCCATTTGTTGTTTTCAAGCTCTCTCTACCAAAAAAACAATCTACGATGGATTGGGAAATACCCAAAACATACCTAAAAAATATGTTTTTTTGCCTAAATATGCATTTCTATCTGTGCAGTTTCGCACGGCGAGCTTAAAGCTTCGTATGGTGCTCGAAAACGCATATTTTACACGCTACTGGTCGCCTATGCGTCGCCCTACGATCATGTGGCGACAGCCAGTAGTAAGTTGAAAACACCAAAACTGTTTCGACCATAACTTGAGAACCGTAACTCGGATTTGCGCACGGTCGGAAGCGTTGGAAATCTTGTTCAATGACCTATCTAACCATGACAAAATATCAAACAAATAGATGGTTTTTTATTCTTTGATTTTGAGTTGTATTCGTTGATGAGTTGCTCAAAATTGCACGTTTGAAGTCGTGTCTTCGACACTTTATTGTTCATGCTCCAAATACGCATAAATACCTACAAAATGAATAGAAACTATCAAACAATATAATATTTATGCATAAAAATTATTATATGCAAAATAAACGTATTTACAAACAAAGTCATGCTTGTGGTTCCATCAATGAACATCAAGTTCATCTCGCTCCCAATTCAATTATCTTAGAATTAGACCTACGCTCCAGATCCGGACAAGACCAAAGCCATCATATATGCGAACCCATAGTTTCATCGCCTATGTTTCCACTCAAGGATCTAAGCCAACTCCCAGAGTACAATCTCCCCGTGTATGCATGTGTAATTCAACACAATATATGAAAATTAAGATTTTACACAAATCCTAATTATCAATCATATCACAATAATTCAACAACTTGAATTATTCACCTTTGCACAACAAACATACATCATTATTTCAATGCAATCATTTAGCATTTATCATCACATATTCACAAACAACACCTAGCACACAAGCTAACAATTATTATCCTTCACAATCATCAAACACAATATGCATAAGTCAAACTCAAGTATTAAGTGTTTACTAATTTTCAATCAAAAACCCATTAAATTCCAATCGAAACGATTAATAACATACATGAAAATACTTCAAAAAATATGAGCATATAAGATTTCATGTCCAAGAATAAAAAAAATAACATTTTATGTTCAAGACCGCGCTAAGCCTCATCCACCGTGCTAAGTCCGATATACTTGCACCAAACACCCAAATTCCAGAATATTATGCGCTAAGCGCGCCCCTGACAGCGCTAAGCTGGCTCTACGAAATGCAGAAAAACCTGCTACGAACAACATTCTTCTACCTACGAAATTATCATACAAAATCCATTCTAATCAGTCAAATAACATCATTAAAAGGTATCCTAACATGTTTCTAATCATGGGTCATCATTTCTAAGTAGAAAAACATAATTTCTCTTCAAACTCTAACATCCTAAGGTTCTTAGAAATTGAAATTAAACAATCTAGCATGTTACTAATCACTACCTAATCACACACAAGATGATAATAATAAGAATTCTCCCCCTTACCTCTTGAAGATTCAACTTCTAGGGTTTTCCTTCTCTTTCTCCTTCTTTTCTCCTTTTTTTCTCTTCTTCTCTTATATTTTTCCCTTCTTTCTATTCTCTTCTTTTGTGTTATGACAACAATAACTAATTTCCCTTCTTACTACTATACTCTCTTAATGGACTTAACTTACTTATCCACACCAATTATAATAATTATGCCAATTACTAGGTATTTACTCTTATTACTCATAAAATCCAATTATCTAAATATCATATACATTAAAATAATCCAAATATTCACCAACTTGCACAATTTAATTAATTACTATATAATATAATAATTATTAAATAATAATAAATAACTATTAAAAATTTAGGATGTTACAACAATGGCTAGTCACAAGCATCTATGCCCGTAATAATTAGCATGATCTGCTCGCAAGGTTTCTTGCAGCTACCTATTCTGGGCCTAGATATTCGATCCAAAATATAGACCAATGGCCAAGCGCCGAAGGCACTATAAATACCTTCACATATGTGAGGGTCAAGTATCCAATATTAAATTCTCAAACCCTAAACTCTTTTACATATCTTTGCACTCTTACTCACTTTAGCATCAGAGTGCCTTTCAGGCACACCCAATCCTCCTCCGTAGTTCCAGCATCGCAAACACAGATATCAACCTATTACAGGTTCTGATCACCGGTAAGATCAAAATATATCATTCATGCATTAAGTTGTGATTGAAAAATAATAAAAACACAAGAAAATGCAATGATTTTATATATTTAGGTCAATAACAACATATTTTTTAATCATAAGAACTCATGTGTGTTTTTTTCCCCGTAAAAAGATGTATAAGTGTTAGCTAGGATTTTTGACAAGCCTCCAATTTCTGCATAGCAAAGGGGAAGGTGAGAAAATTTTTAGTGAGAATTTGGTGATGTTCAGGAGGATGGTTGATATACATACTGCTAACTTTTCGACATGGAGGAGGTTGAAATCTAGATTGCTAGAAGAGTTACATGCTTAGTGATTTTACAAGCAACAAGCCGAAGAAATTTCGACCAAGGCAGTTGAAATATACAACGTGGCTGAATAACCACTTTTTGGCCTTGTCCGTATTGAAGAGACGCGCGGAAACGATTTTTCGAAGCAAAAGAGATGCAACATAAAACATGACATTCAGTGGAGAAAAGCTCGCCTTTAGCATTATTTAGATTTCAGTATAAATAATAGTTCTAATGATAGAATTAGGGGTGTCAAATTTACCATCAAACTCACAAAAAGTCATAGTACCAAGCAAAGAAAGAAATGAGTTCCAAGAGTGCAATGTACGTTTGATCACAAACTTATATTTATGCAAATCTTTACTTTTGAATTTTCATTCCTTTCTTGTTTTTTTCATTGTCGAACTCTTTACTTTTTCAGAAAATTTAACTTTATATTGTTTTACTTTCATAAGTTGATTTTGCCCACTGTCGAAATCATTCATATTTTTATTACCTGCATATTATTCTAAGATGCTCTAATTAATCTTGCAAGTAACCTTTAATATGAGACTAGTGGTATTTACTAAATATCAGGATAAACAATATGCAAATGCATAAACCAATCAAATAACTTTAATATGCAAATTATTTCAATAAAAATACAACAAGCACATGTTTAGCTTAGGGGTGAACATAAAATTGAGACCCGCCTAAAATTTGATAATTTCATATGAAAAAATGGACAAAAGAGCATATTTAAGTAGATTGTTGGTTTGTCAGTTGATTTTTTTCGATATTAAATTATTAATTGATACAACCCAATTCATTTGATCAAAATTATTTGCAGAAGACCGAACTATACAAGTCACCAAGGTTGTGCGTAAGTGTATATAATTGTATAATATAAATTCTTTAATGATGGTGACAATGACACAACACTACCACATTTATGTTCACGGAAAGACACATCAATGCATGTAATGATATTTTTACTTTTACTTTCTTTTCGACGAATATAACCGATAATAGTCTTAAGACCCACATTATACTAGTACACTATTTTTTCATAATAACACTTATTGAAATTTAAAGAAAAATTGTATGCAAAATTAAAATTTAATAGCCACCCTCTCACTTTGGAAACTATGTAAGACCATTTAGTTTAATTAATTGTTTTTTAATCTTGTTTTATTACCTTTTTAGTTTCTTTTCGTCCCCACTAACACAAACTCCTAAAATTCTGAAGTTTTTTTTAGTGTAGGTAGAGTATTTCTCTTCTGAAAAAGGTGAAGTTTAATGGTGTGCGTACCTGAAAGACTTTTCCAGAAAAATCATTGACATTCGTCGCAGTGTTGTAGACAATAACAACACTTTATAACAAAGTCATTGAGTAAAGGTCTAATGAACTCACAAGAGTTGCACATGATAGTACAAATAACCAAATTTCCAGTAATTTATTCTTCTTTTTTCCTTTTCTTTTTTCAATTTCAACTCACCCATGTAAATTGCATCACGAATCAATAGAGCACCCATATGGATGAGGATGTGTTGAGATTTATTGTTAGATAATTTTGATTATACGAGGTTTTACGACCCAGAACTTTCTGTTCTCCATCCATAATTGAACCTTCACTACCATATATGATACACAAGAATACAAGCTAGGCAAACAACATGCTTGAATGAACACATTAATGAAGAAACAAAATCACAAGCAAGTGAAATCTCAAACATACACAATTGAATTACGATCAAACAATGAATACACAACGTTAGAAGATTTCAGAGAATCTAGTGCAAAAACACAATCACAATTAACTAATAAAAAAAAAAAAACAAACTACATGAATTTAAAGTTGAACGCAAACAAATCACTAAGAAAAACTAGAGTTTATCATACACTTAAATGAAATTCGAAAGAGATTATAATTTATTGTACGATTAGGATTTGAATCGTATTAGAAATGTGGAATTTAAATATATAACTTATCTTGAAAACAAGACATTTGATAACAATTATACAAATTAATATAGCAATACTAAATGATTAATTATCAAAACCATCAAAATAATTGTTGATTATGTAGCAAAAAGATTAGGATTAGAATGGGCCAAAACCTAGGGGCAATAATGGGTAAAATGATGAAGCACCCAATTTGCTGATTTTGTTGCTAGTATATTCTTGCACCCTAAGCAGCGAGAGTATGCGTCAGTTCTCACTATATATACACATACTCAATTCCTTGCTTACAAAAAAGGGCTAAACCTTGTTCTTCTGTACAAACCATTTTTACAATCATTTCACACCGATTTCTAATCCAAATCCGATTTCGGTTCTTCGTCGGATGTGTATGCATCCATCCCTTTCTATCTATCTCATCTCCCAGGTATAGCTATATCCATCGATTCAACATTTTTTCTTGATTTTTTGATATAATTTTTTCTTATGCGATTGAATAATTGATTATGATTCATTGTTTGTTGTGAAGATAAATTTTTGATTGGTGAACCGTTAGGGATTGATTTTTTTGTTGTTTTTGTGGTTTGATTTGATTTTTGAGGGTTTTAATTTGAGTTTGTTTGTGGCAGTTGTGCTGAAGAGTAGAGAGGTTGTGGCTAGATGACAACGTTGAGATCGAGTTGGCATTCGAGGCTTCGTCAACTGTTGTCCAACGAAGGCGCCATTGGGCCTTCTATCAAACTTGATTCTGAACCTGTTAGTTACTTCTTTCTCTAACACTTGTTGTTTATTGTTTTACTTGTTATTTGAGTTTAAGCTGATAAGACACTGTTTTTATTTATATGTTAGCATTTGCCTTTTTTGATTACCATTACGGTTATTTGTTGGCTGTTATACGATATATCTTATATGCGAGATTGGTTGGCGCGTGTTTTTTTTGTTTGTTTTTGTTTTGGATTGTTTTGATGAGTTCTTTGATTTGAAGTTCGTGAGTGCTTTATGTTGTCAATAACGCGGGATATGTTGTCAATAGCACGTGAGTAGTGTGGTGGTGGTAGGGTTTGATTTGATGTTTTTGATTGGTTATTTGCAATAACTGCCATTGTGTCCACTATTAGGGTTTTGGGGCAAAATTCCTCAAATCTTTTTTTTATAAACCGTTATCTTTATTTAAGCTGTTATCTGTTTTTAAACAGTTATCTTCACAGTTGCCGCGAAATTATAGCGCCAAACCACGATTGCGTCAACTATTAGGGTTTTGGGGGTAAAATTACACATCTTTTTTTAAACCCTTTATTTAAACCATTATTTCCGTTGTTGCAGTGAAATGGCAGCCCCCAACCGTCATTGTGTCCACAATTATGGGTTCAGGGCAAAATTCCCCAAATCTTTTTTTGAACTTTTATCTTTATTTAAACCATTATCTTCGTTGTTGCAGCGAAATTGGAGCCTTGGGGCAAAATTCCTGTAATATTTTTTTTTCAACCGTTCTTTTTTTAACGGTATAAATGTCGATTTGAATTCTTTTAAGAGTAATGTTTTGTTTTTCACTCTATTACGTTCTTGCTCATAAACAATCGATTTGTTTTTCTTCCTACTTTTAGTTCAGTTCTCTTATGTTCTTCTTCTTCTTCTCCTCTATTTATGTTATGTACTTTAGGTTTTTTAATTATTATGTATGGTGGTCTCTTTAATTTTATGTATTTTTCTGTTTTCAAGTATTTATGTTTTACTTTGTATGCCGGGTGATAATCTTTGTAACAAAGGCTATTACCGCCATAGCATTTTACGGGTCGGTGCTACGCGGTGCAATTTTGGGTTAACAACTTTGCTATTATGTATGAGTTAGAGAAATTAATGGAATATGTTGGTTTCTTTGTTATGAATCTAGCATTTGCCGACTTAGAATAGCATATGTATTTTTGGTTAGTAATTGAAATTGCTCATAAAATTTTGGGTGTTTGATCAAATTATAGATATTTTTTTCGGTTTTAAAAAAGTCTCTTTAGTAAACTTAAACATATGGAATCTAAGTACAAAAATCAGAATGGGTTCTTTTTCGCTACTTTTTCAAGAGCGAAAGTTTATGGTATTTCCTGAAGTTATGTTTTTTCTAGAAAAGGAGAATTATTTAACTGAAATTATGTGGATTTAGGTTGTCATTGGTTGTATATCTGGGAATTGAATCTGAAGTGTAAAAATTAATCAGAGGTTGCAGTATACTACTATACTTCAGTTTTTTTTAATATTATAAGTCGTTTCGACACTTTTTACATATTAATAAATGTAAATATTATTGTATGAAAAAGAGAAATTTGTATGAAAAAGAGGAATTATGTAGGATTTTACAAAATTGTCCTTTGATTAATGGTATGAGAAATAAAAATTTTAAGAATTGAAAGAAAAAAATAGATACTTAAGGGTGGAATAGGAAAAATAAATACAATTTTTTTTTCTCAACGGAACTTATAATAAAAATTTGATGGAGTATTTTGTTTGTTGTTGTGTTTGAATAGCAAACAATTTAGCTGACTTTGGCCTGATACTTAAGAATGCCTTTATGGCAAGTACTAGTAGTCCGAAAATTATTATTCTCTACCTAGAAAAATCATCTGTGGGGACCTGCGGGGATCCGTGGAAACGGGGATGGGGGACGAAATCCCCCCATGGCGGGGACCCGATACAGGGATGGTGAATAAATTCGAGGGTGGGGATTGAGATGGGAATGTATCCCCCGCCTCCGCCCCGCCCCATTGACATCCCTACATGGTTGCATGCTTGAGGGAGATTAATTTTTGTGAAATGACTTTTTCTCTATACATTCTCCCAAATCTAAAATAAAAATCAACTATATTCCCAACATAAACTAATGTAAATACTGAATAATCATCTTGCTTTGCTTCTCTATTACTCTTACCAAGATTGTGTTTTATTTTTAAAAATAGTTTCGACCTTTGACAACAGTAAACAATTGTCATACAAGATTCCTATGAAACAGGTATTTTGCAAAAGAATAAAAAATAAAGTATGGCTTGTTTTACTTTTTTTTTCTTCTTTTCGTTTTATTTAAAATCCAACGGAGTTGTTATACAATCCATTACCAACTTATATGACTTAATATAGATGATAACACTTTTTGCCAAATGTGCTACCTTAACATTTTTTGGGATATGCTGGCTTTGTTTATTACACCGGCACATACTAACGGCCTATGTCATCAATCATTCGCTTCATTTGCTAGTGTAGTTTGCTTACCTCTTAAATGAACAATGATTGTGTAAGTTTTGATGGGCCTAAAATTGCCGTGGAGCATCTTGACGCTCTCTTTTTTTTTTTTTAATAAAAAGAATCTTAACCCGATTCTTAGGGAAAGGGGCCATCGATAATCTGAAGTTTAGCTGGGAGGTTGCTCATTTGTTGTGTCATGTGTGGCCCATAGAATTGTTTGCAAATTATTCCCTGATAGAATTTATGATTTTTTATTTTATTTCATTCCCTCCCTTCACACTGGTGTAAGGTAATCTGATTTAGCAATTAATTGATTTCAGCCTCATAAGATCAAAGCTTTCATTGAGAAGGTCATCCAATGTCCATTACAAGATATATCTTTACCTCTATCTGGATTTTGGTGGGACTATAATAAGGTAATAATAACATGATAATCTGTGTCATATAGTATTTATTTCCCCCCCTCATACGTCTTACATATTAATATTATTTTTACATCAGGGGAATTTTCACCACTGGAGGCCACTGTTGCTTCATTTCGATACATACTTCAAGACATATTTGTCATGTCGAAATGACCTAACGCTGTCAGATAAACTAGAAGATGACATCCCATTACCAAAACATGCAATTCTGCAAATACTACGGGTGATGCAAATAATATTTGAGAACTGTCCAAACAAGAGTACAATTGATGGCTTAGAGGTAAATTGCAAAGAAATAATTTTCCATTTCAATTGCAGCCTTAATTTTATTTATTTATTTCACGTTTTCTTGTATTTTACTAGTCAAGTGATTCATTAATTTTTTATTTGACATTATTATTTCCTAATATAATGTATCTCCTCTTCTTTTCAGCACTTCAAGCTTTTACTAGCTTCAACAGATCCCGAGATTATTATTGCAACATTAGAAACTCTTTTTGCTCTTGTAAAAATAAATTCCTCTAAGCTTCATGGAAGTTCAAAGATGGTTGGTTGTGGTTCAGTGAACAGCTATCTCCTGTCCCTAGCACAAGGGTGGGGAAGTAAAGAGGAAGGCCTTGGGCTGTACTCTTGTGTCATGGCAAATGAGAAAGCCCATGATGAAGCAACATGTCCGTTTCCTTCTGATGCTGAAAATGGTAGTGACCAATCCAATTACCGTGTAGGTTCTACCCTTTATTTTGAAGTGCACGGATCCTGTGCCCAAAGCGAGAATCAAAGTGTAGATACAGTTTCCTCAAGTTTGAGAGTTATACACTTGCCAGATATGCATTTGTGTAAAGAAGACGACTTGACATTGTTGAAGAGATGCATTGAACAGTATAGTGTTCCTCCAGAGCTCCGATTCTCATTGCTCACAAGAATCAGATATGCTCGTGCCTTCCAGTCTCCAAGCATAAGCAGGCTTTATAGCAAGATTTGTATTCTTGCTTTCATTGTGCTTGTCCAGTCCAATGATGCTCATGATGAGCTTGTTTCCTTTTTCGCCAACGAACCAGAATATACGAATGAATTGATTAAAGTTGTACGTTCTGAAAAAACCATATCTGGATCCATTAGAACACTTGCAATGCTTGCATTAGGAGCTCAGTTAGCGGCATATACGTCATCTCATGAGCGGGCAAGGATTCTCAGTGGATCTAGT
The DNA here is from genome assembly GCA_021764765.1 of Vicia sativa. NCBI lineage: Eukaryota > Viridiplantae > Streptophyta > Magnoliopsida > Fabales > Fabaceae > Vicia > Vicia sativa. The sequence continues at coordinate 226,004,752 of CM038794.1, forward strand.
ATCACTTTTACTGGAGGGAATCGCATGATTCTTCTGAATGTGCTTCAGAGAGCTATTTTGTCATTGAAGAGTTCGAATGATCCATCTTCCCTTGCTTTTGTTGAGGCACTTCTTCAGTTCTATTTGCTACATGTGGTGTCAACCTCATCTTCTGGGACTAATATTAGAGGGTCTGGCATGGTACCCACATTCTTACCTCTGCTGGAAGATTCTGATCTTGCACACCTTCATCTGGTTTGTTTTGCTGTGAAAACCCTTCAGAAGCTTATGGATTACAGTAGCTCGGCTGTATCTTTGTTTAAAGAGTTGGGAGGTATTGAGCTTTTGGCTCAAAGATTGCAGACTGAGGTTCACAGGGTCATTGGTTTTGTTGGAGAAGATGATAATTCGATGCTCACTGGTGAAATCACAAGACGTAATACTGATATGCTTCACTGTCAGAAGAGACTCATAAAAGTGTCCCTTAAGGCACTTGGTTCCGCAACTTATAACCCTGCAAACCCTACAAGATCTCAACACTCTAATGATGGCCAATTGCCAGCAACTCTGGTCTCGATTTTCCAGAATGTAAATAAATTTGGAGGTGACATTTACTATTCAGCTGTTACTGTTATGAGCGAAATGATCCACAAAGATCCTACATGCTTTTCTGCTCTGCATGAAATGGGTCTTCCTGAGGCTTTTTTATCTTCAATTGTATCTGGAATACTTCCTTCTTCGAAGGCTTTGACATGCATTCCGAATGGTCTTGGGGCCATTTGTCTTAATGCCAAAGGCTTAGAGGTTGTCAAAGAAACATCATCACTGCAGTTCCTTGTTGACATCTTCACAAGTAAAAAGTATGTCTTAGCCATGAATGAGGCTATTGTTCCTTTGGCAAATTCTGTTGAGGAACTTCTACGACATGTGTCTTCATTGAGAGGTACCGGTGTTGACATTATCATTGAAATCATCCATAAGATTGCATCCTTTGGAGACGGTAGTGCTGCAGGTTCTTCAGGAAAAGCTAATGAGGGCAGTGCAATGGAAACAGATTCTGAAGATAAGGAAAATGAAAACCATTGCTGCCTGGTTGGTTCAGAAGATTCTGTCGCTGAAGGGATAAGGGACGAGCAATTTGTTCAGCTATGCATTTTTCATTTGATGGTGTTGGTTCACCGGACTATGGAAAATGCTGAAACTTGTCGGCTGTTTGTGGAAAAATCAGGAATTGAATCTTTATTGAAGCTGTTATCAAGACCAGCTATTGCACAATCCTCAGATGGCATGTCTATTGCTTTGCATAGCACCATGGTATTTAAAGGATTTGCACAACATCACTCCACTCCTCTCGCACGTGCCTTCTGTTCCGCCCTTAGAGAGCACTTGAAGATAGCGATAACCGGTTTTGATGTAGATCCACGACCTTTGTTACTGGATCCAAGGATGACAACTGAAAACAACACTTTTTTCTTCACTTTTCCTGGTTGAGTTCCTTCTCTTTCTTGCTGCTTCAAAAGACAGCCGCTGGATGACTGCTTTGCTTACAGAATTTGGAAATGACAGCAAGGATGTTCTTGAAAACATTGGTCATGTCCACCGTGAAGTTTTGTGGCAAATTGCTCTACTTGAAAATACAAAGCGTGAGACAGAGGATGATGTTGCTAGTTCTTCAACTGATTCACAACAAGCTGAAGTTGATGCAAACGAAACTGAAGATCAAAGATTCAATTCTTTCAGGCAGATTCTTGATCCATTACTCAGAAGGAGGACATCAGGCTGGGGTATAGAATCACAGTTTTTTGATCTTATTAACCTCTATCGAGATTTGGGCCGTGCCACTGGTTCTCCACACCGAACAAATTCCGTTGGTTCTTCAAACAGGCGGTTGAGTTCCAGTAATCAGCTAAATCATTCTGGGTCTGTGGATGTTTCTGGGGCTAATAATAAGGAGTGTGACAAGCAGAGGACACATTATACTTCTTGCTGTGACATGTTCAGATCACTTTCATTTCACATTACCCATCTGTTCCAAGAGTTGGGAAAAATAATGTTGCAACCTTCTCGCCGACGTGATGATATTGTTAGCGTAAGCCCTGCTTCCAAATCAGTGGCTTCTACTTTTGCATCCATTGCTTTAGATCACATGAATTTTGGTGGCCATGTAACTGAAGTTTCAATATCGACAAAATGCCGTTATTTTGGAAAAGTCATGGATTTTTTGGATATTATTTTAATGGAGAGGACAGATTCTTGCAATCCTGTTCTGCTGAATTGTTTGTATGGGCGTGGAGTTATTCAATCTGTATTGACCACATTTGAAGCTACTAGTCAATTGCTCTTTGCAGTTAATTGGACCCCTGCATCACCTACGGAAACTGATGATGGGAATGCAAAGCTTGATGACAAGCAAGATACTGATCATTCATGGATTTATAGTGCTTTAGGTAGCTATGGTAAACTTATGGACCATCTAGTGACCTCCTCTTTTATATTATCATCATCAACAAAGCACTTGCTTGCACAACCCCTTATAAGTGGTGATTCCCCTTTCCCGCGAAATGCAGAAATATTTGTGAAGGTCCTCCAATCTATGGTGTTGAAGGCAGTGCTTCCAGTTTGGATTCATCCCCAGTTTGTTGATTGTAGCCATGATTTTATTTCCACAGTTATCTCTATGATTAGACATGTTTATTCAGGAGTTGAAGTAAAGAATGTAAATGGCAACAGCAATGCTCGTATTACCGGGCCTCCTCCTAATGAGACAACAATTACAACAATTGTAGAGATGGGTTTCTCCAGGTCTAGAGCTGAAGAAGCTTTACGGCAAGTTGGGTCAAATAGTGTGGAGTTGGCAATGGAGTGGTTGTTTTCCCATCCAGAGGACACACCTGAAGATGATGAACTTGCCGTGCACTTGCCATGTCCCTTGGAAACTCTGAATCAGACATAAAGGATGCTGCAGCAGATGATAATGCTCAACAGCTCGACGAAGAGATGGTCCAACTTCCTCCTGTTGACGAGCTGTTATCAACTTGTACAAAACTTTTGCATAAGGAATCTCTAGCTTTTCCTGTCCATGACTTGCTTGTAATGATATGCTCTCATGATGATGGTAGATATAGATCTAATGTTGTCACTTTTCTTGTTGACCGAATCAAGGAATGTGGATTGGTTTCTAGTCCTGGAAATGATACCATGCTTGCTGCACTCTTTCATGTTCTTGCTTTAATTCTTAATGAGGACATTGTAGCAAGGGAAGCTGCTTCAAAAAGTGACTTCATCAAAATTGCGTCAGATATACTTTATCAGTGGGATTCAAGTCTGGATCAAGGGGAGAAAGGCCAGGTTCCTAAATGGGTCACGGCTGCTTTTCTTGCATTAGACAGGCTGCTGCAAGTGGATGAAAGATTGAATTCTGAAATTGTAGAGCAGTTGAAGAAGGAAGTTGTGAATAATACACAGACATCACTCACCATTGATGATGATAAGCAACACAATTTACAGTCTGCATTGGGCCTGTCTTCCAAGTTTGCAGATATACATGAGCAGAAGAGACTTGTTGAGATCGCTTGTAGTTGTATGAAGTACCAACTCCCCTCAGACACAATGCATGCTCTTCTCCTACTATGTTCCAATCTTACAAGGAATCATTCTGTTGCTCTTTCCTTTTTTGAAGCTGGTGGGTTTAGTTCACTTCTTTCCTTGCCAACTAATAGCCTCTTCTCTGGGTTTGACAATGTTGCTGCTTCTATTGTCCGTCATGTTCTTGAAGATCCACAAACTCTCCAGCAAGCAATGGAATCTGAGATAAAACACAGTCTTATGGATGCATCCAACCGGCATCCAAACGGGAGAGTCAATCCCCGCAATTTTCTTTTGAATTTAGCTTCAGTGGTTTCCCGAGATCCAATAATATTTATGCAAGCTGCTCAATCTGTTTGCCAAGCTGAAATGGTGGGTGAAAGACCTTACATTGTCTTGCTGAAAGACCGTGATAAAGACAAATCCAAGGATAAAGAAAAGGAGAGGGATAAATCGTTGGATAAAGACAAAGGACAGAGTACTGATGGGAAGGTTGTTCTGGGAAGTACAACCACAGCAGCTTCTGGAAACGGTCATGGAAAAATTAATGATTCAAAGGGTGTCAAAAGTCACAAAAAACCTAGCCAAAGTTTTGTGAATGTGATAGAGCTTCTACTTGAGTCTGTATATACTTTTGTTGTCCCACCTTTGAAGGATGACACATCCTCAAATACTGTCCCTAGCTCACCAACATCAAGTGACATGGACATTGATGTCTCTATGGTGAGGGGGAAAGGAAAGGCAGTTGCCACCGTGCCTGAAGGAAATGAAACCAATAGCCAAGAAGCTTCTGCATCACTTGCGAAGATAGTATTTATTTTGAAACTTCTGATGGAGATATTATTGATGTACTCATCGTCTGTTCATGTCCTGCTTCGGCGAGATGCTGAAGTAGGCAGCACTAGGGGAACTTATCAAAAGAGCCACACTGGTTTAAGTGGGGGAGGAATATTCTGCCATATTCTTCGTAATTTTCTTCCTTATTTTCGAAATTCCAAAAAGGACAAAAAAGCTGATGGTGATTGGAGGCAGAAATTAGCTACCAGAGCTAACCAGTTTATGGTGGCTGCATGTGTTCGTTCTACAGAGGCAAGAAGGAGGATTTTTACCGAGATTAGTCATGTCATAAATGAATTTGTTGATTCTTGTGCTGGTGTTAAGCCACCAGGCAATGAAATTCAGGTCTTTGTTGATCTACTTAATGATGTTTTGGCAGCTCGCTCACCTGCTGGCTCAAGCATCTCACCGGAGGCCTCTTCCACTTTTATGGATGCCGGTCTAGTTAAATCTTTTACTCGCACTCTCCAAGTTTTAGACTTGGACCATGCTGACTCGTCTAAAGTTGCTACTGGAATTATCAAGTCTCTTGAGTTGGTAACCAAAGAGCATGTTAATTCAATTGATTCAAGTGCAGGGAAGGGTGATAATTCAACAAAGCATTCTGATCCTAGTCAACTTGGAAGAACAAATAATATTGACCACATGTCCCAGTCCACGGAAACCTCATCTCAGATCAATCACAACTCCCTTCAAGTTGACCATGTTGAGTCATACAATGCGATTCAGTCTTATGGTGAGTCTGAAGCTGTTACTGATGATATGGAACACGATCAAGATCTTGATGAGGGCTTTGCTGCTGCTAACGGGGATGAGTACATGCATGAAAATGCTGAAGATGCCGGAGGACGTGAGGATGGGATTGAAAATGTGGGGATCCGATTTGAAATCCAACCCCATGGCCAAGAAAATCTTGATGATGATGATGAGGATGATGATGATATGTCTGGAGATGAGGGTGAAGATGTGGATGAAGATGATGAGGAGCACAATGATTTTGAAGAAGATGATGTCCATCATTTACCACATCCTGACACAGATCAAGATGATCATGATGAGATTGATCCTGATTATAATGCATTCTTGAATGAAGTCGAAGAGGATGAGGATGATGAGGACGAAGACGGGGTTATACTTAGACTTGAGGAGGGCATTAATGGAATTAATGTATTTGACCATATTGAGGTTCTTGGAAGAGATAATAATTTTCCAAATGAAGCTCTTCATGTGATGCCAGTTGAAGTTTTTGGTTCTAGACGTCCTGGACGGACAACATCTATTTACAACCTTTTGGGCAGAACTGGTGATAATTCTATACCTACGCGCCATCCTCTTTTAGTTGGACCTTCTTCCTCGTTCCACCAGTCTAATGGGCAATCAGGTCAATTCCTTTATGAATTTATTAGCTAGATTTTTATTACTAGTGTTTTTATTAATTTAGTTATATATTTTCATTTCAATAATGACACTTTTTTTATAAAAATTCAGATCGTACAGCTGAGAACTTGACAGGTTTGGATAATATCTTTCGATCACTGAGAACCGGACGTCATGGTCACCGTTCAAACATGTGGAGTGAAAATAACCAGCAAAGTGGCAGGTCAAACACTGGTGTTGTACCACAGGGTCTTGAGGAGTTGCTTGTCTCTCAATTAAGGCGACCCACTCCTGAAAAGACACCTGACAACAACTCAAATGAAGCAGGTCCTAATAGTAAAATAGTCAAGATCAGCCAGATGCATGATTCAGGAGGTTCAGGTATAGAAACCCCAGTCGAAAGTAATGCAATTCCGGAAGGTGGTACGGTGGCTCAGACATCAATTGATAACAATAACAACAATGCTGATAACAATAACAACAATGCTGATAACAGACCTGCTGGAAATGGACTGCCCCAAGCTGATGTGTCAAACACTCACTCACAAGCAGTTGAGATGCAGTTTGAGAATAATGATGCAGCTGTGCGGGATGTTGAAGCTGTCAGCCAAGAGAGTGGTGGTAGTGCGGCAACTTTTGGTGAAAGTCTTCGGAGCCTAGATGTTGAGATTGGAAGCGCTGATGGCCATGACGATGGCGCAGAAAGGCAGGTTTCTGCAGATAGGATAGCAGGTGAATCACAGTCTGCACGGACAAGAAGAGCAAATGTGTCTTTTGGTCATTCTTCTCCTCTAGGCGGGAGAGATGCATCTCTCCATAGTGTTACTGAAGTTTCTGAAAATTCAAGCCGAGATGCAGATCATGATGGCCCAGCAGGTGAACAGCAGGTTAACAATGATGCTGGATCAGAAACAATTGATCCTGCTTTTCTGGATGCTCTTCCTCAGGAGCTGCGTGCTGAAGTCCTTTCAGCTCAGCCGGGTCAAGTGGCTCAACCATCAAATGTCGAATCTGAAAACAGTGATGATATTGATCCAGAATTCCTTGCAGCTCTTCCCCCAGATATTCGAGCTGAAGTTCTTGCTCAACAGCAGGCACAAAGGCGACATCAATCTCAGGAGCTAGAAGGTCAACCTGTTGAAATGGATACAGTCTCAATAATTGCAACATTTCCTTCTGAATTACGAGAAGAGGTAAGTTTGTTGGTTGAGTCCAGTTTCATAAAAGTGAGTTTGTCTTTGATGAATCCTTTCTAACTTTGTTCAGGTTCTTTTAACGTCATCTGATGCTGTCCTTGCCAACCTTACTCCCGCTCTTGTTGCTGAGGCAAATATGTTGAGGGAGAGGTTTGCACATCGATACAGCCGCACCCTCTTTGGAGGGCATCCTAGAAGCCGTAGAGGTGAGACTTCTAGACACGGTGAAGGTACCGGTTCTGGCCTGGATGGTGCAGGACGAAGCACTGCTTCACGCAGGTCTGGAGCTAAGGTCTTTGAAGCTGATGGAGAACCTCTAGTTGAGACTGAAGCATTGCACAGCATGATTCGGTTGTTTCGTATAGTTCAGGTATTGCTTGATAGGAACTAGGTACAAGTCCTTAAAAGTAAGCACAAAATGATTGTTTATTTTGTTTTTTTTTTGCAGCCATTGTATAAAGGTCAATTGCAGAGGCTTCTTTTGAATCTTTGTGCCCATAGTGAAACTAGAACTTCTTTGGTGAAAATTCTGATGGATTTACTAATCCTTGATGTAAGAAAGCCTTCCAGTCATTGTAGTACAGTTGAGCCTCCATACAGATTGTATGGTTGTCAGAGCAACGTAATGTACTCACGTCCTCAATCATTTGATGGTAAGTAAACTTGATTAGTCTTTTTTTGTACCTAGTCATTATTGACCGTTAATTTTCTGAAGAAATGTTAGACTTAGGTGTCTGTTAGTAAGAGTAATTTGCTGACTCAAAGTTATTTTCCTATTCTTTCTAGTAAGATACCAGGTTCCTATCATGTAATGCCCTTGTTTAGTCAGTGCACATATTCCACTTCTTAAGCTTGTTTTCTTTAGTGCCCCTTTATATTATTTTGAAAATGTGCTTTAAAATGTTAGCGTTTGATAAATTTATCAATGCCTTCTATATTTGTTTGATTTTGCAGGAGTCCCTCCATTGCTCTCACGGCGAGTACTTGAAACTCTCACTTACCTTGCTCGTAATCATCCATATGTGGCAAAAATGTTGCTTCAGCTTAGGCTCCATCGTCCTGCATCAATAGACCCAGATAGGGCTGATATTGCACGTGGCAAAGCGGTGATGGTTATTGAAGATCAAGTAAACATAGGTGAAAACGATGAAGGATACATATCCATTGCAATGCTTTTGAGTCTCTTGAAACAACCTCTTTATTTGAGGAGCATAGCCCATCTTGAACAGGTGCGATGATTTGGTTTTATTGGTGCCTTTAGTGCTTCATTTTTTATGTAACTGCAGACAGTACTGACATGATATATTTGTTCTCAGTTACTAAATTTACTGGATGTTATCATCGATAGTGCTGGAGGCAAGTGTAGTTCATCTGACAAATCCCAAGTGCCTACAGAGCCAGTATTGGGCCCACAAATTTCTGCAGTGGAGGGAGATGTAAATACAAATTCTGCTATTTCATCTGGTCTTGATGCATGTCCTAAAGTTGACGATTTGTCCAAACCCACATCCTCTGGTAGTAAGGAATGTGAGACTCAGCAAGTATTGGGTAATCTGCCACAAACAGAACTCCAGCTACTGTGCTCATTGCTTGCACTAGAAGGGTATGATGGTTATACCTATGTTGTAGATTGTGTTAATTCTTCTGTCTGGGTTGTCAGTTTGCCTTGTTTTGCTTGAACTTGAAGTCCTGATTTTCTATTTACTCATTTTGATACTTGAATCTTGATATCTATTTTCATTTTATTATTATGCTATTATTTACAAACCGTACGGGTGAATCATTCTAGCAAAAACAATTTTGTGGATGGAATTTGCCAATGATGGACTTCATCTGATGTTTCATGTATTCTTTTCAGTTTGTCGGATAATGCATATGGACTTCATCTGATGTTTCATGTATTCTTTTCAGTTTGTCGGATAATGCATATGGTCTTGTTGCTGAGGTAATGAGGAAATTAGTGTCCATTGCTCCAATTCACTGTCAGCTTTTTGTCTCGCACCTGTCAGGAGCAGTTCGAGACTTGACTTCATCTGCTATGGATGAATTACGCACATTTGGTGAATCAATTAAAGCTCTTCTTACTACGTCTGCTAATGGTGCTTCAATTTTGAGGGTTTTGCAAGCCTTGAGTTCCTTTGTCACCTCATCGACCGAGAAAGAGAATGATGGAATTTCTGGTGCTCATTTTGAGTTTTCAGAAATCAATTTAGCATTAGAGCCCTTGTGGCATGAGCTGAGCATCTGCATAAGCAAAATAGAATCCTACTCTGAGCCAGCATCTGAGATTCTTACACTTTCTACTACTTCCGTGCCTAAGCCGTCTAGTGCCATGCCTCCGCTTCCAGCCGGTTCTCAAAATATCTTACCATACATAGAATCTTTTTTTGTGGTTTGTGAGAAGCTGCATCCTGCACAGTTAGGTGCTAATAATGACAATTGTATTCCTTATATCTCTGATGTTGAAGATGCACGCGCATCAGGTACTCCGCAAAAAACATCTGGAGCTGCTATTAAAGTAGATGAGAAACATGGTGCTTTTGTCAAGTTTTCAGAGAAGCATAGGAAGCTGCTAAATGCTTTTATCAGGCAAAATGCTGGCTTGCTTGAGAAATCTTTTTCCCTTATGCTGAAGATTCCAAGATTCATTGATTTTGACAACAAGCGCTCCTATTTCCGATCAAAAATCAAGCATCAGCATGACCATCACCACAGCCCACTAAGAATATCAGTAAGAAGGGCGTACGTTTTAGAAGATTCTTACAACCAGCTTCGAATGAGATCAACTCAAGATTTGAAGGGAAGGTTGACTGTTCACTTCCAAGGGGAGGAAGGTATTGACGCAGGTGGGCTTACAAGGGAGTGGTATCAATTGTTGTCTAGGGTTATTTTTGACAAAGGAGCACTCCTTTTTACTACTGTGGGCAATGAGTCAACATTTCAGCCAAACCCAAACTCTGTTTACCAGACAGAACATCTATCTTATTTCAAATTTGTTGGCAGAGTGGTGAGTTTCTTTGCAACTTTTTTTTAATGTGCTACTTGTCATATATATATATATATATATATATATATATATGTGCTTATCCGTTCTACCTTATCCAGGTTGGAAAAGCATTATTTGATGGTCAGCTCTTGGATGTCCACTTTACTCGATCATTCTATAAGCACATTCTAGGGGCCAAAGTTACATATCATGATATTGAAGCTATTGATCCTGCTTATTTCAAAAATTTGAAATGGCTGCTTGAGGCAAGTGCATTTTATAGTTTGAGTCCACCCTATCAACGTTCTAAAAATTGTTATCTGCATGTTCATTGCTAACATTTTCTTATATTTGGTATGCTTGCAGAATGATATCAGTGATGTTCTGGATCTCACCTTTAGCATCGATGCAGATGAGGAAAAGTTGATCTTATATGAACGAACAGAAGTATTGACTTTGCTCTGAAACTTTTTCAGATAATATTGATATATTGACTTGCTCATTGTTGTTAACTGTCTATTCTTAATGAATATGTCTAGGTGACTGATTATGAGTTGATTCCTGGGGGACGGAATACTAAAGTTACAGAGGAGAATAAACATCAATATGTTGATTTGGTTGCTGAGCATCGACTGACTACTGCTATTCGGCCTCAGATAAATGCTTTCTTGGAAGGGTTCAGTGAAATAATTCCGAAGGAGTTGATATCTATATTCAATGACAAAGAGCTAGAACTATTGATCAGTGGACTTCCCGATATTGATTGTGAGTTTGTAACATTATTTTGCCTAACCTTTATTGGGAGTTTCTTTCATTATTTTACATTTTCATTTATTGACATGATTCTTGCTCATTTGATCAATGCTGGCTATATTTCTAAGTCTTTTATTTTATTATATTTTAATTCATGGAAAAGAAAATATAATACCCACTCTTACATTTTATTTCAGTGGATGACTTGAAAGCAAATACAGAATATTCTGGATATAGTGCTGCATCCCCGGTTATTCAATGGTTTTGGGAAGTTGTTCAAGGTTTCAGCAAAGAAGACAAGGCCAGGCTGTTGCAGTTTGTGACAGGCACATCCAAGGTATATTGCTTCCAGAGCTGTAAACATTTTTTATCTTTTATTGCCAGTATCCCAAAATTGTAAGTTGATTTTCCATGCCAAGTATCTGCATTTGGTCTTCATATTGGAAATGCTTTTAAATGCTAGCCACATTCTGTTAGATCCTGTTTTTGTATTCAAAATGCTGGATTCCTAAGCTCTCGTACTTTAAAATGGTTAAATAATGTTGGTTCTTTGTATCAAAGACTTAGAGCTGTTATTAGTGGGTCTAAATTTTGCTTCCAACGTTTCAGGTGCCTCTAGAGGGTTTTAGTGCTCTTCAAGGAATTTCAGGCTCTCAAAAGTTTCAAATACACAAGGCATATGGAAGTTCTGATCACTTGCCTTCTGCTCATACATGGTACCATTTCTCTACTTTCAATTCATTATATATTCTGTGGCATTATTTTTCAGGGTTAAGCTTTGACTAGATTACATCTCGTCGTCTTGAATAGTTTTTTATGAGTTGAAGTGACACTGATTCATGTTTATGCAGTTTCAATCAATTAGATTTGCCTGAGTATCCATCTAAACAACATTTGGAAGAGAGGTTGTTGCTTGCAATTCATGAAGCAAATGAGGGATTTGGGTTTGGCTAAGAATTACTTTTGCGCAATATACTGTTACATTCTAGGTTAGAAACTGTTTTAAAAGTGGTACAGAGGTTAACAAATTTTCAAGTTTATATCATGTTAATATGTTGTACAGACAGGCCTATAATTGCAATGGGAAATGCTATTGGCAGTTTTTCAATTACAATCTCTTTTGTCCTTTTGTAAACTTACAAGGAAAGCAAACCCACCAGTCGATATCATTGGTGACTAACTTTTTGACACATTATGAAAACTAAATTTGACATATTCTTTTAAAGGAATTGGATTTTAAGTGTATTTAACCAAACAAATGTTTATGGCTTCATTTGGTTGCGAAATAAATAAATTCAAAGGAAAGAAGAAAATCCAAGATTAAACTAAAGGAAAGTGATGTTAAGCGATTAAACTAAAGAAAACCCAAAGAATGACATTGATCATATGTTTATAAAATTTATTTGGTTTAGTTGTTGTTTTAGATCAAACAATTTAACATTGATATTGATCCCAAAAAGACGGGGAAGAGTTCTCTTGTTGCAATAAACTACAATTAGGTTAAAGTCCAATCTTACTGAGTATGATTAAGAAAACCAGTGAATTATAAATGAAGCTAGCACATCATTTTATTTGTTATGAAATTAAATATAATAATAGAAGAGAGAAAGAGAAGAAGAGAGTATTCTATTATTCATATTTTGAGTTAATGTTTCAAGTATAATATGAGTTCTATTTATATTACATATGTAATACATAGAAAATCAATTGTAATCTCCTAATTAATGGAGATACTTACTCGAAAAAAATCCAACTATAACATTCTTTTTGAAGGAACTACCCCATTAATAACAATCATCCATTATTCAACACTATCCCTTGTATGTTTGTCGTTAAAACCTTATTAGAAAAAATTCAGTGGGAAAAAAATCTAGTGAAGAAAAAAGAGTACATATCCTATTAAGAAAAATTCATTTATCCTCCTCAGCTGAACAATCATTTCTTCTATAATGAAGTCTAATCTTTTACACAAAAAGGTCTGGAATATGAACAAGTTTGTTGGAGCTTAAATCACCGTCTTGTTGAAGATCATTAGTAAAAAAGAATATTGGAGAAATGTGTTTTGTTCGATCTACTTTAATGTAACCATCTTTCAATTGAGCGATGCATGCAGTATTCTCTTCATATATGATTGTTGTATTTATTTTTTCAGAAGACAAACCACAATATTTTGTATGCGTTGTATTAAGATTTTCAACTAAACGCATTCTTGATTTGCCTCATGTAGTGCTAAAAGTTTTGCATGATTAGATGAAGTTGCTGCTATTGTTTGTTTCAGTGATCTCCGTGAAATAGTTGTACCACCACATGTAAACAAATAAATTGTTTGTGATCTACATATGGAGGACCTGACAAGTAACTTGCATATGTATAACTTGTTAATCTAAATTTGGATACTTTGTCATTAAACAACCCCAAATATATTGTATCTCTAAGGTAACGAAGTATATGTTTGACTTTGTTCCAATGTCTTCGTGTAAGTGAAGAACTGTATCTTGCTAATAGAGTAATAGAAATTGATATATCGTGGTCTATATAATTAGCAAGATAGATCTGTGCTTAAATGACACTGAGATATGGTACTTCATGACCAATTAGTTTATTATCCTCTTCTCGAGGTTTAATTGAATTTTCTACACATCCAATAATCTAACATCACCAGGGTACACAACATACGAGATTTGTCCATATACGGACATTTTAGCACTTATGCTACATAACATACGATATTTGTCCATTTAGAAACGTTTTGAACACTTTTCTCTGTAACTTTCTTAGTGTATGAAATTTTTCATTGTCTAAATGTTCACTTTTTAAGGACTTTTTGTTTTCCAAGTCCTACATCTCAAACCATTTATTTAAACAATTTATAGATTTTGGAATCTCTTCAGGAGTTCCACTAATTTTATGTCATCTACATAAACAACTATAATAGAAAATTAGTTTTTAGATATTTTCATTAAAATACAAGGACATATGAACTTGTTTGTATATCTCCCTTGGCAAACATTCATTGAGACAATTATACCACACGTGTCCATGTTATTTTAACTCATTCGGATATTTGTTCAAATTGATGGACTAACTTTATTGAGATCCAAAATTATGTATCTCTGATATATTAAACCCTTTTGGGAGTTTTTAAATGTCACTATCAAATGAGTCATGCTAATAAGGTTTAATCATATCCACCATGATCAAATTAATTCTTTCATGTGCTACAAGGATAATTAAATATCAAAAATTGAATTGCACCCATTACCGATGAATATGTTTCATCAAAATAAATCTTAGGTCTTTGTGAAAATCTTTGAACTACAAATCAAGCTTTATATCATTCTTATTTTGCTTTGATTCATGATCCTTGTTATCATTTATCATCTTTAGCGCTATATTTTATCCAAAGACATTGTCAATATTGACTTTATTTTGGTTATATCTATTTTGGTTCCATCCCATTTCATTCATGACATAATTTATCGAGATCTCTTTATTTCATATTTCAAGTACTTGATTAGTTCTTCTGGAATTGAAAAATAAATTATGTCAACGTTCGCTTAGAATTTTCATATCCTTCGCATGAGTCATCTTTAACTTTAGTTTCTTTTCTTAGTAGGGGACTTATGCACTGGAACCGACTTTCCTACCACGCTTCAGACGCGGCTACAACTCATTTGCAATATTAGATTATCCAATAGGAGAATTCACTTTGAGTGAAGTATTAACAGCTGGTAATTTGTTTCAAAAACTTCGTAAATGAATAATATTTTTTAACTTTAGGTTCATATTAGTTTGTATGATGATCGAGACAATAATTTATTTTAAATTGTTTATTTGAACTTTCGGTTCACTTTTTCAGCCATTTATTCTCTCCCCTTAATATTGAGAAAATTAATTTCTCAATTAATAATCATCCTGCTAGACTGCAATTTAGGACCTAATTATTTGCTTGAATTGTATCTCAAAATTGAGATTTATATCAAATATATTTTTCCAATATTCTTCCTGGACCCGTCTTAGTGTATTATATTGGAGCAATTGGAAAATACACAACACATCCAAAAGTTCACTTAGACGAGAAGTATCAAGTTATTAACCTGAAATATATTATACATCAAAGAAGGAGAAATGTATCGCAATATGTTGGCTTGATGCGGATAAATATCTTAATATTCATGTTTTGCGTGTTTCAAAAATCTAATTTAGAATTTATAATCTCACGAGTATCAATCATACAAATTAACTTTAGACGTCTAAATAATAGATCTTGAAGTCCATTTTTTTTATAAACATATGCTACTTGATGTTCAATATAAACTTTAATAATATATGTGATACTTATCAAGAAAGTTTTGAAAAATTCAAAAATTAAGATCTTGGCCTGAGATAACAACTTCACAAACTTCTAGTTGTGAGTAAACAAGAAACATTTGCATGATATTTTAGTTGATGCAATAATTAATGTCATGAAAAACTCAACTTTTTAGAATTTTATTTTTCTTTGAAAACACAAAAAATTTATTTGGATTGAAGAAACTTCTGGTTCTTCAATACCAGTTTTTCGGATAATAAACATATTCATGATTTTTTAGTTGAGAAAATAATTTCACAAACTTCTGATTGTGAGTAGACAACAAACATGTGCACAATCTTTTAGTCGATGCAACAATTAATATCATAAAATGTTTAAATCATCTACATAATTGGTGCATTGAGTCACAAATATCACCTTACATATGTTATATAAAAACTCAACTTATAATATTTTAATTTCCTTTAGGAACATACAAAACGTATTAGATTGAAGAAACTTCAGGTTCTTCAATATTAATTTTCACATCATATTACATTAGCGATGACCCAATCGATCTTGCCAAAAACACACTTAAGTGTGATTTGTAAACTTCTAATTTACAATAATACATATATAAGTATTTTAATTATTCTAAATTGTTTGAATCAACCATATTATTCTCTAATAAATAAATCTTCATAAACCATACATACATATTTTTATATGATTTAATTGTTATAAATTAAATCTAATTTTTTATAATAATATTATTCAAGTCATACACATTTAGCCAAAAGAACTCTATGCAATTCAATTTTATTTTATCATAAAAATTAAATAAATTTCATACAAATATAAAAACCACATTATTACTTATTAAGTGTGATAGTCCATAGTGAAATCACTCAAAGTAATAATATCTTACTTCTTAATTACTATAAGCTATTATTATATAATAAAATAAAAAAACAAAACATCTTTAAAATTGTTGCACCAAATGATATTAATTAAGCAATATAAAAATCATCTTAAAATATCAAACACACCTTAATCTTTAAAAAATAATATTTGAAAAAAGTTTCTTCATTTAGAAATTTAATAGCAGCAATAAAATCCATACAATTGATTAATTGATACATAAATATATTAAGTGATATATTATACAATATATTATAGGGTGATGACTACATTAGACTTCCTCAATGGTTGACCATTATACAATAAGATGAAATGGTCAAAGTAAATGGTGCAGGTTTAGAACTTAGTGCAGTCTGTAAAAATTGGAGTGTAAACTTTGTGGGTGAGGCGGTTTCACATGTTTTAGTAATCTTGGTTACGCATTGTGAAATTTAGGGAAATGCCTGCCTAGCTAAAATCCGCCAATAGACTGAGAGGATGGTCAAAAAATAAGGTGCATCGACTCAATCCGTTAAAAGTAGAAAGTTTAATGAACGAGTCTGGTGGACCTAACCTATTTTACGACTTCTTTTAGTATAACCAAGTTTTGGCAAGGAGTTATGTGTCCTACCTATGTGATAGTTTTGTGGTAATTTTTGTAAAATAAGGATGATACAAGTGACAGAAACATGCAATGTGAATTGATTGATAAAATCAAATACCTCACATTTTAATTTAGGTTAATCAATTTCAAGTCCAACAAACTGCCTTGATTTAAATAAATGATATTGTTCAACATAATTGTACTCATATAAAGCACGTCAATGATAACTCAACTAGTGAAAATTAATAAAGTCACATTTGAATTCTCTTATGAATTATATATAGGTTTTTCTTGTGTACTTCTCATTATATAAAAGCTCTAATTCATCTTACACAAAATTTCATCAAAGAAAGTTTAAGGTGATTGGGCATGATCCATATGATCTTTTAATGATGATTGAAAGTTTAGTTTAATTTCCCAAATCTTGGATTATGATATCCTCAAACACTCATAAAGACATTCTCTATCATATCTCAAACAAATATCACCATGTGTTAGATTTGGGTCCACATAATCTATATGTCCTATCAGCTATTTCAACTTGGCCTTGTTCTTTTAGATATATCATTAGTTGAGACGAGCTCCACTTGGTCCAAACTAAATTCGATTTATTGAGGAATCTTACCCAAGAAATTAAACACGTATAGAGACCCTTAAGCATGAGTCGTGTAAGGATGAAATACTTTCTAAATTTATACAGCGAAACCATACATATACACAACCCCTAAAGCATGATCCATGTAAAGGTGACATATTTTCCAAATACTTGTAACCTATAATCGAACGTGCCTCAACATATGCTATTTTTTTGGGTGACGTTACTCAAGTTTTCAGATGTGGCAACCTTAGATCATGGTGGCCAACATCTATTGGTCGCTTGACTATTCCACTTCCCCTAGTTGTGATGATGGCCAAACATTTTGAAAATAGGAGTCAATCATGACATATCCCTATTATATACAAGTCCAGTCGAGTGTGTGTGAGAGAGGGGGTCGGATTTTAGAATTTTAAAATTGTGATTAATTTAAATATTTTATTACTTAAAAACAATTTGTATGAATATTGAGAGAAAATCATAGAGAAAGACAGTGGAAAGAAATGAAGCAATAAAGTAAATGACATAGTTTAAAAGATAGACTTAGAGATATGACATCAAAATTCATACAAGTTAAGTCAAATGTTGGCTTAGTCATGTCTCCAAGACATCTTATCGAGAGTTTCACTAAAAACTTGAGCTCTTAAAGTTATGCCCACGAACATTTAATACAAGCAAATCGAGAGATTTTACACTGACTTATCTCCTTAATCATGAAAGAGCTTTTATACGGACCGAACTCACGAACTAAATAAAAAATTTATCGACTAATCTCAATAATCAAACATAATTTTTAGCAGACTGAATTCTATAATAAAACAAATTCTTTTAATAATTAATCTCAAGAATCAAATTCAATCTTTTATTCAACACCAATACATATTTCATTCACAAATAGTTTTAAAAACTATTAATTGATATATCCATTAACTTTTCAATTAAACATGTTACAATAAAAATAAATATATATAATGATTATAAAAACACATTAATAAAACATATTTTCAACATAAATATCCAATATAGTTTGAAATAAAATAAATATAAGGATTTAATTTAAATTTTGGATGCTCAGGTTTTGAATAATATGAAATTGAACTACAAATACAAAAATCAATAGATTTAACTCACTTAAATTAAGAGCCAGTTTGTTTTAATTTTTTTTTTAAAAAAGTCTTTTTATAATTTTAAAAATATTTTTTTATAAATACTAAAAAAATTGTTTTTATAAATTAAAAAATTATTTAAGATCAAAATATAGTCAAAATAACAATAAAAAAATCTCATAATATTATTTCTGAAAACTATTAGAAATAACTACAAATTTAAATAATTGCTTAAAATTTTGATAACTCAAAAAACTTACAATAAAATAATAATATACCTAAATTAATATTTAAAAATAATCATTTAACCGCTTTTTTATTTGATTTTTTTTAAATTGTAATATTTTTAAACAAAAACTGTTTTTTTACAGGAGATAATATTAAAAAATATATATTACAGTGTAAAAATCATTCTTAAAAGAAACTAAGGGCTGTTTGTTTTAGTTTTTTCTTTTAAATAATTTTTAGAGTGCTAGATAATTTTGTGTAAAATATTACAAAGAAATTTGTCATAAAAACTTCAAATAAAAATTTGGTGAAAATATTTTTAAAATTTTTTATTTTAGATATTTTATTATTTTATTGAAACTCTTTTTAGATATTAAAAATTCAAAAAATACTTAACTTTGATTTTTCAAAAAATACAATTTATAAAATATTTATAATAATTTAAAAAATAATTTTATAAAATTTATTTTTCAAAATAAGATTAATAATCATTTACTTCTTATATGTGATTTTTTTAAAAAGATCTCGTAAAAAGAAGTTGTATGAATTCTTCTAATATTTTAAAATTTTCTCATATTTTCTTTCATCAAATCCAATCATTAAAAAAAGTTGACGTTACAATATTTTTTTAAGTGATTTGGATGATTTGTGACTTTTTATTTTATTTATTAATTATTTTTAATATCATATAAATATATTATTTTATATTAGTCTTTTAGTTTATATTGAAAATATATTAAATGCTTAAAAAATATGATTGAGGTGGAGTTCAATTGAATGTAAAAGGCTCAAAAATATGTTAATTTTTTTATTAAACTCCCAATTTTTTAAATTAATCTGTGTAGCTGTGTGATGGTATCAAATTACACTTAACTTTATTACTTTAACCCCCAAATCCAAGTAAAAACATAAAGCCATTTCACCTTGTACTAAACAAAAGCAATAAAATACATCATTAAGGAACGTTTTAAATTTTAAATAATTATTATATAGTATTTTATAAGAAAGATTTTTTGGTCTGAGTCATCAGATGTTTATTTTTATTTTTATTTTTATGTTTACTCTATAACTAATGTGCACATTCGAATTCACATGTCATCATGTTTTAGATGTGCATATGCGAAGATATCATTTATGCACGTTTTTATATTTAAACGTTAGATTTTAAAATCTTGAGGGGGTTTCGGATGTGC
Organism: Vicia sativa; assembly: GCA_021764765.1. Classification (NCBI taxonomy): domain Eukaryota; kingdom Viridiplantae; phylum Streptophyta; class Magnoliopsida; order Fabales; family Fabaceae; genus Vicia; species Vicia sativa. Next base: position 226,024,382 of record CM038794.1, read on the forward strand.
ACATGCGAAACATTCTGAATGGTGAATTCAGAGGTGCACATGCGAAATTTCCCTTTCCATATTAGACTGTTGCATGGTCACCTATTGCAACTATTTCATTCATTTTCTTTTCTTAAAACAAAAACCCTCAACAAACTTCAATCATTCTCACTGAATTTTTCATCTTCAAGTCAAGTTTCAAGTGTTTGAGATTAGCAAAGTGAGCATTGAAAGTTGCAATTTGAGGTAAATTTTTCTTATTCTTCATACTTTTGCTGCATTGAAGCTGTTTTGTTGAAGAAGAAAACAATGTCACTTCGGATAAGCACCTGCGAATGCCACATGCCAAAATTTGCAGATGCACATCAAAATTTAAGTGTGTTACACAACCAGAATTCTATTTTAACAGAAATCATGTTTTTTGAATATGTTAGGTATGGTGCACCCCGACAATATTGTCAAAGCTATTGTAAAGGTTTCAGACAAGGTCAATGATGACGATAAGTCGAATGAGGTGAAGAACGTTGATAAAACGATTGATGTTGTGATAGATCATGGACAAATATTTCTAAATGATAATACTTTCACCACTCATCAACATATGCTTGAATGGGTTCTAATGTAAGCTAGCAAACTTGAGTTTGGCGTTGTGATTGAAAGGTTCGACAATGAGACTATTAATCGGAAACCATTTGTTGTGATGACATGCGAGATAAGTGGAAAATATGTTCCAAAATTTGCAAGTTAAAATACGATGACACGGGATCGAGGAAATGTGGGTGTCCATTTAAATTGCGCGCATATTGTTGGGTGGATGATTTATGGAGATTTGGTGTCATGTCCGGTATGCATAATCATATGTTTGACATCAAGTTACACGGTCATCCAATTGTATGTCGGCTTAAGCCTATAGAGAAGGAATATATTTCCAAATTGTCGTTGATCAAAGTTGCGCCGAGAAACATACTTGCTGGTTTGAAATGAAATAGATTGGAATGTGTTTCAAATATCAAGTCGGTTTACAATTATTGTTATAAACAACACATTGCCCAAAGAGGTTTGAGGTCCGAAATACAACATTTATTGAAATGTTTGGACGATAATTACTATGTTTCCAGGCACAGAGTTTGTGAGGACAATGCAAGTATTCGTGACATTTTTGGGTGTATTCGGAAAGTATCAATTTTTTCAACACATTTCCAACCGTTATTAATATTGATTTGTCATACAAGACCAACAAGTATAGGCTTCTGTTTCTAGAAATTGTTGGTGTCACCTTTACGGACAAGACATTTTCGGTTGGATTTGGTTTTTTAGAAAGCGAGAAAGAAGACAACGTCACTTGGGCGTTAGGCATTTGCAAGACTTTTATGAAAGAACCAAAAAATATGCATATGGTAATTGTTATCGACCGAGATAATGTCCATATGAATACGGTTGGCATTGTGTTTCCTTTGTCAACCACAATTATTTGTCGATATCATATAACAAAAAATGTGAGAGCACGGCTAAAACTCGCCGTTGGCACCAAAGAGAAAAAGGGTGAAGACAGAAACATGGTCAAATTTGGTGTTGTTGTTGAGAAGATAATGGGTGCATGGACTGATATTCTTAATTCTGCAACAAAAGAGTTGTATATAGAGAATGTGGTACACTTTAGGAACTTGGGTGTCGAATATCCCAATTTCTTGAAATATGTTGAGTCCACTATACTTGATCAAGTGAAAGATAAAGTTATGGATCGTATTAGATATTTGGAGAACACAATAACTAATAGAGTAGAATTTGCACATGCGGCATTGAAGAAGTGGTTGGATGATAGTAAGGGAGACCTTTGTAGAGAATGAGACATTGTAAACCAAATGCTCCAAAACCAACATAATGAAATTCAAACAACATTTGGTATAAGCAAAATTGTATTGGAACACATATTCAAAGACAACACTCTATATTTGCAGTTGGTTCACAGCATATCCCGAGCGAGATTCAATTTCATTTTTTATGAAGCGAAACGAGCGGAAACGACAAGGCTAAATAGTTTGAAATGTGGATGTACAATAAGGACGACTTATAGGCTACCATGTGCTTGTATTATTTCCAAAAAAATTAAGCTTAATTCCCGCATACGTATGGATAAGGTTTGTACTAATTGGAAAAGGCTTTGATTCAATGACTACGAGCCAGAAAAGGAAGATAAATCCAACATAACCATCACAACTGAGTTGTGTAACACCTTCTAAATACCCCTCGAATAATATAATTAACTCAGAGTTAACATGTCACTGGGGGCATCATAATTTATTTAAAAATATAAAATTCCAATACATATGTCATGCTTAGATGAGGAACATAATTTAATCAACACATGTTTAACACAACAAAATTATTTATTCAAAACTCGGATAATTCAAAATATCAAATACAATCAAAGGTCAACACCTTAATCCATGTTAAGGACCAATTTGTAGTTATTTTGTACATTATTTTGTGGTCCTTAACAATGTCTTTGTATTTAATTTGTATATTTATTCTAATATTTTGTTTTAATTAGGTTTTTATTTAGTTTTTGTTTAATATATATTATTTAACTTACTTTCACTCTTAATTGTAGGAATTTATTAACTAATTCTCCCAAGCTTGGATTCAAGGGCACTTGAAGAGCTTTAGGGATGATTCTTTTGAAGATAATTTTGGAGAGGGAGCAGCTACAGTCGCTTGCCAGCATGAGTGCGGACTTACTAAGGGTCTGAAATTTAGAAAAAAGGACAGCCCATGCTTTCACCTTTTGAGCCACCAACCCATCACTTCACCAGACCCTTTTTGGCTTGTAAAGGAAGCAAGAAACACAAGCCATCATTATCCTTCATCTTTGTAAAATCTAGGGCAAGTTTAGGAAGAAAAACCATAGCTTTTCCTTCTTGATTTTCTTGGATTTTCATCATCACTACCAACAATCTTGAGAACAAGCAACCATGGAAATGAGTGGCTAAGCTCTTTTTGTGTCAAGATTAGAGGTAGTTGATCTATATAGTATGTATTTCTATTAATCCATTTGTGTATGAACATGGTTGATGATTAATATAGTTGAATATCTTTGTTCTTCATCTTTATGCTTTGAGTTTTGCTTGGAAAAGAATATTTCAAAGTGACCTAGGATATTCATCCTCTCATAAACAAATGCTAGGAATAGATTTGTGTGTTAGAGTTTACAAAATATTGAACTTAATGATTATCATGCTAATAGTTGTAGTGAGGAATCATGCAAGGATTAACATGATAACATTCACAATCTTGGTGGGAAATCTACAAGATTGAGAGGATATGTATTTGTAGAAATCATCTATTATGTTCATCACTTGATTAAATGAATATGTATGAAACTAGATCAATGAAACTAATCTTGACATGCCTTCTTAACTTGAAAACAATCTCAAACTCTCTCTAATCCAAACTATAACTCTCTTTGAAAGAATTAATTTAGTTGTTGTTTGGAAACTCATGGTTCTAGTAGAGTAGATAACAAACCCTTTGGTTACATCATCTTAAAACATACTTTTCTATTGAAAGACTATAACATGCACCAATCCCTGTGGAATCGATAATTAAAAATATTTTGTTCACGGAAAAATCCTACAACAATCCATCAAATGATTACCCAACTAAAACAATTAAACAATTTAAGAGTTTAATAGTAACTCTAAAGACAAGCGTTCCCCAGTGTTACAAGACCAGAGTATGACACCGACACGCGATAAAATAAAAGCACAGCTCTACGAGCTATCATCACCAAATTCTAAGCCGCTAAAGCTTCAATCTGAAATCATCAAAGTAAGGGTGAGACTACATCATAATTAACATGCATTATAAATTCATAAAATAAATAGAACTTCATAAGCTATTACTTCACCCTATTTAGCATAATAGATTCAATCCTTCATTCTACAAAAGCACAAGTCATGAACATGCATCAAACACAACAACCAAATTATAACACTGGAAACCATCCTATAATGTTATAACTCATACAAAATGCAATGCAAGACTCTATACATGTGGTACCAAAAGTGAACTAAGTTACACGCTGATCCATAATCACCTGGATACAGTTACATCGATTCGTCTATAATCACCCAGACATGAATCCAGCCTCACCACCCATAATCACCCGGGAACGGTTATTGGCAATACTCACTAATTCCACACAATGGTAATTAGCTACCACCAGAATGTATATGCATGTACATCATAAAAGCATGCAACATTCAACACAGGTTATGATAACATCATACATCATAAACCATCATCAATCCAAAACATGATAACCATCATTTATCATGAACATCATCAAACAACATAAACATGCACAAGTAATTACTGCAACATCATTACCAAAACATGATAACCATCATTTATCATGAACATCATCCAATCACATAAACATGCACAACATCAAGCATGCAACATCATCAACCAAAATATGATACAATCATTTATCATGAACACATTCAATCGCATAAACATGCACAAGAAATTACATATTTAATCGTAATGCTATTACCAACATATGAATACATTCATCAATATGCACTCATACATCATCACACAACATCACCATACAATTGCATCTACATCAAGTATGCAAATAAGAATAAACCACATAATCGTAAAATCAATGCTTTTCAAAATAAAATCAAGTTACTGTTATTTTCTTCATTTTATAAAATAGAGTATTTAATTTAAGAAACAACGTCCGAATCAGCGACTAAAACGAACTTACGGTTTGAAAGTTATAAATTTTTAAAATTTAATATTTTTCAAAAACTATCAGTGGTAATCGGTTTCTCCAGGGGAGTAACCGGTTCCCACAATCATGTGAAAACGCGTTGCTGGAAAATGTATGGGAAACCCGGGTTCTCCTATAAGGGAACCGGTTCCCAGATCCAAAAATCAGTTTTTCAAGTAAAATACACAGTGGTAACCGGTTCCCCCCACAGGGGAACCGGGTTCCACGACCCCTGTAGCAGAAAATCACTATTTTGACAACATTCTTCATTCTCATTCCATCCAATAGTTCCAATTACGAACACATACACAAATAACACCAAAACACATCCCAATACATGATTCCAATGCCATAACAACACACCACAACATCATACAACAACTCTATAACACCAATTGCATCAAGAATGTCAAAAATCATGCATTTAGGGTCAAAACTCATAAACCTAAAAATGCTAAATTGGGATTCCTTATCTCTTACTCTATTCTACCATTCTCAAAATTCATAATACATTATAATTAGGGCAATCACCCCTTACCTTAGCCAATATATTGAATCTTCCTTGAGCTTTAGGTTCCTCTTCCTCCTTTGTTCTTCTTCTTTTCTCACGTAGATTCTCTTTTCTCCAAATTTTGGTTTCCAATTCCTTTTTCTTTCTTATTATTCTATTATAATAATAATAACAAAATAATTAGAGGCTTTTTCTCCATACACCCCTCTCCTCTACCACGTAAACCCAATTCTTTTTCTTTATTTATTTTCCAATAATTCTAATATTCCAATAATTCTAATATTCCAATAATTCCCAAAAATCAAATCTTAATTGATTAAATAATTAAAATTTCAATTTAGTAATAATTGAAAATACGGGGTGTTACAAGTTGGAAGTCATTATGGATCGATTTTCTAAAGAGGATGATGCTACGAATTTGCACATTAAAGGACAATTGAGAAAAGTCGCATTTTCAGAAACAACTTATTTGAAACCCCCGTCGCAACTGGTGAAAATTAAAGGTGCACCTAAAAAGGTGAAAATTTCACAAGTTGACAATATAAAAAAGCAGACTCCTTACCATGAAGTTGTTGATGAAATATTCCCGAATTTCCCCAACCTTAAAATCCAAAACAAGTGTTAAAAAGGGAGTTCGGATTTCCAAACCACCTCGTACACTGCCTATTATAAAACAACCAATGCCATAACCACCACTGATAATCTACATTGATGATATGTCACTTTTTATGCACAAACACATTGAAAAAACCTTGGATGTGAGGGATATGGTCATTGCGGGTATCAGGCCGTGGGTTACATGGTCAAGGAGATGAGAAACACACTCTTGTGCGTCAAACACTTATTTCTGAGTTGACGCTGCATATGGAACTTTATACTCACCTATATGTGACGACAGACAAGTTTAATAAAGTTCATCATGCTCTTGCTTCAAGTGTTATCGTTCACGCACCGATTGAAATGTGGATGAATTTCCCCCAAAATGGGTCATCTTATAGCAAGTGCATATGAGATGGTGTGTATCGACTTGATGATGTATGGTTTTTTGGAAACCTTTTTTTCTCTTCGGGCTACCCTGCCTAAAGATCCATTCGAACGCATAATGTGTATTGGTACCTTAGGTCACATCATTTTGTTCATGTTTATTTGAAACTGGGTTGTCCTATTCAGACCACATTTGTGGAATGGACGTTACAAAAGAGGCGGAAACTTGGCCGAATTATTTTTTGAATAAAATGATGGAGTTCACCAATTTGATGGAGCTTGAGAGATAATCAAATAGAGAGAAATCGAAGAAAGATCTAGTTTTAGATTTAAGCGGAGACACTTTTTTCGGTGCATTTTAGAATGTAATCGAATTATTTTTTGAATGTATTGTCGAACATATTATAGAATCTATATGTTTCAATACATATATAACATATTATCTATATTTAGTTTTACAATTTTTTTGTTTTTTTTTTCATGTCTCTATGGTGCAAACAATGATTCTGATTTTGTTTCAGCGTAATTCAAAAGTGCACCTCCGAATTAACCTTGAATACTTAAAAAAAATAACATTGGGCTTAATTCGGATACGGATGTCCGAATTCACCTCCTATATTTATAAAAAATGTGGTGGTTGCGGAGATGCAAATGAGAATACACCTTTTTGTGTAAAAATATGGGTAATTCACATGTGCACTTCCGAATTAAGTCCTGATAAGATTTCTTCGGTCCATATTACTCCAAATTGCAAATATATTGAGTCTCCAAACAATTTCATTATCCATCAAAAACCAAAACCAGAACTGACACAAACATATCCACACCTTACTTTTGTCTACTTCAGTGATGCACAATCGCCACTTCAATTCAGGTTCTCGCAAGACACATCATTCGCCGAGCTCATTACGATATTACATTCGCTCTTGTAGTATCCAGAGAATCGAAAGGTGCTCAAGCTTGAGTATCGTTCACCTTTACTTGACACTGAAGGAAACGTAAAATTCACCCCGTTTGAGCTCAAGAACGATGACGATTTAGAAGTTATGTGAGATATCTTTTAACGATACTCTTCTGAGTGTCCGATTGAGATGAATGTGAGGCTTCAAAGATTGGCAACAGATATTGTCAAGATGTTGCAACGTCTCAACTTCCTATTTATAACAATATGTAATTTTAATTTTCTGCATAACTAATTATATAATTTCATTGAATGGATATTGTAAATTATGTTGAATAATGTTGATTGATTTGCCTAAAGATAAATTCACATATGTACATCCGAAATAATCTAACAGGTGAATTCGAAAGTGCACATGCAAAATAAATCTAAGAAATCACGTCAATAGTACGTTCGTTTATGAACTTACAAATTTTAGAAATATTTTGGATTTTTCGCAACAGATATCAGAGAAAGGAACTGGAAAAAAATCCCTTTAACTTAAAGTGACACTAATAAATTTAGGGGTTAAATATGTTTTTAGTCCCTATAAATATGTGACCCTGTAATTTTGGTCCTCTAAAATTTTTCTTCGGATAATGGTCCTCGCAGACATTTTTTTTTTTTGCAGTTTTAGTCCTTTATTATTTTTAAAAAATTTTAAAACGGTTTAATTATCCTTACATTTTTAAGTTTTGGAATATTTTTTTCCATATGTGTTCATAATACTATACAATATTTATTTACTAAATTTTAAATTTTTTTAAAATGAGAAGAATTAAATATGAATTTTTTAAATTTTAAAAAATATCGATAAAAACAATTAAAATCTTGATTTAGAAATCAAATTTTGATTTTTTTTTTCAAGAAAATTTTTATAACGTTCTTGAAAAATGTTAGAATGACCAAAATTACATAATCGCATATTTATAAGATTAAAAACATATTTAACCTTAAATTTAGTGATATTGTGATTATCTTAGTGATCGAGTTAAGTACTGTGATTCTCTTTGTTTACTAAACAAATGTATTTAATTTAATAATTAATATAATAATATAATTTTCACCAGCACTATCGGATTCGTTATGAAACAAGTAGAAAACTAGCGCAGTGCTACTATAGCTATGGAACTTTATACATATTCATATTCAACATCGTTAATCCCTTCATTCCCTTCTCATTCTTCATTCTCTCCATTCCATTCCCAAATTCTCAAACTCAACAACAACAACACTCTAAACCTAATCCCAATGTCTTCTTCATCACTTCCTACAAAATCACCCTTCGTTTTCAACCGCGCACGTCGAACCGCTTTCAGATTCCGCGCTTCGTCTACATCGGATTGGATCAGTTCTTCTTCTAATCGCACCGTTTTGTTTACCTCCGGTATTACTGTTACTTTAGCAGTTGCGAATCGCGTGCTTTATAAACTCGCTCTCGTTCCCTTGAGTACTTATCCGTTTTTTCTTGCTCAGTTCACTACTTTTGGGTAATTTTTTCGTCATTCATTTTGGTTTGTTTGTTTCCTGTGAAATGATGATAATAGTTTAATTGTTTTTGTGTTGTTTGGATTAGGTATGTTGTTATATATTTTAGCATATTGTATGTGCGATACCGGTTAGGGATTGTTACCAAGGAGATGCTTGCCATTCCCAAATGGCGGTTTTTTCTTATTGGATTTTTAGAAGCTTTGGGATTGGTTACTGGAATGTCTTCTGCAGGTACTCTTCTACTCTGCTTGTGATTCAGCTACATTATTCTTTTTGGTAGAATCAGTAGGTAGAGTAAAGAGATTCATTTTGAACTCTAACTAACTTTCGGTTTCTGAAAAGTAGTTAGTTACAAGAATGAGAAATGTTTTGCTTTTATACTTGGCAAATCAGATGACCTGCTATAGATGGTTTCTGATACACTCAAGCATTTTCTATTCAAGTTATTCTAAAGACTTCTCTAACAATAATAGATGATTTTTGCTTTTTGCTTTTTTAGTTCTTGAAAATATCTTCTCACTTTTCTCTCACTCTCTAGATTCATAAAACTGAATGTTGGTTACCTTCTGCAGCAATACTTCCTGGACCAGTCATACCCATATTGAATCAGGTATCTTAAATACTTTGAATGGACATTGTTGTCAAATAATATGAGAATGACAAAAGAAAAAACCATTGTCTCTATTTTCGATAATAGACATCTGCCTTTTATTTTCTTTGCCATATTTATAATAGGTTTGTAGCATGTAGCAATCACTCAAAGTATAGGAGGTTTGTTATTTAAAAACATATATCGGTATGTATTGACGACAAGTCTCTACATATTTCCATTATTAGCCTCTCTTATTATTTCGACTGGGATGGAAGAACATGACAGAACATCCGTAAAATCTGTGGCAAGAATGTTTATTAACTAAACGGAGTTGTTATCGTATAATAGTCAGAGCACACATTATTATCCTGGAATCTATGTTTCAGGCACATTTACTTTCAATATTCTTGTAATCGTGCCGTTTTAAAGTTTTAAATGAAAGGATTATTGTTCATAAGTGATGTTTATACATTATTACCGATTTTATTAGCATGGGGAAAATCTAGTGACGTGATGCACATCATAATATTGTTGCATTGCATGAACACTAGGTTGGATTTTGTTTTAATATTTTACATTTTAAACAAGCTGTTGTCATCCAAAGTACCTGTAAAGCATCTCTAACTAGTATTGTACCAATAAGCACAACTACTTAGGAACATTGTATTGATATTTAAATTTCACTCGATTTCAAAATTCCATGTATGCAATTTAAGATTAATTGAATCCTGTTTATGAAAGCAATTGAACCTTATGCATGCCCCAGGGTTGTTAATTATCTGGTATACCACCGGTATACCAGTATTGCGTATCGGAATTTTGGCAATCCGATACGATAGCCGATATACCGATTCAATTTCGCGATGCTTGCGATATCAGCGATTTTCCGATATACCGATATACCAGTTATGAATGGAATATCGGAAGCCATACTGTTTATTTATTTTTTAATTATAATAAATCATTTTAAAATCATTAAGAGGGTAAGGTGAAGAGGTGGAAAAGTAGAAATATTAAAGAAGATAAGGTGAAGAGGTGGAAAAGGAGAAACATTAAAGATCAAGGTAAGGTGAAGAGATGGAAAAGTAGAATTTAGAAACATTGAAAAAAGAAATTGTGGGCTACTGTGGGCTACAACTTGTGTATGTCAAATATAATCAAGCTTTACTCTGGAGATATAACTCTAGGGATGAAGTCGATCCAATTTTACTTGGTGACATAGAAGAGTCTTTGAGGATGAGAATGATGAGGATGCCCTTAATTGGGAAGCTGTTTATAGAGCTGCTTCAGGAGTTGGAGAGCCTACAAGGTATACTAGGCAAATAACAAAAAAGAGAAAAGAAACTCCTAACTCGAATGTTGTTGGCACTTCATCTAAAACAAAGAAGAAGTCGGTTGGTTTTTCATCTAGGAAGGGAAAGCAATAAGTGATTGAAGTGGAAGATCCTGTCATCGAAGAATCAGAAGCTGAATTTGAGGATATTGATTTAGTTGAAGAAGCTGAAGGATATGCCTCACTGTCTGAAAAGGAGAGTGATAATTATGTTGGGGAAGGGGGAAATGAGAGTAGTTAAATCTTTTATCATTATTTAGACTTTCAAGAACTATTAGTTATTTATTTAGACTTTCAAGAACTATTAGTTATTTGTTTGAATTATTTAACTATTTGAGTTTTAATTCCTTTTAAATTTTTGTTTGTAGCTTTTCTGTTTTAGTTATTGGATTTGAAATTTAAGTTTTTAACTTTTTGAGTTTTTATTTGTGTTTATACTGCTTTTTGGATTCCGATATTTGCCCGTTACGTGATCCGATTTTTTCCGATATCGATATTTAACAACACTGGCATGCCCATAATTATGTTATGAAAGTTGTTGGCTGCACACTCTTTTACACAATTATTGGGTGAAATTCATATAGGTCCTCCAAATCACGTGGGGCCCATTCTCTATTCAGTTGGCTCCATTTCCAAATTGTTGGCATTTCTCTTGTGTTTTTGTTAACCAGTGTATTAGTTATTTTAATGTATTACAATGTGTAACATAAATTCTCAAAACAATGTTTTTTTTTTTGCAGTCTTATTTAGTTTGGCAGTTAACATTTTCCACTCTTATCCTGAGAAGAAGGTACTCAGTCAGCCAAATTGTTGGGTGTTTACTAGTAGCTGCTGGTGTCGTGGTAGCTGTTTCAAGGTAGTTTAACGTTCTTATCTGGAGAAATACAATAATCCCTGTCACTACTTTCCATATTTAATTTCCTGTGCTGAGCTCCCTAACTAATTTGAATACTCATGTGTGAATTGCTTACTTTCTTTTGGGCATAAAGTTTTTTCCATGAAAATTAAGGTTGTGCAAGCTTGTGCAGTGAATGAGCTGGTATTGACTTGAAATTATCAGACTTCTCACCTCCCTTTCAAATAAAAAAGAGAGTAAACGCTCTACATACATGTGGTTTGGGCTGTCTAAAGCAAATTGATATCAACCTAGCTCCTTAGTCATAAAAAGTGACTTTGAGAGGGTGAAATAAAAGATGAGCCTAATACGCTAATGCCTAACCATTAAACAGAAGTAGTAAATACTGAAGGTGTCCACTCAACTCAACAAAAGCATACGTGCTTAACCACCTAACAGAGGCAGAAGCTAAAAGCGAGCCAAGTGAGTCTGAACTATGTGCAGTCAAGAAACCCTTATATATCAAGACAACAAATCCAAATAAACAGAAGACTTAGGAAACAAATCAAAATAGTAACTAAGAAATATGAAAAGTAATCTTAAGAGATAACCCATGATACTCCAAAATTACAAACTAATGCCATAAGATAGACAAAGATGCTTTTGTATTATCAAAGATACGGAGATATTTTTCATTTATTGCGACTCACATAAAGTGGGCCTATTTGATGATTTGTTTCCCATAATTGCAGTGGCTCTAATGCAGGTCAGATGCTCTCTAAAGTTGATTTATTTTGGCCAGCATTGATGATAGTTTCTTGTGCCTTTCAAGCTGGGGCTTCGATAATCAAGGTTAGTCCAGAAATAGATGTTGAAATTTAGTAAAACCTTGTCGGAGAACAAAATAATCACTGCCTTTTTTTGTACGGCAGGAATTTGTTTTTCTTGATTCTTCCACTCGATTAAAGGTATTTTCTTTACTCATTATTGGCGGAAGGGGGCTGAGGTCTCTGGAAGTTTCCATTGGCCTCTCATTCACGGGCATGATTTGAAGTCTGTAACATGTTATCTTGCAGCACAAGTCGTTGGATATATTTGTGGTCAATTCTTTTGGATCTGGGTTCCAGGTATGGCTTGCAATAATAATGTGAACTACAAATGGCTTAAATATGATGATTGGTGCAATATAAAATACAAACAGCAAGTGTGTCTTTCACAATTTGTAAATGACCCGATAAAACAAAAGTAAATTTGTAGTCTCTATATCTTGTTTTGCTGATATCTTAGTAGATGTGTGAGATATTGGATCGAACTCTATTTGGTCGAAGGTAGTTAATTTGGTTCGACGGTTCGACAAAGTTTAGCATGCAGTCGAAGTTTGCTCACATGCTGTTGTCGAAGTGTTACAAGCTGTAGTCGAAGTGTGTTCTAACTTGTAGTGTCGAAAGATGCTAGGATTGTTAGCATCGAATTGGGTCTGTTTGTTATGTCCAATTGGTTAAGTTAGCTTGTACCCTAAGTTAGCTTGTAATGGATATTTGTGATAAAAGCCCATTAGTTTAGTATGTTAGGTTTATTATAAATAGCATACTAGTCTCTCATCATTGCATACTGCAAATCCTATTTTAGGGTGAGAGGATTATTTGTTATTCTTGTATACTTGTAATTTTATTTCAAGAGTAAGGAAATAATAGCAGTTAATAACCAATCCTTGTGTTCATCGTGTTCGTATTTTTTTCTTACCCTAATTGTTTCTTGATCATTAAGCAACAAGTTTATATTTTGTTCTAAGGCATCCGATTCACAACAAATTGGTGTGGTGAGCGTGGAGAAGATGCCTTCGACAAAGTATGAGATTGAAAAGTTCACCGAAGTGAACGATTTCGGTTTGTGGCGCTTGAAGATGAAAACTCTACTAGTTCAACAGGGATGTTTGGAAGCACTGAAGGGAGAATCAGCCATGAACGAAGCGTTAACGGCAATTGAGAAGACGACAATGATAGAGAAGGCCCACAGCGCAATTTTGTTGAGCCTTGGTGATAAGGTTCTTCGACAGGTATCAAAGGAGACGACGGCGGCAGGGTTATGGGTGAAACTTGAAAGTTTGTACGTGACCAAATCGTTGGTGAATCGACTTTACCTGAAGCAAGCTTTGTATTCATTCAAGATGATTGGAGACAAAGTGTTAGCTGAGCAGTTGGATATGTTCAACAAGCTGATTCTTGATCTTGAAAATATTGATTTGAAAATCGATGATGAAGATCAAGCGTTGTTGTTGTTGCCTAGATCACATGCTCACTTCAAAGAAACTCTCTTGTATGGAAGGAGTCCCGACTTTGAAGAAGTTCAATCACCTTGTATTCAAGGACTTGAACGAACGAAGGAGCATAAACCTTGACGGTTGGTGAAGGTTTGGTCGAAGGAAAGTTCTTGCGAAAGGATAATAAGTTCGACAAGAAGAAAGGTAAAAGTCACCGAAGTTTTACGGTGAAACATCCGTATTCGATGCTATCATTAGAAGAAGGGTCACACAAGAAAAGTGTGCCCCGAACCGAAAGATCATGGAGGAAAGGATAATGGCAATGCAACTATTTTTCAAGATGATTTCGACTCATCCGATGTTCTTGTGGTTTCGAAGAACCCGTCAAGGAGTGGATTATGGATTTGGTGCACTTGGCACATGACTCCAAACAAAGACTTGTTCGAGGAATTATGTGATCAAGATGGTGGATTTGTATTGCTGGGAAACAACAAAGCTTGCAAGATTGCAGGTGTTGAATCTGTGAGATTCAAACTCCATGATGAGTCAATAAGGTTATTGATCAAGTCGTATGTACTGATTCAAGAGAAATTTGATTTCTTGGTGAATTTGACAAGAAAGGATATGTTTTTCAAGGAGAGAAAAGTATCCTAAGAGTCATGAAGGGGTCAAAGGAAGTCTTGAGAGGCGTGAAGAAACAAGACTTGTATACCCTTAGGCTGAAGTTGTAAGTGGTTCGACAAATGTTGCATCCACGAAACCTTTGTCGAAGACAGGAATTTGGCACATGAGATTAGGCCATGTCAGTGAAAGGGGTCTGGTCGAATTGGAGAAACAAAATTTACTTGGTGGAGACAAAGTTGAAAAGCTGAAGTTTTGTGAAACCCTGTGTACTTGGAAAATCTTGCAGAGTGAAGTTCAACAAAGGCAAACAAAGAACACATGGATCCCTTGATTACATCCATGCTGATCTTTGGGGGCCTGCAAGGTGTCCATCACATTCAGGAGCAAAGTATTTTCTATCCATAGTAGATGACTATTCTAGAAAGTTATGGGTATTCATTCAGAAGACTAAGGATGAAACTTTTGAGAATTTCAAAGGTTGGAAGATTCTGGTCGAAAATCAAACTGGCAGAAAGGTCAACAGGTTGAGAACAGACAATGGTCTTGAATTTTGCAATGAGGTATTCGACAATTTTTGTGCTTCCTTTAGTATTGCAAGGCTCAGAACTACTGCAGGCACTCCACAACAAAATGGTTTGGCTGAAAGGTTTAATCGAACCATCTTAGAGAGAGTTAGATGCATGTTGACTAGTGCTGGGTTAAAGAAGGTGTTTTGAACTGAGGCTGTTTCGACAG
Source organism: Vicia sativa (assembly GCA_021764765.1). Classification (NCBI taxonomy): domain Eukaryota; kingdom Viridiplantae; phylum Streptophyta; class Magnoliopsida; order Fabales; family Fabaceae; genus Vicia; species Vicia sativa. The sequence goes on from CM038794.1 coordinate 226,039,449, forward strand.
CAACATATCTGATAAATATATGTCCTTTGAGTGCGTTAGATATGAAGACACCTGAAGAAGTTTGGTCGGGACATCCACCAAATCTCGACAAACTGAGAGTATTTGGCTGCGTAGCCTATGCTCACATTAGGCAAGACAAGGTCGAACCTAGAGCTCTTAAATGCATGTTCATGAAGGAGTCAAAGCTTATAGGCTATGGTGCCTAGAGTCAGGTCACAGAAGGATTATCACCAGTCGAGACGTTGTTTTCAATGAAGCTGAAATGGCTTTCAAGAAAACGGATGATGTTGGTCGAAGTGCAGAAGTATCTGACGAAGAGCTGGAACAGGTAGAGACTCTTGTTGAGGTGGAGCATGTTGATGCTGAATTGCATATCCCAAATAAAGTCGAAGAAGCAGAGGATGTTGATGAGGTTGAGGAAACTGCCGATGACTATCTATTGGCAAGAGATAGGACACGAAGTGTCATCAAACCACCTCAAAGATTTGGGTATGCAGATCTTATAGCTTATGTCTTAATCTCTGCAAGTGAGGTTCTAGACGAAGAACCAAGAGACCATAAGGAAGTTATGAGGAGTCGAAATAAGACTGAATGGCTGAAGGCCATGGATGATGAGATGAAGTCTCTTCATGATAACAACACTTGGGAATTGATCAAGAAACCTGCTGGAGTCAGGTTAGTCAGCTGTAAATGGATTTTCAAAGTTAAGGAAGGAATCGAAGGAGTGGCGTTGAAAAGATACAAGGCAAGGTTGATTGCAAGGGGTTTCACTCAGAAAGAAGGTGTAGACTTCAATGATGTGTTTTCTCCTGTTGTGAAGCATAGGTCCATTTGAATGTTGCTTGCCATGGTGGCAAAGTTCGATCTTGAACTGGAACAGATGGATGTGAAGACTGCGTTCTTGTATGGTGATCTAGATGAAACAATCATGATGAGGCAACCTGAAGGTTATGTCGAAAAGGGAAAGGAAGATTATGTGTGCAAGTTGAATAGATCTTTATATGGGCGAAACAATCTCCTCGACAATGGAATAAGATATTCGACAAATTCATGGCACGCATAAGTTTCGTTAGAAGTCAGTTCGACCACTGTGTTTACTTCAGATTTCGTCCTGGTAATTCATTTGTCATTTTGTTTCTTTATGTTGATGATATTCTTATAGCAAGTAACAATGTCGAAGAGGTAATGAGTGTGAAGGCTGAACTCAATAAGGAGTTCGAAATGAAGGATTTTGGAGCAGCTTCCAGGATTCTTGGGATTGACATTCGAAGAGATAGAAAGCAGTCGAAATTATGCTTATCTCAAGAGGCATATTTACGGAAGATTCTCGAAAAGTTTGGTATGTCGAATTCGAAACCTGTTGTGACTCCAACAAACCCTTAATTCAAGCTGAGTATTGATCAGTGTCCCAGTACTGAGGTCGAAAGAGCTTATATGAATAGCATCTCATATGCTAATGTAGTAGGTTCTTTGATGTATGATATGGTTTGTACTAGACCAGACATAGCATATGCAGTAAGTCTTGTAAGCAGGTACATGGCGAATCCTGGAAAGGCTCACTGGCAAGCATTGAAGTGGATTCTAAGGTACATAAATGGGTCTTTGAACAGAGCCTTAATTTATGGTGGAGCCTTGGGTGAAGATAGTAAAGCAGTAATCGAAGGATATGTCGACTCTGATTATGCAGGTTGTATGGATTCCATAAAATCTATTTCTGGATATGTTTTCACTTTGTTTGGTACACCAATTAGTTGGAAAGCAACACTTCAGAAGGTTGTTGCATTATCAACCACTGAAGCGGAATATATTGCTTTAACTAAAGCTGTGAAAGAAGCATTATGGCTTGAAGGTTTTGCTAAGGAGTTGAAAATTCAAGGTGAAGTTATCACGGTTAAATGTGATAGTCAAAGTGCAATACACCTGTCAAAGAATTCAGCCTATCATGAGTGAACCAAGCACATTGATGTGAGGCTGCAATTCGTCAGAGGGGTAATCGAGCGTGGAGAAGTCCAAGTGCTGAAGGTTTTGACATATCATAATGCTCCTGATATGATCACCAAGACATTGCCTAGTTGCAAGTTTCTCCACTATATGCAGTTGGTAAAGTTGCATGAAGAAAACTAGTTCGTTAGTTGAAAATAGAGTTTGTTCCAAGGTGGAGATTTGTGAGATATTGGATCGAACTCTATTGGGTCGAAGGTAGTATCTTGGTTCGACAGAGTTTAGCATGCAGTCGAAGTTTGCTCACATGCTGTTGTCGAAGTGTTACAAGCTGTAGTCGAAGTGTGTTCTAGCATGTAGTGTCGAAGGATTCTAGGATTGTTAGCATCGAATTGGGCCTGTTTGTTATGTCCAATTGGCTAAATTAGCTTGTAGCCTAAGTTAGCTTGTAATGGGTATTTGTTATAAAAGCCCATTAGTTTAGTATGTTAGGTTTATTATAAATAGCATACTAGTCTCTCATCATTGCATACTGCAAATCCTATTTTAAGGTGAGAGGGTTATTTGTTATTTCTGTATACTCGTAATCTTATTTCTAGAGTAAGGAAAGAATAGCAGTTAATAACCAATCTTTGTGTTCATCGTGTTCTTTATTTTTTTCTTACCCTAATTATTTCTTGATCATTAAGCAACAAGTTTATATTTTATTCTAAGGCATCCGATTCACAACAAGATGTGATATCTTGTGTGTTCAAATTATATGTATGCTCTCTAACCTTTTAGATAATCTCAAAATGCATTACTTCTGTCTCTCCCATTACAATAACAAATGTGGACTGTTAGAATACTTGTACTATTAGTTAAAAAATTCGAGTTTATTTTGGTTATGCATATTTTATGTATCTTAATTAAATAATAATTATGAGTCATATTTATGGTTGGCTTCTTATATATACTGTAGGCTCTTTTTGTACTTCTCTTTCTACCTTTAATCTCTAACTTGAAAGGAATACCATTTGCTCAACTGCCTTCATATCTTAAAAGTGGTGCTGCTTGCTTTCTAAACATTGGAGCTGATAAAAAGGGTAAGCTCTAATAGTTACTACGAAGCAATGCAATAACATATCTTCCTACTCGGTTTTCTATTCCTGTCTACACTTCCTTTTATTTTTTTGTTCTTACATCACAATGCTATCAGATTAATTATTAAGAGTAAATGGTTATTTTCTTAAGTGCATTGATCTGTCGCAAATTACATTCCAATGCAAGCTATTGAACATGAGTTCCACAACAAAAGTATACAAACACGGACCCTCCGGCTCCATCTCCAACCACAATAGCTAGCGTTAGCGGTGTGATTCTCCTAAGGCTTACATCAATAGGTATAAGAGACTTCCAACATGTCTCTCAACTGCAAACAGGCTTTGCATGTGGTGACACTGACTACAGATCACATTAAAACTGTAGAACCCCCTACTGTAAGGTATAGGGGATCTTATGTCCTGTATCATAAGTATGGGGGACTGATGGTTTTATATGATTCTTGGAGTTTCTTAGGATATGACTCTCTTATGTGTTATGGATTTTCTTGGGTTCTCTCTAAGTTCATATCACAATGCTATATCTAATATGAAGTTCTAGGATCCCAACCCTTCTTAGTCCATCAGATGAGAAGCCAAAAATGTGCATAAGAGTGGGCTCACAGCCCAAATAGAATTTTAAATTGAAATTCTCATAATTGTATGAAATTTGTTATTTGACCTCTCCATTTATTAGCTCTTCCCTTTAATGATTTTGAACCTCGTAGAAAACATTCATTTCCATGTCTCAGGTTGTGATGGTGCTCCCTTGCTTCCACTGCTCTACGTAATTACCAATCTGGCATTCAATATATCCCTGCTTAGCGTACTGAAGCGTTCTTCTGCAGTTGTTGCTTCTCTTGTGTTAATGTTGTCAGGTTCTCTCTCTCTCCCTGTCTGCATGGGCATGTGATAGGATCAATTGACCATAAATCTCAATTTTTTATACATTAATCACTTATTTAGAATGAGTATATCATTAAGTGGTGCAATCAAACCCTATCTACTATATTATTTTGTGAGTTCTTCAGCTAATGCGCGCATATGGTGTTTGCAGTTCCAATTTCTGTTTATACTCTTTCCCTTCCATTACCATATCTTCCCGAGGGAGGAACAGCCTTGAGTCCATTTTTTCTGCTTGGCTGTGCAATTCTTGTATGTGGGCTTTACACGTACAACACATCTCGACCTGCAAAGAATAGTGCAGAAGCTGAATGAAACAGAAGCAGAGGTGAAAATACCAGTTTTGTAGTTAGCACTGTAGCCACGGCTGAAATGTAAACAACTATTTTTTGTTTTGGTTATGCAACCGCATAACATAATACTTGAATATATCAGATACTATTTTTTTATTACACAAACTAATGAAATTTGGGATCAGTTTGTTTCAGCTTTAAAAAAATAGATTTTTTCTTTGTATTTTTAAAAATGGATTTTGTGAAATCGTTTTTCAAAATATTACAAATTTTTTATATTTATTTTTTCTAAATTCTGAGACTAATTTTGATATTATATAACATAAACATACATTATTGAAGATTATAACATAGTCAAAATCGTAATTTTTTTTAAAAGGTTGTATTTTAAAAATGATTTTTATGAAAAACTATTTGAAATAGCTTCAAAATTGAGTGATTTTTTGAAATTTTGATGCCAAAATTTTTTTTTGCTAAAATGATGAATCACCTAAAATAACATTTTAAGAATAACTATTCAAATAAAATTTCTATTTGGAACTTTTATGAAAAGTTTCTTTTGTAAATTTTTTTACACAAAATAATATTACACTATAAAAATTATTTTTAAAAAAGCCAAAACAAACTGGCCCTCGATATTGATCCCAACAAAATTTTATTTATTTTTAGTTCATACAAATAAGTGAGCTAAATGTTATCAGTCCCGTGAATAGAAAGTATTTTAGCAGTAGATATTCAGTTGTTTATATATCTAAGAAGCTTACAACTCACCTTCTGGTTCCATCGCCATGCAATCTAACTTGACAAAGACGATATCTGCCATTGCACTATCTCTCTCTCTCTATATATATATATATATATATACATACACACTCAACTGCATGAACAACCATGCTCAACTGATTCACTGCAAATAACCAATTAAGTTGTCATATTCTACCTTTTTTTCACTCTTTTCTTCTCTATTTTTTCATGCTACTATCTCCACGCTCACGAAAATTTTATTATCAACTAACTCCAGGAAACTATATTTTTTCTTATCCAACTTCCTTCACCCGTCTACTTGTTTGTCCATCGTGGTTCTAATTACTTTTCTATATTATTAGTAAGAAAAGATGAAAACAAGAAATATAAGAATGAATCTCCACCTTTTAATATCACCACCATCCATATTAAAAAGAAAATTAAAATAATTTTAAAATTCACCTCTAAAATAATGGCAAGTGTGCATTCTTGTATTTTTTCTTTAATATAACATTACTCAATAATTATATGTAGTTATATTTTCCATCTACTCCTTACGGTCTTCATCGCATTGAAGGTTGCAGAGGGACGATTGTGGTTCAAAAGGCCGAGCAAGTAACAAACTCATTAAAGATTAAGGGCCCATTCTATATAATTGAACATAATATAAAAAAAATCACTTTTAAAAAAATTAAGTGCATATCAAGTGTTCGATAAATTATTCATTTAATTTTATCAATTGTTTTATTGGATATTTGTTGATCTTGTAATTGTAAAATAGTTACTTGAGAATTAAATGTTTTATGATCTTATCATCATCATTTAATTGAGTTTAATTTTACGCATATCCAAGTCTCTTATAACCGGTTCAATTTGGATGATTTGTGATCTAAAATACGACTTCCACTTAACATAGTTTTTGCTTAATTTTTGAAAACAGATTTTTTCAGTGAAAATTTTCTTTAGAGTTGTTTATTCTTTTATTCGTCTAATATTATAGTTGTTTCTTTCTTCTTTTTTTTTGGCTTAGAGGCTCTCCCTCGCATAAAAAAAAATTTATTAAATATTCTTGTATTATTCGTTTTAAGATATCGCACAATTTAAAATAACACTCCTATTTTTTCGAACTAGTGTCATCATCATGTTTCAACTTCGGAATATGGTTTTTGTACAGATTAAGGCAATGTGTACAATAAAGAGAAAGTGATAAAGTGGAATCGAATACCTGTGTGCAGTAACTTTGATCAATAAAGGAAAGATTATTTTATATTTTTTATTAAAACTATATAAGACTATTTACAATGGTTTTATTATTTAACACTTAATTTTTTTAGTTTTATCTTCCACATCATCATCTTCTCTTTATTTCACCTAATAATTTAAAATTCATTTAATTTTTATTCATTATAATAATTTTGTTTATAAAATTCAACATCTTATCCCACCACTATTCACAACACATTAAAAATTTAAATAATCACAACAATCAGTAAGGTTTTGTAAAGTATTGTATGTGGCTCTCACTTCTACTTCATGCAACATGTTAAATCTTTTCAACACCAATTAATCCATTTCATTTTCAACATTTCATTCAACACTTCATTACAAATATTTAACTATTGAATAATTTATTTAACATCCTTATTATACAACGTCTAAATACATAAACAATAGAATTGACATTTATTATATAACAAAAATTGAAAATTATGTTAAATATTCAGAAAATAATCACAAAACATTAGGTATGACAAAAAAAAATTCAAATCCAATCGATGAACTTAATTGCATGCGCCTCAATCTAACAAAAAAAAAAAAAATCGATTTAGTTGAATGCAGGTGCAAAATCTAATTTTCAATTACGAAAACAGACAAAAATATTAATATCCGCCCCATATATTTATTTATTTTATTAAAACTATTTTTGATAATTACTCATTTGTTTTTAATTTTAATTTTAAGAATTATAACTATTAATAAAATAGTTAAATATTAATTTAATTATTAATTTTTATTGTTATAAAAAATATGTATTTTATTTTAAAAGATATAATATTTTTTCAGATAAGTGCAAGGCAAAGGAGAAAACTCATTCCCCGTTGAAAGTAGGTGGTCAATTATTACTCCCCATTGAATTAGGGGTGAAATGTTACATGGACGCAGGGTGGGCTCTGATATCTACTATGCGAGCATTTTTCTTGCCACCTCCATTTTTAAACCAGACATTCCCATATTTATATATTTTAAAAATATCTCTTTGATCCTATTTATTCAAAAAAAATATTTTTTTGAAAAAATAATTTACTGTTGATAAAAGTAACCAAAAATAAATTTTCGGTAGATCTCTGAAAATTTATAGTATTGTTAATTGACGAATACCGGAAATTCTTTGTTATTTACAAATTTTTGGTACCAATATACCGAATATTTATAAATTACCGGTACGATTTACCGGAATTTTCGAAATTTTCGATGCGATTTACCCGAAATTTCCAAAAAATCCGGTATATTTGTTTTCGTTATTTCACGTACTGGCAATTCCAAAATTTTCGATACATAAACAATATCGGAAATTCCATATTTTTGGTATATACCAAAAATTTCGTTGAAACCTGAAATTTCCGGTATGACAGATGAAGTGTTATATATTTGTGGTCCTGAATCGGCAACTTCAGCTTCTTCTACGGGTTCATGTACTGATCTTACGCAGTACTTCATCACCGATATGGTACACTATACTTGACTTTATATGCATTTTCATTTTTTTTTTCTAAATTGATCTAATTTAGCTAATTATACGTTTATGTGATTGCCAGATTTTTGAATCACAAGATAACGTTCTTGAATGGGCACAGTCAATTGGAAAAACTCATGGTATTGTTGTTGTTACTATCCGAACCGACACTGCTAATGGTATGCGAGGGAGGAATGATAAATTGATTATGGACTGTGACAAAGGAGATAATTACAAAAAGAAAAATAAAGTTGCAGCTTCTTCCGATGACACTTATTCTATAAACGTTAAATGTTCATTCAGGCTGAGATTTGTTCCGAGTGGTGATGGTAAGATGCGGGATGCGCAATCATAAACTAGACAAAGAATTGGTAGGACATGACATTTTGGGCCGTCTAAAAGAGGAAGAAAGAAAGTTTGTGAATGACATGACATTTTGAACCGTCACCAAGAGAAATACTTGTATTGGTCTAGAAATAAGGATAATTCATATATGGTGGCTGATATCTTCTGGACACACGCTGATTCTGTGAAAGTTGTTGAATATGTTTCTGATGGTGTTCATTTTTTATTGCACTTACAAAACAAATAGGTAAGAATTTTAAGTTTAATTTCATGACATTTTAAAAATATGTTGAGTGAGTTAGTTGTTGAATCGTCTGTGTTTTGTAACTGTGCAGGTACCTGATACCACTGCTTGAGGTTGTTGGTGTTAAATCAACAAAATTGACGTTTTCAGTTGCTTTTGCATATTTTGAACATGAAAGGTAAGAGAACTTAACATGGGCGCAAGAGAGGTCGAAAGAGTTGTTTTATTCTGAGAAGTTGCTACCAAATGTCATGGTGACGGATCGGGAGCTTGCATTAATGAATGTTATTGAGTCGGTGTATCTGAGTGCTTCTCATATGCTGTGTACGTTTCACATTTCAAAAAACGTTAGCATGAAGTGTAAGGAGTATGTGAAATAAGAGAGACAGGAACATGTCATGGATCAATGAAACAACATGATGTATTCAAATACATAAGACGAGTTTGATGTACATCTGAATCATTTTGAGAGTATTTGTGGTGATATTCCTATATTTGTGAAGTATGTGAAAGAAACATAGTTAACACTCATTTGAACACAACAACAAACAGGTACATTCTTCTAACATGAAATATATTTATGTTTATGCATTAAATTGAGAGTTGTTTATGTAATGTGTTTATGATGTCTAGGGTGGAGTCTGCACATTGGAGACTGAAAAACATGTTGACTACAAGTCGTGGTGATTTATGTGCAAGCTGGGATGTTGTGAACACAATGTTGAAGTTGCAATTAGGTTCTATAAGGGTGTCGTTTCATAAAAGTATCGTCAATATTGATCACAAGTATAACACCCCCATTATATTCTAAGTTACAAGGTTTTGTTTCAAGACAGTGTATACAATTCATTGGAAATGAACTTGAAAAAGTCAAATATGTTGGTGCCAGCAAAGAGAGGTGTTGTTGTTACATTAGAACAACACATGGGTTATCGTGTGCGTGTCAGATTGCAGGTTTTCAGATTTTAGGCACACCTATACCTTTGGAAACAATTCATGTGTTTTGGACAAAATTGCCTAATTGTAGAATATGAGGAGATTCCTGAAGAGAAAAAGTGGGATTTAGAAAAGGAGTGCGAAGAGTTGAAGAAACAATTCAGTGCTCTGGATATTGTAGGACAAAGAGTGTTGGAAAAAAAGTTCGTGAACTAGTCTATCCATTAACAACTTCAATGTGTTCACTGCCGGTGAAATATAAGTCATCAAAGAGAGGAGTTAATAAGAGTAAAAAGAGTACTGAAAGTGATGTGCATCGTGATTCAAGTCAGTGGGAATATGTTGAAGCTTCGCAAGGGAGTTAGACTACAAAGAGATCATGCACACAACCAAGTGGGAGTTAATCGTCAACCATACCGATTCATAGGCAACCTTGTACCAATTCTGCAAAAGATGAGTACTTGCCATAATTTCCTACTTTCTTTCATCCATACATTGAAGATATTATTGATGTAGAACCAGATGGAAATTGTGGCTGCCGTTGTATTGCAACTGCGTTGGGATAGGATACAGATGCATGTTTTGATGTTAGGAAGCAGTTGGATACTCATATCCATCAACACGAAACATTATGTTCCAAGGTGTTCTACGACACTATGTCTTATGTGAGGAATTCATTAATGGTGAAACACTTGGGTCCTCAGGGTAGGGAGAAATAGATGTCGCTTCCAAATATGGGTTACCCAATTGCTTATAGATATGGTGTTGTGTTTGTTTCTTTATCCATGATTCATAGCAGGACATCTTTTCCGCTTCTCATGCCTCCATGTGAGTATAGGCTACGCAACCAAATACTCTCAGTTTGTCGAGATTTGGCGAATGTCTCAACCAAACTTCTTTAGGTGTCTTCATATCTAACGCAGTCGAAGGACATCTGTTTATCATATATGTTGCTGTCGAAACAGCCTTAGTCCGAAACACCTTCTTTTACCCAGCACTAGTCAACATGCATCTAACTCTCTCCAAGATGGTTCGATTAAACCTTTCAGCCAAACCATTTTGTTGTGGAGTGCCTGTGGTAGTTTTGGGCCTTGCAATACCAGAGGCAACACAAAAGTTGTCGAATGCCTCATTGCAAAATTCAGACCATTGTCTGTTCTTAACCTCTTGACCTTTCTTCCAGTTTGATTTTCGACCAGAGTCTTCCAACCTTTGAAATTCTCAAAAGTTTCATCCTTAGTCTTCTGAATGAATACCCATAACTTTCTAGAATAGTCATCTACTATGGATAGAAAATACTTTGCTCCTGAATGTGATGGAGACCTTGCAGGCCCCCAAAGATCAGCATGGATGTAATCAAGGGATCCATGTGTTCTTTGTTTTGCCTTTGTTGAACTTCACTCTGCAATATTTTCCAAGTACACAGGGTTCACAAAACTTCAGCTTTTCGACTTTGTCTCCGCCAAGAAAATTTTGTTTTCCCAATTCGACCAGACCCCTTTCACTCACATGGCCTAATCTCATATGCCAAATTCCTGTCTTCGACAAAGGTTTCGTGGATGCAACATTTCTCGAACCACTTACAACTTCAAATTTTCGGTACGAGCGTAAACTAAAATACGTACCGTAAATTTAAAATTTCTAGTACCGGACATTTGAATTTTACGGTATCAAGGGCGGTAAAATGGTAACTTTTCCAAAATTTTCGGTACGTGCCAGAAATTGTGACCTTTCTGGTATTTTGCAGGGATATTTTGGTAAAATTACCCTATTTGGGGGGTGTCAGGTTCAATTGGGGTGTAGCAGGAAAAATTCTCCTATTATGCCTATGTATCATTATTCATTTGGTAGTTAGGAGATTTATAATTGTTACCCCCACAGTTATACCTGTCTCCCCTCAAATATGGTGTTTTTACCAAAATATTCCCAGAAAATAACGGATATTTAGTGATTTCCGGTACATACCAAAAATTTCATAGGGAATACTGGAAATTCTGTGAGATTTACCATTTTTACCGTGTCAGATATTTCGTACCGAAAATTCCAAAAATCCAATACCGAAAAAATATCGGATATTTCAAATTTCCGGTATGGTTTCAGTACAAAAAATAATCGGGAATTTTAAATTTCAGGTATTTTTTTATATACCAAAAATTTCAAATTTTCGGTAATATTGGGACTTAATTTTTATTGTTTTTTAAACATATAAATTTATACTTGTATAAAATCTACCGGAAATATGGAATTTCCGGTATTGCTTTTATACCGAAAATTTGAGATATTTCCGATACGTGTAATAATTTTCCTAAAATATATTGGATTTTTTAAATTTCCGGTAAATTGCACCGTAAATTTGGAAATATCTGGTAGATAGATACCAGAAAATTGTAAAATACAAAGAATTTCCGATATGCGCCAAAAAAGAGTCCCGAAAATTTACTTTTTTTCACAACTTTCTCAACTGTAAGGTTTTTTTTCAAAAAAGTTAAAATTTTGAGTAAATAAGCTAAGAGGTATTTTCAGAATATCAAAAAATGAGGGGGTGTCAGATATAATAATAGGGGTGGTATGAAAAAATCTCAATAGTTAGGATTATTAAAAAAAATCACGAATTGAACTGAACCGTCAAACCAAACTGAGATTAAAATAATTAAACTGTTATGTTTAGTTAGTAAATCAAATTATATTACACAAGCAGTTCTAAAACCGAACCAAAACTAAAACCAAACTGAAACTAAAATCAAATTGAACCGAAATAAAATCGAACTGAACCAAAATTGAAATAAAAAATACAAAATTAAGTTTTAACTTTTTTAAAAATAGTTTAAGGGTTTAGTTCTTTAATAAACGATTTGGTTGAAAAAAAATTATCTTCTAATGGTTCGATAGAATTTAGAGTTTTAAAACAGCATACTAAATCAATAATTTTAATTCTATTTGACGAATAAATTGAAACAGTTTGTTTAGTTTGAATTGGTTTTCTCCTTAAACTCTACCATAGTTAGTTTATTTTGATTTGGTTATTTCCTTGAACTCTACCTACCATAAACAGCCCGATAGTTTGTTTAGTTTGAATTGGTTTTTTCCTTAAACTCTACCATAGTTTGTTTATTTTGATTTGGTTATTTCCTTGAACTCTACCTACCATAAACAGCCCGATAGTTTGTTTAGTTTGAATTGGTTTTTTCCTTAAACTCTACCATAGTTTGTTTATTTTGATTTGGTTATCTCCTTGAACTCTACCGTAAACAGCCCGATAGTTTGTTTAGTTTGAATTGGTTTTCTCCTTAAACTCTACCATAGTTTGTTTCGATTAGTAGCCACAGAAAGCCCTACCCATCACTTATACCTGACACCGACTCCATATTGCATTCTTTTACCATTAATACTCTTCTCTAGAATTATAAAATTTCAAAAACTATGAATTTTTACCAAAAATTTTGATAAAAAATATAATTTCCATGAATTTTTACCAAAAATTTCAATACTATACCAAAAATTTCAAAATTTCAATGAATTTGAAATTTTTTACCAACAATTTCAAAATGTGTGCGTTTTCACCGAAAATTTTGAATGAACTACCAGAAGTTTCGTTCGGACTTTTTAATTTCAAAATTTCAATGAATTTGAAATTTTTTACCAACAATTTCAAAATGTGTGCGTTTTCACCGAAAATTTTGAATGAACTACCAGAAGTTTCGTTCGGACTTTTTAATTTCAAAATTTCAATGAATTTGAAATTTTTTACCAACAATTTCAAAATGTGTGCGTTTTCACCGAAAATTTTGAATGAACTACCAGAAGTTTCGTTCGGACTTTTTAACTCAAATGTGTCCATAGACAAATTTTGATAATATTTGATGATTATGATAACAATAATAAGAATAGCAAAATATTGAGACAATCAAAATCTCTAATAGTAATTCCTACTTGTTTAAAATACATCAGCCAATAAACAATCATTTCATTTCTTCTAAAATCTCAAATCCAAGTTCTCAATGAACTAAGCATGAGCCAATTTCGATGATAACTGTGATAATAACAAAATTTAAATCTACAATCCCTCCTTAAACTTAGCCACAGTTCCACACCTCACATACAGGAATCGAAGAGAACCATAAAAGCCAATGAGTGAGGAATGCACCAATCAAACAATGCTTTAAAACTCCCTTGCATTACTTCCTCCAACAGCATGCAGTGTTTCTAAATAACAGTAGTCCTGTAGTAGTTCGAACCCCAAATTTCCGTTCCTCAATGTTTCCTCTGCAAGGAATCCAAAATTGTAAGTCCCTATAGCTCAACGGAAACAATATAACTCAACACACTGAATTGCACAACTTATGAATATGTATTACACGCAATGACATAGAATGCCAAAAATAGTTGAAAGGAAAATGGCACACTTGAGGAAATATCATTTTTTGCTTCTTAACTTTTGAACCAGTTCCAGAGTTCCGATTATTTTGTATAGTAATACGATTCAAAGGGCATTTTTATTATATTTCTGCCGTGGTAATCTTCGAACCAGTTCCAGAGTTCCGATTATTTTGTATAGTACATACTATGTAGTTCCAAATAATCAGCACACCTCGTGAATATAGTAGAAATTATTCATAACTAGAAACTGTGTTTTGAGTGTGACATGACAACTGTTACTAGACCAATAACCAAATAATCAAGCTTACTTACTACAGAGGCAAGGTAACAGGAAATAACAGGTATTCGGAAGATATGGATCCCAATAACACTATTAGCTAAAGATAACCTTAGATTTTAATGAGCATCCATGAGGTTAAACAGCATGGGTTCATCACATAATATGATATTTTGTCACAAAACATTAGATCTGCACTATACTAAGACAGTATTGTTTGATTAAATAGATTGTTAGTGACACGCAAGAGACAAAGGGAAGGGGCGTCAGAAAATAAGTTTCTAGAAGGTGATTATCAAATGATTAAGTCTGTTATCCGCAATTCAGATGCAACAGAGCACAAACCACATCCACCAAAGTTAAACGGAAATAAATGTACCAATTCAATATTTAAAAAGTGTATTATTATTAATGTTTTCATGCAACAATTTAAAAGGATTAAAATCAAAGAGACATGCCTTTCGCTTCTTCAGCTTCCCGTGCTTCCCATTTCTTTTACTACCCTTTTTGAAGCCCATTGTTTGCTCACCAGTATCATCTTCAAAGGGTAATCCTTTGATTTCATCAAATAAACTTTCTGTTAGGCCTTGCATCCTGGAAAAAATAAACACAGATGTAAGTGTGAGTTAAAAATAAGCAAAAGTCTCATAGTGCATTTGATGCTATTATGAAGGCAAAACATCAGGCATTTCCCATACCCATTTGTTGCTTTCTTCATGTACTTCTCTTTCTTCCTCTCCTGTTTCGTCATAGGAACACGGGTGAATAGTTCCTCCTCTTGCCTAGACCGCTCGTCCTGTTTGCTAACATACTTATCCACTTCTCTACTAGTTCCCATAAAATCTCGTATCTGTGTAGTAAGCAGCAAACACAAACCATTACATAAACTCATTAAGTTGTTATGATTCCACACCCAAAATACACTAATAATGTCACCTCTTCAGGTCTGTCCTCCATATCATTCACCATAGTTCTAATAAAATCGCTCTGCTTAGCCTGTTTCAGAATTTCCCTATCTCTTCGGATGGCATTTCTTTCTTGCTTAGAAGATTTATCCATATCCATAGAAGTAGGAGCAATTCTAGGAGGACGATACACATCGTCACCATCATCGTCCTATAGCATAAATGAACCAAGTTAGAGAGACATAAGACAAATATCTTTCGCATCATATTATCACACCCCAAATTTTCAACATGATATTATTATATAAACTCACTTCGGCGGTTGGTTGTACTTTACTAATAAGATTGCCAGGAATTGGACGATACTTCGAAACGTCCTCACTCTTACTGGACGCAGCCACCACCTTCTCATTGTCATTACTTGCTGCACTTTCACTAGCTTTAATAACTTTCTGGATTTGGTATTGTTGTTTTTTATCAATCGGACGAATCTGCAGCAAAAAACTGCATGTCAGATACACGATAATAGTCTAATGCAAATCTACAAAAAGTTGACGCACAAGAATAAAACAGACCTTTTCTAAAAATAATCTTATCTCAACTATACTTCGAACAACGGGATGTTCTTCTATAGAATATCCCTTAGCTTTTCGCAATAGATAATAAACAAGTGATTGGCAATAATTCAAAAGCAACAAATTTTTAGCTTCGAGATAACTGAATCCATCGGCCGTAGAACTCTGAGCTTTCACCTGATATAAGAAAACACACAAAAACACATTAAAAATCAACTTACTTATTGCTATTGCTATGATATAACAGAAAAAGTGAATTCTACCTTGGTAGTTAAAACTTGAATTTTGCGGTTAACATTATCAAGACCTTCCTTCATTTCTTTCAACAATGCAGCAAGCTGAGATGCTTCTCTGAAAACAGATTGATAAATAAATTGAATGTTGAGTTGAATGATTCATTGACCTAATTATGTATTGAGATGAAAATAAAAACTATGGGAGCAATAATTGATGTATCATAAGCTTACTTTTCAGTGATATCGTCGTTATGGAGATGATTTTCCGGTTTCTCCATGTTTTTGTGACAGTGTTCAACAAACTTCAAAACTGCAAGAAATTTTGGATAACTGTTAAAATAGAGAACAGCGCGAATCACTGTCGCGGCTGCCTCGGAGTTTATCACGAGAACAGCGCGACGCGAGTAGCTGCCGTGACGGAGTTTTGAAGAAAAAAAATGGAAAGAGGATTACGGTTGGTTGAGGGAGGAGGATGAACGAGCGGCGGTG
Source organism: Vicia sativa (assembly GCA_021764765.1). Lineage (NCBI taxonomy): Eukaryota > Viridiplantae > Streptophyta > Magnoliopsida > Fabales > Fabaceae > Vicia > Vicia sativa. The sequence continues at coordinate 226,055,527 of CM038794.1, forward strand.
TTGAGTTATGGTGGCAGCTGCATAAATTGCTAGGTTAAATCTAAAAGGATTAAATCAATTTGAATTCAATAAATAATTATGCACGATTCCTAATTATGTAGTAGGAGTATTTGTAATTAAATTAAATGATTGTTTGTGAATTAATATATAAAATAATGAAAAATAAACCAAAAATATTTGATTTTTATATTATGAATTTAATTGAAATATACTTAGGTAATCATATCATTAATTTGTTTGAAATATTTGGCTTTAATCATAATATTTTTTAAAATATTATAATTGAGTTGTTGTGATATAATGTTAGTGTAAAAGTTTAATATGACATAACAATTAAACTCAAATATTATATTTAATATTATATTATTTTTTATTAGAAAAATTCTACATAAACATATCTGATTTTATACACTATTAAATTATCATAATTTTTTAAATTAAAAAATAAATAAATTTATCTCTCATTCCTTATCATTGTTGAAAATGTAATTTCTTGCGTTAAATTAAGATGTTGCTCAACATAAGGTGTGCCGAAATAGTTTGTTCAATGTCGAAGTTTGTTGAGTTATAGTTGTGGAAATATCGAAGCATGTTACTTTTCACAGTATTTCGACCTATGTTTAAAATAGTTGTTTTGAACTTTTGTAGTTTTGGGCTTTGGCTTAAGGAGCAAGCAAGCTCAGCTATAAATAAAGATAGTAACCTGTAATTTTGTAACCAACTCAGAAAGAGTATTCACATAATTTACAGTTGTAAGTGAATAAAGTTTTTTCACAATTTGTGGGAAGAGAGAAACTCTCCAAAAAATCATAATCTTCTCCATATTATGTCAAACCCTAATTTTCTTTCTTCCTCAATTTTTTTTTCTTTTCATTGTCTTTGTGTGGTGATAACAATCTTGTTCGTCAAGATTGATAGAATTTTTTCATAGGTTTCAATGGATTTTCAAAATCTGGTATTAAGAGCTCTGCTTGGGCGATCCAAGAGAAAAAAATCATGACGGTAGTGAATCATGCAAACGAACATTTTTCAACAAGTCTTATGATTATGAAAATTGATAACTACGAGGATTTGTGCAAGCAGATGGAGGTTGTGTTTTGTTGTCAAGATCTTTGGGATCTTGTGAAAGAAGGATTATAACCGCATGTAGAAGATGCGACGGAAGAACAAGAAGTCGCGTAACAAAGAATTGAAAAAGTGTAATTATAAAGCTATCTTTATAATTCATCAATGTCTGAGTCCAGACGACTTCGAAAAGGTTAGTGATGTGAAATTTGCGAAAGAAGCTTGGGAAATTCCAGAAACGTCTTTTGGAGGTGCAGAAAAGGTGAAAGAGACGAGGTTACAAACTCACAAAAGAACGTATGAATTGCTGCAGATGGAAGATAGCGAGAGCATGTTTGATTTCTTCATTAGGGTTATGAAACTAGTGAATCAAATCAATGTTCATAATTCAAATTTGTTTTTTGAAGTGGCTCATTATTTTGTAACATTTCAATTAGATCATTATATCATCGTTTTCAGGATTCTCATTGTTTTTTACATAAAAAGTATAGGCTCGGATTCACAATGTTTCTTACTCATAGCAGGAGTAAGGTCAGGCAAAGAATCATGATCGTTTTATGTTGGTGCAAAATTATATGTCTCATAACTTTATGGCACCAGCAAAGATAAATTATTTTAAAAACTCACGTGCTTAATTTGAAACGAGTCTCCCTTTATATCCCCCTTGAACACTAGTGTCATAAAAAAAAGATTTATTTACAAAGACACATTTTATATCCTTTTGGATTGGGGAGTATCCAACAAAGACACATTTTATAGTACATGGTTCAAGTTTTTCAACATGTTTTTGTTCACGAACAGAGGCTATACAATCAAAGATTTTTAAGTTTAAAACAATTAAAACACGAGTACTGGAAAATATTATTTGAATCTAGGTATTAATTGGAGTTTGAAATTGAGAGTTTTATAGGGCATTCAATTAATAAAATATGCAGTTGTTAAAACAACTTCGCCCCATAAATAATTTGGTACTTTATTCGAAAATGGTATAACTCTAACAACCTCCAATAAATGTTATTTTTCCCTTTGGCAACTCCATTTTATTGGGGAGTATTAGAACACGAACTTTGATGTAAAATCATATTCTTTAGAGAGAAAAAACATTCAGGATAGTGTTAAAATATTCTTTGTCATTATCACTTCTAAAGACGTGTATATTTTTTTGAAATTGGTTTTGTGTCATTGTAAAATATATTTATAGATTGATAAACATATGATTTTTCCTTTAACAAGTACGCCCAACATCTTCATTGATGATCATTTATAAATGTTATAAACCATTTTGAGAGATAATGTACTTGTACGGTTAGGGTATAACACCCTTCTAACCCCACATGTAAATCATGAATAATTCAAATATTTCTACCAATCAAGGATATCACAACATCATAAAAAAAAACATCTTAACATGCAATCTTACTCTGTAAAATTGTTTACATCAACGATAATGTCACTTCTTATAGTATACACCTTTACGGTGATTCATGCGACATCAAGACATCTTTTTAAAAGCAACCCAACAGAATCATCACCAATCATAAATATCCTCAATTGTCAACTCATCATATTTAGTCTTGTAAAAAAAATTCAACAACCAAAACCTTCATAAAGTATGTCAATGTAAAGAGGAACATAATATTCCCAAAAACTAAGTGTTCCCAGCTCGATGTTACATATCAGAACAAGACACCCCTAAAAAAAGGAAACTAATAGAAGATAATCTGAATCTATCTTCAGACGCTTCTACCAACTACTCCTGGTCACATAAGCATTATCCACATAGAGGCAACGCTCAAATAGAAAAGGTGAGTAATTATGATTCATTATAAAATATATAAGAAAATGATTAGTAGTTATAAATCATCATAAGATCAATACAATTCATTCATTAACATTTCATACTCATTATAGCACTTAACATCCTTCATCACCAATTCGTCGTATTTTCACATAACCCACAATTATTAGTGCATCATAACTCATCAACATAAGTCATGCAATGTCACATAAAATGATAATGCAACAATACTCACACAATGCACGAGGTACCAAAATCTATGAGCACTTGGCTCATCACCCTCCATATGATTGATTCTCTGTTGGAACTGGAGCACAACATAAATTGCTACCGTCGTCATAGGTAATGCTTCGCTAAATCCCTAACAAGGACTTAGCTACTCGCGGCTAATCCACACAATAGAATTAAGGTTAAACATGGGCGGACCTGTGGGTGTAACTTGCCTCAAGATGTGCTTTGCATGATGTGAAAACTACAAAAATATATCATTTTTGTATATTATGTGGTTTCTTTGAGTTTGGGTGGAACCTATGCATTTAGAGGTCTTATGAATCATTGCGAACATAGTCAAAATTGACCTAGTTTAAAAAATCTTTGTTTGCACTAAAAATGCTATTACATGTTGACTCATAACTCTCTACAGACATGCTTATTTACTATTTTGGATAAGTTGTTTTCTTCTGTCTTGTTTAGGTCGGCTAATGTACTAATCTGGATATGTTGTTTTCTTCTATCTTATTTAGACTGACACATAGGTCATTTCAGGTCGGCTCATGCTGTTAAAATTAACATTATGAGCTGCTCATCCAAGCTATGGGTCGACTCAAACTGTTTTAGAGTCAAATTTTCTATTTTTCTTTTAATTTTGAATTTTCCTCTTTTGCCCTTATTTTTCCGTAACTATAAATACAACCTTCATTCATCATTCCAACTTGATGATAGCATGAAAATTTTCTGTAATTGCTCTTCACCTCAAACCTCCAACCTATGCTTACACACTGACAAACCATTATAATAATTATTTGTTGGGGTTTCATCTAAACATGGCCCAATACCATCCAATTAGGTTCATGTGTAGCCGAGAATATTGGATTGTTGCAGGGGCCTTCATCTGAAAAAATCATGGATTTGTCCTCCAAGATCATTGGTTGATTTTAGGGTTTTTGTGCAAGACATTCGAAAGAGGATTGCAGCCAAGTTAAGCCCTTTGGAGATAAATAATGCAAATGATCCTTTGGAGATAAAGAATTCAAAGTAAGTAGCGAGAGAATGGTAGATCAAAATTGAAGTCTTGTGTTGCAATAGGTGAAATTGAAGGTGTGCGTAAGATTTGTAGATAAAGTACGCAAAGGAGTAGCAAGATCCAAATACTTAATTTACAACTATTGGGTTTTGGTCTTTTTCAAGATCAAAGGAAGAAAAGGGGTTGAATCATAAACAATCATTAGGGTTTGTGGAGTTGGTCTTGAATATTTCTCTTGTATGTACTTTTTTATATAATAAGCATTATCATAATTCTATTGGAATTAAGCGTATACGTACCCACACACGAGGACGAGAGTGTAGAACTGTGAAGACAAATCCTCGTGTCTATTTTCTTTTATTATTTTACTTGCTTTAATTTTCATACATCAATTCATCAAATAGCATTGAGTAATCTATCAGGGCGTAAGGATTTTCCGAAATAGTTTTTTATTATAAGTGCCCTTTCAAATCAACATAGCTCAAAGGAAAATTCTGAAACTTTGACTACACACCAAGTGTTTGACAAATTATTAGCTTGTTAAACTCAAAGAAAAATTCTGAAAATTCAGTTGTGTACCAATTGTTCGATAAATTGTTGAATTTAGTCTTTTGTTTGTTATCATTGGGAATAACATTACGAGTGACTTGCTATAAACGTTAAATAAGTTTTTGGTTGATTGACGTGTATCAATTCAATTTATTGTTATCATTCCATATTGAATTTTATATTTGCATATCTGACTTCTAATAACTAGGTTCGCATAGACGATTCACTTTGAAAACTTCAGCTAGCACTCTTTTTTAAATAGTTTTCTAAAACTATATTTTTAATTGAAATTTTGACTTGGAGATATATTCACCCCCTATAGATAAGACACAATCATCATATAATCATTCTCCACATAGCATGTATACATATTAACATGCACATCATCCCAAACAACATCAATTACCTCACAACAACATCATATCACTTCATAACAACCTTAACTTCATCATTATAACAAATATAAAATCATAATATATCAAATATATAATAATTCAACCTCGTCAATACATAGGTAATGTAATCATGCATCAAATAGATCTTATAATTCTATCATAATGTAGTTCAACGTGTTAGCTTCCCAACAGTTTGAATTGATTGACACGTCAAATAGAGTATTGAAATTCAAGTTACAACCTTTGAAATTTACTGTCAGGTTTGCTCGCCTAATGCTCGTCTGACAACACAGGTGGGGCTCCCCTCTCATGACGCTTGTGATAAGTGTCTTTTATATCATTTTTATAAATATATTTTACTCGTATTCTTGTCATGTTTTACTTGTTTTTCTTTCCTTTTCTACATTTTATGATATGATATTATGTTTATGTCATTTTCAGGCCCTCGTGATCATACCGAAAGAAGGAATCAAATCAAGTGAAAATGAGAAAAGCGCAAAAACCAAAAGTCTCTAGTCAAAAACCTGAGTTAGGTTAGGTGATATGTGAGTGGGTTCTCACACTTATAAATGCTTAAGTCTCAATTCTTATATAATGTGAGACTATTTCATCCACGCTACTCACACTTGTAATTTTTTCAACAATATTTATATACAAATAGTCAAAAATCTGGTCAAACAACTATTTTAGAGTAAATATTTATTAGGTTTAAGTATGGGCAGATGATGATAGTAAAACAAATAAAAATAATAATTATATTTCTATGAATCTGAATATGTCCATTTCTAACAAAATTTTGACAACATACATGAAACTACTTAAAATCTTGAACTTAAGAAAAACTTAAATAACATAGACCAACTTAAAACAACATACTTGAACTTAAGAAAAGCTTAAATAACATAGACCAACTTAAAACAACACACAACAACTTAAAATAAAACTTAAACAACATACCTCAACACTACTTAAACAAAAAATGTAAACTTAGCAATAACTTAAAAACCTATCATAATCAAGTTGGCAATCGCACAGTAATTCTCCTAGTTACTTCAAATTAAACTCGTAACCAACAGTTCTCAGTTCTCGCAGTCTCACAAAATTAGAGAAATGATATTTTAACACCTAAATTTTGGTGTCAAAAAGGTGTCTAGTGTAAATTTTAGGTGTTTTGTAGTATATTTTTGAAATTCGTGTAAGTGTATAAAATGAAAAGTAAGAGAGAGATAGATATATTGATATACTGTGTTACATACGGTGTCAAATTTTGGGTGTTCAAATAACACTACTCCAAAATTAAACCCATAACATAGTTGCTCAATGGCACTCGACCACCATCATCGAAGTCACATAAGCACATCGTCTAGTGCCGATCCAATACATTGCGAAGTCTTAGGCGAATAGTAAAATTAAATCTAATACAAAATATTTTTTAAAAATGGTTGAAATTATTTAATTATTTTTATTTAATAATTTTAATTGATAATATGATTAATTTATAGTGTTAATCTTAACTAAACTTTATATTTTTTTTACATATTTACTACTATCATATATTAAGTATTATTATTAAGATAATGTGTGTTCACTGTATACAATAGTAAACATATACTTAGTGTATGTTTGGTTTCACTTTTACAAAAGCGAGAATCAATTCTAGAAGTATAGAATTGATTCTGAGTAATTTTGAGGTGTTTGTTTTATCAAAAGTAGAATTGATTTAGCCTCTAAAATTGATTCTACTTTAAGCTATAATTTGTAGTTTCTGTCTTCAGAATTGATTCTGGATGATTTTTATACTAAAATTTATTATTCAACTCACTTTTACATAAATGTATCCAAACATAAATCAATTATACTAAGCTCAATTCTATTAAAATCAATTATATCAAACTCAATTCTACTAGAATCAATTCTGTCTACCGTCAATCCAAATTTAGTCTAATATTTTATAACTAAACATGTGTTTATACTATATTTTATTGTGTCATCATGTGTGAAGTGCTCCCATTATTATTATTCTGTGCAACACGTTTTTCCATTCTTTTTAATGATTATCTCTATATTAAATTTGAATTGTAACAATGTAGAATAGATTATAATGACCATTAAAATAAATATAATATAATATTAGTAATATTATCGGTGTACATTAGAAGTGAATACAACTAAAAGAAAAATATACTCTCTATCTCTCGTAATAAATGTCTCATTTGCACTTTTTTGTCTAAAAAAAATAGTTTATTTACAATTTCAATGCTGTAAGAGGATGAGGAAGGGGATGATCGGCCTGTTGTGGTGTTCGGAGGAGGAGGAGAAGAGCGGTCGAAGGTTGCTCCAAGGGAGGACCGACCGAATTGCAAGGCGGAAGGAGAGAGATTACGCGAAGAAGGGAGATCGGCGGTGAGAAGTCCGATTGAAGAGGGACAACGCCGAGCGAGGGGTGGTCGACCGGCTAGGAGGTGCGCCGGAAGGGAGGCGGTTGGAACTGGTCGGGCTGCGCGGTGGTCGGCCTAGGGAGAGGGTTGACCGGTCTTGAAGCTTGTCTTGGAGGGAAAGCAAGTTCAATTTCTTTTGATTTTCTTCTTCAAATTTGAGAGAGAATTAGGATTAGAAAATTGTGATTTGAGAGAGGAATTTGAGAAAATGATTGTGTATCCTTGAATTGTGAAGGAAAAAATTTATTTATAGTGTGAAAAGTTGGGCCTTAGAGTGCCTTGGATCCACAATTAAGCCCAAATCGCAATTATCCGGATAATTTTTGTAAGTAATCCAAAACAGCCCAATCCGTCGAGAATTTGAAGTCGAACTCTAAACGAAAAATGTCTAGAACGTGATTTTACGTAAAAGTGTCAAAATTTTGACTCAATCGGGCGAACGGTCCAAGCAATACGAATTTTTGATGTTTCAGCACAATTTTTAGGCGTCTGACACATGCAGAATTTCTCTTGCGCTCTTGGAGAAATAGCCTCGAACGAGGATCTTTTTATCAAAATTTGAACTTAAGTATCTTTGAGATAAATTAAGCTAGCAAGATTTGTAAACTTTTGGCACTGGTTCTGCCTCGTTTCGATAAAAATTGAGCGATATATGATTTTTCGAAGTTTACGTATCAAATGAAAATTGTTCGGTTCAGCTCGAAAACAACTCTGAAGAATAAAAACTGCTCTTAAACGGTAAGGAATTTGCTCTGGAGTTTCATATGAAAGTCGAAGAGGATTTCAATACGGAATTTTAGACACCGGCCTCACCTATTTTCAATATTTCAGATAGGAATTACGAAGGTTTCAGTGCACTGAGCGCACGATACAAGACTAAAATTCAATTTAATCCACTTAAGAAATCAATTTCTTTGGGGACCTTCCTCACATAATTTGCGTACGAATCGTGAATGAAAGTTGTAGATAATAATGAGAGGGACTTGAAGTGTATGTTTCATATGGTCCTCCTAGAGAAGTTCAAATCTATGATGTGAACGAGGCTAATGTTAATTTTGTGAATTTGCACGCCGAGTTCAATTTCATTGAAGGGAAAGAGGTGCACCGATATAATTAATGCTCAATACGTAACACATATCATCTTGGTTATGATGTTGTGAAAAGAGATATTAAGCGTCTGCTAGATGAAGGCATTATTTAAATTGTAGTAAGAAGACTTGGTTTCAACAATGACGTCAATATAATTGAAGGAACATTTGATGAATCTAATGATGAATACATTTTTGCTGATGAGTATTTCTCTGCTGACGAGTGTAGTGAATAAGCAGATGTAAACGTAATTGTGCCACATTTTGATATTCCCACTCCCGTGGAAGTAACCTATTACAACAAGCATCCAGTTACTCCTTTGGTTATTAGCTTACCTGAACCTGTCCCGTATAGTTCCAACAAGGTTGTGCTATACAAGTACAATGCCACCATTCTAGAAGGAGATGTTAAGGTTCCAATTCAACTGTTACCTCAAGTAGGAAATATTGTTGATGCTAGTCGAATGATAAGAAGTGGTCGTGTATTTTCTCCTGTATTTCCAAAGTTGGCTGATGACGATGTCATACCCCAATTTTTGACCTAAGATACCACCTTACATTTGCATTACTGCATCACTAACAATTTCAGAACAGAATAGATCGTGCGTGGCTTCTAGAAGTCAAAGTTAGGGTTTCTTTAAAATTTCATATGTTCAAGATATGATCAATTAGGGTTTGGATCTCCACTCACTTCAATTGATCTATCTTAATCAATCATCAACATTTGATCTTCAGATTCCCAACTTTTTCTCATGATCTACCTTGAATCGACCAATTAGGGTTTTGATCGAAGATAGTGAATCATTGAATTTTTGCTCAATGAAGGACCTATTTGCTTGAAGAATGATCTTTACATCTTCAATGCAACATCTTGACCTAATTTCTTGATTCAAAAACATTGCAAAGTCCATGTTTCTTCATCAGACAAATTCTGAACCATCTGATGAAAATTCATCTGCTCAAAAAAGTCAAACTCTGACTTTTGGTCAACATTTTCAAATCCAAACTTTTTCAATCATAAAATCATTTCAAATAATCCATCATGATCATAAAAAATCAAGAAATGTGAAAAAGTCAACAAAAAGTCAAGATTTGAATTTTTTATAACACTTAGAAAAATTTTCAAGTGTTAAGAAACATGGTTTTTTCTTACTTTCATGACCATTTTTCACCTAGATCCATTTGGATTTAGAACAAACTCAAAACATGAAAGTTGTAGGTCTTGTTACAAGCTTTCCAAAATGTCCAAGAACTTGCAAAAACACTTTGTCTAGATAGGCTTTTGATTTTGAAACATAGAGCTCCAAAACCATGGAATTCTAAGATCATGTATCAAAATTATAAGTCATTTTTCACAAATCTCTCTTCTAGAAGCCTTGCCATCAGCTTTGGATAGATTATAACTGATAAATATCAGTTAGACATGATTGAAGAAGAGTATTGAATCAAAGAAAATTTTTAACCATGGTTAGAAAGTAACTTTTGCATTAAATGCAAAAGATTCCTTCTTACCACTTAAGCAAGTTGCAAAGCTCTCTCAATGATAGTCTTGCCTTGTCATTCAGATTTCTTGGCCTATAAATAGAGGTCATTTCTTCATCTTGAAACTACACCAAAGCATCATAATCCAAGCTTTCCTTCTTTTTTTCTTAAATTCCAAGTTTCAAAGTTCAAAGAGGGAAATTTTGCAATCTTCAAACCTTGCAAAATCTGAGCAAATTTAAGTTTCTAACATGTTCTAAACATCATTTAGAAGTAGTTTAAAACTTAAAACCACCATAAAATAAGCTAAGAAACAGTTTTCTACACAAAACTCCATTTGTGCAAGTTTTGAGCCAAAACTTCCAAACTAGAAAACTACTCGTGCTAACCTTGATTTCTCACTTCAAACACCATCTATACACCATATAGAAATGATCCAAACCATCTTTCCATTTCTGTAAACTCAGAATCATCATCTTCATACTCAACTTGCTCGAGCTGCAGTTGGACTTGGTCAGAGTGATCCAGGCCATTTCAATCCAAGCTAAGCATCCATACACACTCCATAAGGTCCAGTGGTGCTGTAGTAATCATCAAATCAGCTCTATAACATCTCCTTCGAAGAATCAAAATTCAACTTGAAGAGGTAAGAGCTTGAACTTTGAACTCATTAATTTCTAACTTCTAGTTCAAAAATGGCTTGGCCATTTTGTTTCTGCACTATCACTGATCATTAACCCTCAATCAATTGCTTAATTTCATATCCATACACGATTTCATGATCAATTATTAGAACTAGGGTTCTTCGTGTTCTTGCAAAAATTAATAGTTCTAAACTAAAAATAAATGAAATCAATCATCACCATCGTGTTCCTGGGATTAAAACGAGCAACTTTGATGTTTACATCTTTCAATTTTATTGAGTAATGAAGAAGTTACCAAATAAAAGCTTGAGGAAGAAGAAGATGGGGTTACGCGCGTTTTTTTTCAGTTTTCTGGAAAATTCAAATTCTCGTTTTAAAATATATTTAATAGTTCGTGTTTTATTCACAGATTTATTACCGCCCCAGCGGTTGCCAGCACGCTCTTAGTCCTTTGTCTTGCCTATGGTCCAGGGTTCAAATCCCCCTGAGACCATTTTTTTTTTCTTTTTTTTTTTTACTTTTCCTTTCATATTCACTATTTTCAAACATTTTCAAGAACTTGTTTTTAAATATAATCAAGCACATGGCTCAGTGGTAAAACTTTTCACTTCTAAGCAAAGGGTACTGGATTCAAACCTCCTTAGGACCAAAACCTTCTTTTTATCACTAATTTTCTCAAGTTTTTCAACAAACTTCAACATTTTCAAAAACCAATCAAAACTTCTCATTTGAGATCATTTTTTGCACAGTTGTCATTTAATATACCTATTTTATGATTATGTCAAAAAAATCCAAAAATATTTTCTTTTGACTATATTTTTATTAAGTTAAAAATGAGACATTTTAAGTATTTTATTACTTTACAAAAATGTTTTCTTTCCAACTTTTAAACTTAAAATCTTTTTCAAAACTTCTTGTGAATATCCTTCACTTTTCAAAATCATTTTCAAAATCTATTAAAAAACTTTTCAATAAACTTACACACCTTTTTCCATGATCGATTAGATTTAAAGATAAACCAAACCAGGTTTCTCCTTGAATTTCTTAATTGATCATGGGCCTCCCTCACGGTGTAAGTCCCAACCCTCCTATGTACATATTCACTTCCTTGTACATAATCAACCCTTCGTGTACATATTCATTTCCTTGTACACATCCAAACATCCTTGTAAATATTCAAGCATAAACAAACTTCTTTCGTTTGTTTTCATCCGCTTGTTTATACACCGATTCCATTGGTATTAAGAGAAGCATTATTCCCGGTGAAACTGCTCTTAAAACCAATGGGCCTCCCTCACGGTGTAAGTCTCAACCCTCCTATGTACATATTCACTTCCTTGTACATAATCACCCCTTCGTGTACATATTCATTTCCTTGTACACATTCAAACCTTTGTATATATTCAAGTTACACTTGCTTTAAACGCTCGTTTTATACGCTTGTTTATATTTCCTTCATAAACCATTGTGAATACATATCACACACTTGTTCATATAACTGTTCAGTTATAACATAACAATTAGCCTAACAACTAGGTTCCCCTTTAGCCTCCTCTTGGGCTTTGTACAAGATAACTCATTTACTAAGTTAGCCTCCTCTTAGGCTTCATATAAGAAAACTCATTTACTGAGTTTAGCCTCCGCTTAGGCTTCATATAAGACAACAACTCCCCTGCTAAGTTAGCCTCCTCTTGGGCTTCTTTCAAAAGAACTCCCTCGTTGAGTTTAGCCTTCTCTTGGGCATCAAACAAGAAAGAGACCTAGAAATCTCTTAACAACCTCTTATTGGGCTACCAATACAAAGAATCACCCGCGCTAGGATAGAACCCTAAGAGTATGATTTCCCGGTGAAATCACTCTTGAAATCCTAAGAGGATGGTTTCCCAGTGAAACCACTCTTAAAGCCAAAGCCAGCCATACCCTATAGCTTCCTCTTGAGATTCATACAAGGACCCTCGATGACCCTCAGAATGCCTTCTCTTGGGCTAACAATACAAGGACCCTCAATGAACCTCGGAATACCTCCTCTTGGGCTTACAATACAAGGACCCACGAGCTTCTTAAAAGCATCCCCCTAATCCAATCAACTTCTCCTCGAGATTTAGACATTTATCATCTATATGGAAGAAGTATCTCATCTATCACATCACATACAATCAAACTTTTAAATCAAACTTTTTTCAAACAAAAACATCTTTTAATTTGTAAGTGGTAACGCTTGTACACTCAAGCAAAACACTCAATGCTTACAATTAAAGATTCAATCATCTTTCAAACATCTTTCTTAACTCGTAAGTGGTAACGCTTGTACACTCAAGCAAAACACCTATAATTTACGATGAAAGATTCAATCAATCAACCTTTCAAAATGTATGTGATGAAATAGATTAGATACATTTTTCATTAAGATGACATTAGTCTTTGTCTCTTAATAACATCCTGTTGCTTCCACTAGCATAAGTGGGAACTACGATTGCTCTGACTTTCTCAATATCCCTTTGAGAATACGTAGGCACAAGGTCTCATCCTTGGCGAGCATACTTCTTTCTCCCTCAAACCAAACAAAACCATAGCTCCCTTTAGATCCGAGCTACAAATGCTCTGATTCCCATTAAGGGATATGTATGCAGAAGATCCCAATGATCTTTGCGAGGTCAATAATAACAAAACCTAGGATCCCACAAAATCTACCTTTCTTAAAATCCAAAGGAGAAACTTTCCCAAAAATAGAAATAGCAAATTAAAACACACAAACATATCAAACTATTCATATATAAAGCTATAGATAACTATATATATTTAGGGTGCCACATCTATTCCCTTTATATAACAAATCCCCTTGCCCGGAATCTCCCAAATGCGTTGCGTCTAGTCCGCGCTAGTCGTAATGCATATCATATTTATTGAGGGTATTGCAGCTTTCCCCTTTTTCATCTCATTTTTCTTGTCTTGGAAACAATAAAGCTTGATGCTCGCAGAATATTTATAAACAAATCAAAAGAGTAAATCGTTTTGAGCCAGAGAATTTGAATTCAGATTTGATTCCCTCGCGCGTCACTTTTTAACGCGAACAGACGATAAAAAGATTATGGAAACTAGTGATGAACCCGGAAAGGTTGAAGGGCAGACTAGTGGGGTAACCCAAGAGAAAGAACTGGATGATTTATTGAAGATTATCAAGATGAGCGATTACAAGATCGTTGAGCAATTGTTGCAGACACCGTCAAAGATTTCAATCCTGGCTCTGTTGATGAATTCTTCAGCTCACATAGAGTCTCTAATGAAGGTTTTAGATCAGGAATTTGTTGATTATGATGTGCCTTCGGAAACTTTTAATAGTGTGGTTGGAAATATCATATATTGCAATAATCTATGTTTCAGTGATGAAGAGTTGCCTGCTGAAGGAAGGAATCACAACATGGCTTTGCACATTTCCATGAATTGCAAGAGTGATGCATTGTCCAACGTGGTTATTGATAATGGCTTTGTGCTGAATGTTATTCCTAAACATACTATTTCAAAGCTTAAATATCAAGGTCCGCCGATGCGCCCTAGTGGTATCATTGTGGAGGTGTTTAATGGTTCTCGTAAATCTGTTATTGGGGAAGTAGATTTACCCATTCATATTGGCCCACATTTGTTTCAAATTACCTTCCAGGTGATGGATATATTTCCTGATCATAGCTGTTTGATTGGGTGACCTTGGATTCATGAGGCTGGTGTTGTTACTTCGACCCTCCATCAGAAATTGAAGTTTGTCTGTGAAGGTGCTGTGATTATTGTGGAAGGAGAACAAACTATGATAGTTTCTCATTTATCCTCCTTTTCCATAGTAGAAGCTGATGAAGTCGCTGTTGGAACACAGTTCCAAACCTTGTCTATTGATAGTGTCCAAAGGAGTGAAGATTCTATTGCTTCGTTGATGGACGCTCGTAATGTTGTTCAGAAAGGTTCCAGCAATGCTTGGGGACAAGTTATCGAGCCAAAAGTAAATAAGAATGGTGCCGATTTAGGCTTTTTCGCGAAAATTAGAAGAAAAATGCTGAAGTCATAACCTGTTGCTGCCAAATATCCATATTTTTTCTGAAGTGCTGGTTATCTTGATCTTATTGTTCCAGTAGTCAATGTCATTGTTGAAGATGGACCAAAGCAGGAAATGGCCAACTTTGTGACGCATGGAACCAAATTTTGTAGTTAGACTGCTATTGACATCCCCACTTGCATTCACGTGTCTAAGTAATTCACTTTTGCTTGTTTAAATTTTTAAATAATGGTCCTTTCACTCTACCCAATGTGAAAGTGATGTTGTGTGGGAAAAATCTATTTATTTTGAAATTTAAGATCCTTAATAAAAGTTTGTTTTTCATTCCAAATTATGTTTTTTATTTTCTGCTTTTTTCTTGAAAAAATGGTCATCAGAAAAAACCTTTCACAAAAAAATAATAATTGAATTGAATCTGCATAATCACTTGTCACATGTGTCAGTTTCTAAAATTGATCATAAACATATGTGCAGATTAATTCATAAAACCGTTGTAAACAATGACCCTGCGCCCTATTCTAACTTTGAACATCTTGTATATGTAGCCGAAAAGAGGAATTTAGTGAGATCCCCGAAGAGGTTTCTCGGTTTCTTGAGCGTGGGGAAAACATTATTCAGCCGTACAAAGGGTCGTTGGAAGTCATTAGCTTGGGTTAAGGAAGATATGAAAAAAGTCAAGATTGGAGCATTGCTACATCCTGAGGTGAAGATTCGTTTGATCGAAATGCTGAAAGAATATGTGGATGATGCGTCTCTCCCTCTCTTATCTTTGGGTTTGTCTTTGGGAGATCACCAAGCACCATTAAATGTATGTGATGATTGATGTTTGACTAACAATAATGTGTGTATACTTCACTCTCTAAATGTTGTAGGCGAATAGTGCGCATGTCTCTTATTCAAGGAGTCAATAGGTTCATGTGTTTATTTCCATGCCTTCTCTCCTCAATTCTCAAGATTTTTTAAAGTATTGTCTCCCATTGAATATTTCTTTTGTCATCACCCATGATCTCTCATCTTGAGTATATGCTTCATGTTTGAAAGAGATCATCAAATTCAAAGAATTCACCATTCTATGGTCATCTGCCTTGAATTAAGATTTTGAACTTCTGAGGATCATATATTGGTATTTGTGTGAAGTTTGTGGATAATTTTAAAGCCATTTGATTCTTAAGAGGACTTCTAATATGAATATGCTTGGATCTAAGGAGTTTGATTGATGAGAAAATTGTTTTAGAAGTCTATGATTGCCCACTATCTCTATTGATGCTTCATTTATCTTGTATGACTTTAAAGGATCATAACTTGGTCATCCATTGTCTCCTTAAGCTCATTCTTCTTTAGCAATGAACCTAAGGATGTATAATACAGCTTAGTTCAATTGGTAAGAAGAGAAAATGCTTGGAAATTTTCCTATGAAGTTAAAAGATTACAAGTCCTTGATGAATTTCTCAATTGTTGGTCAATCAACTTCAAGAGATCATATCTTGATCATCACTTATCACGTTGAGGTCATTCTTTTTGCACAACAATCTTGAAGACATGAACTTTATCTCCATACAATTTTTGAAGATTGAAAATGTTTGGAAGTTGCTTGAAAAAGTTAAAAGATTATAGGTCATTTCACAAATTTCCCTCAACTTCACAAGCCCATAACTTGCTCAATTTTTGGAGTTTTTGGTGGGTTCTTTTTGCAAAATGATCTTTGAGATATCTACTTCATTTCATCTTTGAAAATCAAGAGCAAATTTTGAATGGAACGCAATGTTTAGATTGAAAATATTATAGGTCATTTTTTGCCAAACTTATAAATTTTTCTAAGTGTGAAAAAGTCAGTTTATTTTTGGTGATTTCAAAAGATCACAACTTCCAGCTCAAGATGCCAAATACCACCTTTCCAAGTGCATTGTAAACCCTGTAATCTCAACTTTCCAAAGAGCCTAAGGTTGTGCCAAAAAGGTCACTGAGTAATGAGTTATACATGTTTGAAGGAGGCTTCATGTCATCCAATCTTGCTTTGAATCAGAAAAATTACATGTAAACTTGGATTACAAGGCAAATTACTCAAAGTTTATATGCTAAACATGTTTAACTAATTGCCCATATGCATTTTGATGCAAATTACACTTGAAATGAGGTCGTTTTGATGCTCTTTGAGTCACATGTTTGGCATGATTTCAGCTAGCTCGTTTTGCACGAATTCACCATAATTCCTTCTTATTTTCATCACCACTCACTCTCATATAAATAGAGGATCATTCCTCACTCATTTCCTCAAGCTTTGATAGCCAGAAACCCCTGCCAAACTCTCTCCCGAATCAGATTTTTTACAACTTCGTTTTCACTCTCAAAGCCATTCCAATTTGAAATTAACCATTCATTCTTCTTCCTTGAACCTAACTGAAGCTAACAGAACAAGAATTGTGTCTTGAATCTTCCTAAATCATGCTATCCAAGTCCAGTTTTAGAGCTCTGAAAGCGAACTTCGTTCAAGTAGGAATCTCCATCAAAGCTTGTAAAATAAAGCATCATTGTACTCTCCTCATCTCCCTGATCTTTGTGATATTCACCATTTGAATTTTCATCAAGTATTGACTGAGAATTCCATCAAAATCCTATTTGCTATTATTTGAGTTTTTTTCCAAATTTCTCTCCATGCATTTTAAATAATTTTTTCGCGAGCATGTGGTTGAGATCATCTTGAAGAGACGAATCCAAGGATACCACTCATGTGTATTGATTTTACAGTTTGAGAATCACGTATGAAGGATTGCTGGAGGTTGAAGACGACCTACATGTCTGTCTTCAACCAATGAAAGCATGACATGTAATTTTTTCAAACTGAATTCGGTGACTTTGCTTTACCGTGCACACGTAATAGGAGCCATTGGATCTGATTACTTTTGTGAGTCAGACTCGATCCAACGCGTGATATCTTCCCTTGTTTTATTTTTTAATTTAATTTTAATTTCTGATCTGGTGTGAAAACTAAGGAGGTCCATATCAAGCACAACACGCCATGTCCATTGGATGTGATTACTAACACGTTCATTTTTGACTCAAAAATTATGAAAAAATTCACAAAAATATTTTAAAATATTATCTTTCTAAATTTTATTTTTTTCATATTTTATTTTTAAATTTGATATTTTTTTATGATTTTCCCTTTTATTTGAGGTTTTTAATTGTTTTAAAATATTTTCTAACATTTTAAAATTATGGAAAAATTATGGAAGGATCCAATGGTCATTTGATAAATATTGGTGACTTCATTTTTTCTTTCTTTCTGATTTTACTATTTTTTGCCATATTTGATTCATTTCACCTTTTATTTTATTATTTAAAAATATTTTCTGACTTTAAAAAGAATTCTAAAAAATATTGTCAACACTTGTTGACTTCTGTTTAACTTTGAGTAATTTTCTTGAAATTTTTTTTTAATAAAAAAATACTATTTTCTTAGAATTCTATTTTGATGAGAAACCTACTAAATGAGTGGAGAAATTCTCTAAAAAAATTACCTATAAATAAATCTTAAATGAAAACAAGTTTTCAACCAATTAACATGAGCGAACTAATAAATTTAATTTTAAAATAACTTACAAAAATAAAAAAATAAGAACACAATTTAATTAAGTAATTTTGCTAATACACATATTTTTTGTTATAATTTTTAATCGTAAATTTTAGATATAAATTGATGTGACAATTTTGTAAAACTCAAACCGTCATGCGCTTAATGAGATTTATCATGAGGATTTGAGTATAAAATAATGATTCTCCCTAATTTCCGTGATTATGTTCCCATAAAAACGATATTTCCACTGCGCCGATAATTGACGACTAGCGAGCACTACTATTACCCAACAAACAAACACTGAACGAAAGCGTTATAGCACATCACGTTTCCCAAAGCCAAAGCTGTACCCGCGTGGCAGGTGATCGTGCTAGCAGCATCTCACGGATCGGATCTGATCTCTGAAAATCAAAATCGAACTCTTCCGATCACGACGCTGCTTTCACTCGCTAGGGTTCTTCGTTTTCCTCTCCTCTTCTCGCTAATTTCCCGCTACTTTACATGGACTTACACGGCACAATCGTCTTCGCTGAGACTACGATTGAATTTCCACTCTTCTCCGCTTGGAAGTGATAACTGCTTTTTCTTCTTTTCCGTTTGTGAGCAATGGCAGCTTCTCCGGTTAATTTTCTCTTTGGATTTTTGTTACTCTCCATTACGTTATGGCTGCTTTTCATGTAAGTCCTCGATCAACTATCTTTTATTTTATTTTTGTGAAATTGAAGTTCAAATGCTTCTAGTATAGGTTTAGGTTGAAGTCATTTCGAATAGATGAGTAGCTTGTGTCACAGTTTACAAATCGTTTTGCATTTTTAGTTTGAAATGTATACTGATTACAGTTGGTTGAGTAAGGGGTAGAGCAATCACTCAGAATCCTGCTCATTGAACTGTCACAGAAATTAAGACTAGAACAGATAGATGCATCTTTATTGGTACATGTAACAGATAAGTAGCCTCCCCTGGATAAATTTAAATTATCACTTTTTTTTACGGACGATCAAATTCCTTTCCAAGATCAAATTAACACTAAGTTTGAAATTACTTAGGATAAACATCTCTAGATTTACTAGACATATTATAAATCCACCACCATGAATGCTTAACACGTCAAATAGGAAGCAACTACCAAGTAAAGACTCTTTTTTTAGAGAAGTAAAAACCTTATTACCAAAGAAGGGAAAAATAGCAATAGGAGGGATTTAAACCAAATCCAGGAAAATCAAATAACAAAAATAAGAAAAAAAAGGACAATGAATTACCGAGTATTACGAGAGCTGGTCCAATCCTAGAATGGGTATTACAAACAATCAAAAACACAGTTTTTTAGAAAAATACATAACAAAAACAGAGAGAAAGTGATTGTCACCTTTCTATGAAACACCATTTTCAATCTTATAATAATTTTTTAGCATGTTTGGAGAACTTGATTAAAAAACGGCAACTCGTTGCAGAAGGCTTCCACCATTCTAGGGTTTGAAGAGACCTATATGTGTGACATCTAGGGCTGACGAGAACAATGATAAACACTAGTGCATCTCCCTAAGATACAATCAAAGAGCAACTCTTAGAAAACTTCTGTCAAAGCAGCAAACATTGTTCCAGATGACTAAACAAAATTGATTAGCACTATCACCGTTCCTATCAATCCGATACATATTCTTTTTGGGAGTCAAGAATACAAGAACTTCTCAGTTAAGCGTGCTTGTCTTGAAAAACTTGTGGGACATGCGACCTTCAGAAATGTTTTCTAGGATGCATGCGAGTGAGGGCAATCCGATACATATTCTTTTTAGGAGTCAAGAATACAAGAACTTCTCAGTTAAGCGTGCTTGTCTTGAAAAACTTGTGGGACATGCGATCTTCAAAAATGTTTTCTAGGATGCATGCGAGTGAGGGCAAAGCGCATTAAAAAGACATGTCTTGGTTTTTGGGTGCTAGTCATTCTGCTATCAATTATGAGCAAGGTTATCAAATTCGAGAGTTTAGGTAAACTCGTGTTCCCTATGTAAACCCGAGTTGTAGATTCAACTCGAAAATTCGTTGGAGTTTACTCAATATTAACATAACATATATAGATAATATAATACCATTAAAATAATAATTCAATATTTTATCTTAATAGTAAAACAAATAGTTTTAATAGATAAATATTTATAATAAACCAAATGAAATGGTGAAATAAAAAACTGAAATGGTAGAAAGTTAAGAAACATATGGAGCATAGTCGTTGTCAATCACATCAACTTTAAAAATATGAAGGTTTAAATGTACTTTTGATTTCTTTATTAAAAATTAAGTTTTGATCTCCATTTTAAAAATAAGTCTTTTGGTCATTCATTTTTCAGTATTTCATATGGTTTGGTCCTCCACCCCATTTTGGGGTCAATTTACTGACGTGACAATGTTTAGGCGGACAAATTTACTATTAAATGTCAACAAAATTGTCTCCAAAATACAAAATAGATAGTAAAATTTTCCATCTAAACACAACCACGCTAGTAAAATCTACCCTAAAATGGGGCGGGGACCAAAAAACAAGGTGGACAAATTTATTATGAAATGTCATCAAAATTGTCTCGAAAGTATGATAGATATTCAATTTGTCTATCTAAACACCCACGTTGGTAAAATCTACCCAGAAATGGGGTGGAGGACAAAAAAATAAAAATCAGAAGATAAAAAAGATGATTTTTAAAATGGAGGGATACAAATTTATTTAAAAATTAGAGGACAAAAACAACAACTAAGCCTTATCCCACTGGGTGGGGTCAACTATATGGATCAACTTTCGCCATAATGTTCTATCAAGGATCATGCTTCTATCTAAATCATTAATCTCAAGATCTTTTTTAATAACTTCTCTTATAGTCTTTCTAGGTCTTCCTCTTTTTTAAATTGTTTGTCTTCTCACCATCTGGTCTATTCACCTTACTCTATAATATTTTCATTTCTAACTTTATCCTGTCTAGTCTTACCACACATCCACCACAACATCCTCATCTCTGCCACACTTATTTTATTCTCGTGTTGATTCTTAATTCCCCCAACATTCTGTCATGTACAAAATCACAGGTCTTACTGCAGTCCGATAAAACTTTCTCTTCAATTTGAGTGGTACCTTTGCATCACAAAGACACCTGGCGCCTTTCTTCATTTCAACCACCCCGCTTGAATTCAATGGTTTATATCCCCTTCTATTTCTCCATCATTTTGTATTATAAACCCAAGATATTTAAATCGTGTGACTCGAGGGATAATATGGTCTCTAACTTTCACCTCTAAGTTAGAAAAACTTATTCTTTTGTTGAACTTACATTCCATAAACTCCATCTTACTTCTGCTTAGGCGAAAATCATGCGTTTCTAAAGTCCGTCTCCGAGTTTTCAACCTCTCATTTAAATCCTCCTTTGACTCCAAAAATACTATATCATCTGCAAAAACCATGCTTCTCGGTGCTAGCTCTTGGATGTGTTCCTGAGTACATCCAAAATTAAGGTAAAAGGTTAGAGGTTAGGGCTGAACCTTGATGCAAATCAATCGTAATGGAAAAATCGTCCGTCTCTCCACGCTGTGTCCGAACACTAGTCGATACCCCTTCATACATATTTTGGATAGCTCGAATATATGCAATAATGCAATCCTAACCCCTTTCTTCTCTAGGGATTTCCACAAATTCTCTCTAGGCACTCTATCATACTCATTCTCCAAGTCAATAAAAATTAAGTGAATGTCTTATTGGTCCATTCGATACTGCTCCATGACATGCCATAATAGATAAATCGCTTCCATGGGCGACCTTCTCGGTATAAAACCAAATTGATTCTCAGTGACTCGAGTCTCTTTTCTTAATCTATGTTCAATCACTCTTTGCCATAACTTCATGGTATGGCTCATAAGTTTAATCCCCCCTATCATTCGCACAATTTTGTATACCCCTTGTTCTTATAGAATGAAACTAATGTGCTTCTTCTCTATTCACTCGACATGCGTTTTGACCTCATAATTTCATTAAAGAGTTTGGTGAGCCACTCAATACCTCTATCTCCAAGAATTTTTCACACTTCAATAGGTATGTTGTTTGACACCCCACCCTTACTGTTACTCATTCTTTTCAACGCTTCCTTTACCTCATGTTTCTGAATCCGACAATAGTAATTTATAATTATAGTTCCGATCCTCTTCTCTAATGTCGAGTCTGCTAGTGCTAGAGTACGATGAGATATCATATCCTTCATTAGAGAATCAAAAATATCTTTATGCCAAATGTAAATATATATTTTAAGACAAAAGATACTGCCACACATAAATAATTAAATCAAATAGTGGCAAATAATTAATTCTCTAGTTAAAAACCGTAGAATCGTAAAATCATAAGCCAATAAAAATCAACTTGATGACCTAAAATTGTAATTCGTAAGAGTTTTAAGAGTTAATTTGTGAGTATAATATGCACATAGCTTACCCCTGCAAATAGAGATGTTGTTTGTGCAACTAGTAGGTACCTACTTATGGTGTGCTTGGTCTATGGTGCTTAGTCCGTGGTTACTCTAATGGTGTGCCCCTAACAGCTATGCAAAAGGATTTGGGTTATCTTGTTTATGACAAATATGCATTTACTTTTTGATTGCTTGTCATGCAGATGTTTCCTGTTTATCTTTCCTCTTTTCATTTATGTATTCTCTTCTTCCTATTTTTTAATAAATCATCTTGCCACACATAAAATTAAAAAGCAGAAAAAAGTGCTAATGCCTATTTTTTATTACAGCCCCATTTCACCTTAACAGTTTATTTTAAAACTCATCTCATTCCTTTTAGCTTTATATAAAAATACAAAATAGTTCGAGGATAAAGTTGTGCATTTTTCTTATTCTTACAGGGAGTATCTTGCTATTCCTGTTCAATAAGTTTTTATTCAGTATCCTTCGTTGTTAATCTTCATAGTAGTTTAAAGAAATTGTTTAAAAGTTAATTGAATAGAAGTGTCAAGCGGCAAAAGAAAATCTTTTTTCTATACGACAATCGAAGAAATCAAAATTGACAAAATGACGAAGAGTATAAAACTCAATGTAGGTGAGGTCTCTCTAGGATGTTTGGGATGAAAACCCCCCAAAGTTTTGTTCACAAGTTATATCACATTGATAACATTCTATTGAGTTCCCATTACTTTTTTCCTAGGTGTAACTGATAATAACATCCAAGGCTTTATGATTAAATACGGTATTATCTCATCATTTATTTGTTTTTTCCCGTATAAACAACTTGCTTACAAGCTTTGGACCACCCTGTTTCTTGATTTTGATTATGCTTCTTTTTTACAGATCTACTTCCAGATTATTGGCTTGGATTTTGAGTTGGAGTTTGGGAGCATCTGTTAAATTTCGTTTTGGTGGGTGGAAATGTTTAAGGGATGTGGTAGTGAAGTTTAAAAAGGTTTTTCTCTGCATTCAGTCACTAAACTTATTTCATTGTTGGAGTTTTGAGGGCATTGGAGAGTTTTACAGTATTCATTTTATCAGGCCATAGTTTGAGAGTTTAAATGCACTGAATGTGTGGGTTTTCTTGTGACAAATGCTTAAAAATTGAATGAAGAACTGCTTCATCTTTTGTGCTAGTTTCCCCTTAAATAATATATTTTTATTGAGTTTTCTCCCAGCATCTGAAATATGTATACAGTTTGTTGCCGTGGATTGTTGTTTCCTTTATACATCTGCACTCTTTATCCTTGTTAAATTCCTTTAGTTTTATTGTACTGAAGTGTTAAGTTTATCTCTGTTATCAGATTTCAGACTAGTTTCTTTAGGGTCTCTGGCTCATTACAGTATCTTTGTTGATTCATAAATAACTTTTACAGGGTGCTGTTGAATCTGTATCTGTTGGTGAAATTAAGCTCAGCTTACGCCAGTCCCTGGTCAAACTTGGCGTGGGTTTTATATCTCGAGATCCAAAGCTGCAAGTGTTAATATGTGACTTAGAAGTTGTGATGAGGCCTTCAAATAAAAGCCCAGGGAAGAAGAAAACTCGGAAATCCCGTGCTTCAGGAAGAGGGAAGTGGATGATTGTAGGCAATATTGCAAGATATCTGTCAGTTTGTGTGACTGATCTGGTTCTGAAGGTGCACATCTCAAATGAAATTGCGTTGTTCTGCTTGTATGATCAAATACTGACTTTAATTTCTAAAAACTGTGGTGTATTAACAGAATTTGTTGAAAAACTATTTTAGATCCTCAAATTTAATGATTATTATTGACTAAATAAAGTTTAAGGCAATGTCTACTTTTAGGTTTAAGCTAAATTGTATTATATTATTTTCCTTTGTTGTTTCTATTTGGATCTTATCATAATATTTCTGCTGATTGATAATTTCTCCTGAACGTTGCAGACACCAAAATTTACTGTTGAAATCAAAGAATTGAATGTAGATATATCTAAAGATGGTGGATCTAAGTCAAGTTTATTAGTTAGACTACAAATATTACCTATTCTTGTTTATATTGGTGAGCCGCGGGTTAATTGTGACCAGTTATCTAATTTAAATGGCGGAGGATGCAGTTCTTCGTGCCAGGCATCCTTTACTGCTGTAGAAAGGTCTTCTGCCCCTTTTATCTGTGAAAAGTTTTCAGTCTCTTGTGAATTTGGCCATGATAGGTATGTTTCTTTCCATTTATTATTTTAATATTAACACGCACTTGTTAGAATGCGGGTTGGAGTAGATAAAGAGATTGTCTATAAGATGATCCAGAGAATGTTTGGATTTCAGTTTGGGAGGGTTTAAAGATACATTTTAGTAAATTCAAAATGACCTCCAAACACACTAGGCTATTTGGTGTTTGACTTTTATAGTTGGGGAAACCTTTTTTTTCAAGGAGAAACTAAAACCATTAATGAGATTTTAAATAGGTATATTTCTTTCCATTTATAATTTTAATATTAACATGCACTTGTCAGAATGCTGGTTGGAGGAGTAGATAAAGAGATTGTCTGTCAGATGATCCAGAGTATGTTTGGATTTCAGTTTGGAAGGGTTCAAACATACGTTTTAGTAAATTCAAAATGACATCCAAACAACCTAGGCTATTTGGTGTTTAGATATTATAGTTGGAAAAATCTGGTATTTTCAGAGAAACTAAAACCATAAATGAGATTTTACATATTTTAATTCTATATTGTTTACCTTAACATGGCAATCACTGCTGCATGGCCAATGTTCATGCACGAGACATTACTAGTTTACTATGAGCATATAATGCAACACTTATTTATGGACCAAATATTTAGACACAGGCACTTAATTCGACAAATATTGCACGATGAGATGAATAATTCAAAATGCCTAACCAGCTAGCAGTTTCTATTTGTTTGGTTCGTAATTCTGGTGGTGTACCATATGCACTGAAGAATTTTTCAACTATGTGGTCTGTCTAATTGAACTTCCCTTTTCATCTACATTATTCGTCATGTATTGGTTTGCTGTTTTTGTATTTTGTACTGTTGCTTTTGGCTTGATTGCCTTCAGCTTGGATAGTCTCAGTATCACTATTTTGTATTGCTGCTAAGTTTATTCTTTCTTTCTTCTTTTTGGACACAGGGAAGCTGGTATAGTTATCAAGAATGTGGACATTTCCAGTGGAGAGGTAACATTGAATTTGGACGAGGATTTGCTTTTGAAAAGCAAGAGTTCATCAAGGTCTTCTTCTAACTCGGACAGTGTTATAGGGTCACAAGCTGATTCTGTAAGCAATAAAAAGCCATCAAAGAAGCAGCAAAAACTTGCAGCATTCTCCAAGTACAGTTCTATGTTTCCGGAAAAGGTTGTAGATTAACACATATGTCCTATTCTTAATCATCACAAACACACACACCGCAAGCAATACTGATACTCCATCCGTCCCAAATTATAAGAAAAATGAAATCAATTCTCGCTTACTAAGAAATTTACGAGAAGATGTAAAAACATTTTTTTGATTGGTTATTGGTTATGGAGAACAAGGAAAGGAGAGCAAATTAAATGCAATTTGCTTTGAATTGCACCAAATTAAGTAAAATTAATTCTTGAAATTGATAGATTTTTGAAAGAACATGATTAAATTAGAGAAAATTTGATATTTTTGGCTTATAATTTGGGACAAAAAATGGGTTTTTATTCTTATAAGTTGAGATGGAGGGAGTATTTTGCTTGAATTATAAATGTGTAACTGCAATAGCCTAGATAGTCTTAAGCTTACAGCTGTCAGTACCACTGCCAGTTATCATCTTACTGCATTATGTTATCTTCAGTCTATGCAAGTTAAGCAAATGGAAAAGTGTGATATTTCTAAGGACCCACGGTGATCATATCACACTATAAGTACAACTTGAACACTCTGTTTTTAGTAGATCAACAGAATATCAAACACTGAAACTTTCTCTTCAGTGTCCTTAGTTTTTAACCTCCCTTTTGGTTTGAACTTGAAATATTTGGTTGAAGTTTAGTCTTTTGGCTGCTCTTAATGTTTCTTTGAAACGGGATGTCTCACTTGATACTCCCTTGACATTTTTTTAATATACTGATATGGAAAATATTAGCAGAGAACCCCTTTTTATTTAAGAACAAGGCGGAAGAAGGTTTCACAGCCAGAACATGTATCTGAGCATCTAAAAACTAATAATGTAGTTCATAATATATGGAGGCAGTCAGTCTTTCTCAAATATGAAGGTTTTGTTTATAGGTGAAGGCAACAACAGAGCAACTTTATGGATGGTTCACAGTGGATCATATATTTGACCATTAGCAATATTATTTTCAGAATGATTCAAATTACTTTAAAAAAAATTACAGATAGACCCTTTAGCTTCTTTTGGAGCGTGTTATAGAACCTTTTCACGCTCCTCTTCCACCTACCGCTTATCTAGAGTCTAGACCATCTTACCGCCACCAGAATAAACAAATAATCTTCTCCACCAGGGATTTTCAGTACAATGTACTGCATCCCCCCACATTTCTATCTCTGTAAACACACACAATGCCGCAAACCTAAAATTCTTATCTCAATGCCATCTATCAACCCCCTCCCTGAAAACCATTACCATAGGCACCCTTCTCTCTCAACTCTATATCCTTCACTTTTCTCCGTGTTCCCAGAAACCCTTGACAACTCCAAAAGGATGTTTCTGTAGTTCTCATTTACAATGTTGTTAGATTAAAACCTTTCATCTTCTATCTGGTATAGAAGCGACTGAATATTCTAGTCACACAGAGTATTGAGAATGCGCAAGCGTTTGATGGCCATCTTGTGCAGCAAACCGCTGAGCACACCGAGTTCTCATCTAATAAAAAGAGTGTATTATTGAATCGGTTTATCTTTCTGGTGGGTTGTGTGGTGTAATGGTGTGTCTTTGTGCAGCTTTTCCCCAACTTTATGCTCTTTATGTGGTGCTTTGGTTATGGGTTTCCTTGTTGTGGATAGGTCTAGATTTTCAAGCCACTCTCATTTTCTTTTTCAGAAATTTGAAGGGTAGAGAAACCGCATAATTTATGATCTTGTTGCTTCAAAGTCTTGATTCTGTTACTGTTTATTACCCGCTGGACACTAGAATTTGGCTTTTGGGAAAATGTGGTCCCTTCACTTGTAAGTCTCTCTGAGTACGTGTTGTGTTTGCGTCCTTGGTGACTTTTGGTTTCCTTTGAGTAAATTTAATTTGGTAATCTTGGGTCTAGTGAAATTCAAAGCCTTCATCCACTAAATGTTTCTTAATTTGATAACAGTTTTGGTTATATTTTTTGGTTTTGTTTAATCAAAAGTAGCGTTCAAAATGTGCTTTTAAAATTGTTTAATGTCAACTGTGAAGCATTTTGTTATTGGCAGGTCAACTTCGACCTACCAAAGTTGGATGTGAATTTTGTGCACCGTGAACATGGTCTTTCTATTGAAAACAACATCACTGGTATCCAATTGAAAAGCACCAAATCTCGATCTACTGAGGATGTTGGGGAGAGCACACGCCTTGATTTCCAACTAGAGTTTAGTGAAATTCATGTACGAGTTTGACTGTTAATTATGGTGAAACTCTTTTTTGCATTTTGTTTTGTTTCTTCCTGACAAGTTTTCATTTGCCTTATTGATATTACAGCTTCTGAGAGGAGATGGTTCTTCCATCCTGGAGATATTAAAGTTGGATTTGGTTTCTTTTGTATATATCCCTGTACAGGTAGGTTATTTACAATCATGTAAAGTAGCCCTTGCATGTCAAGATTCAGAAGGAAAGGGTTATAGAAAACTGGAAACTGTAGAATGGATTTTTAATAAGACTTTTCGTTATTTGATCAAGTGTTAGGGTACACCTATTTATACAAAGAATTTATATGACTGTTCAACAGAAACTAATACAACAGAAGCCGTTACTGACAGATGTCAGTAACTGCTTATAACATAATGAGAGGTGATATAGTGTACAACAGAAACCAGTACTACAGATCAGTGGCTGACAACTGCCAGTAACCGCCTTTAACAATAAGAGGTGATACAGTGCTGCAAACTTGTGGCCTTATCATAGACACTAACATTACATCACTGTAAACCGTTATTCCTTTGTCTTTACTCTGCCTGGCTTAATTTACCCAAAAAAGGGGTTGAATTCCAAACATAAATTTTTTTATTGTATTGAAAGAAAATTTATTGTAAAGCTAACTTGGTGGTGAGGTGTTTAATCATCTATATTTATCGCCTGAGAATTTTTGATGGCTATACAGTAGTAGGTTTTATACTTGAAGTTATCATGCAAAGCAACATAATTTTGCGAATGTATTTTGGCTGAGAATTACTGTTGAGAATCCCACAGTGGATAGTGATATGCATGAATAGAGTTTATAATTTCAAAGGGGGGTTGTTGAAATTTCAGAATGTATTATTATGATTTCATTGTTACAAGATACAACAGATTCAACTCTATTTATAGAGTTGTAGTTAGGCTACTCAAACTCCCTATAAGCTAGTTTTTGATGTTGAGTTAGGCCCGAACCCAAATTCTAACATTTATCTATAAATTATAAATGGTCAGATAGTAAGAAGCTAAGATGGCTGTCTTTAGCGGTATTGTTCAAAAATAATTTTCTCTAATTATAATTAAGTATGTATTTATAGTTGGACTTGGGAAGTTTCTTCATGCACTTTATAAAAAACAGCTGTTTTTTTTCATTAAAAAAGAAGATATGAAATAGAATTGGTTATATTTGTAGGATGACATGATACCATATCGTAATACTTCTGTTGTACTGGACCCAAAACTGACCCTGACATTCTAACAGAAAGATTGGAAAAAATAAATAAGAGGTTTAATTAAAGTAATGAAGGTGCCAAGATAAAACAGAAGTTTTAAGAAAGTTGGAACTTATTTCTTTTGGATACACAAAACTGAATTTTAAATTCTCATGTTTGTCTTTTTCACGCACTGCTCAATTCTTTTTGCATTTTTTTTTTTGAGGTTATATTTGTACCTGTGTATTTTCATAGAGACTAGAGAGCTTGGAAAATTTCTTTTTGTATCTGATATGGTAACTTATTATTGTTATTGGGATTCTTCCTCTATATCAGCCAATTTCACCTGTTAGAGCCGAAACTGAAATCAAGCTAGGAGGTACTCAGTGCAACATCATTATGAGCCAGCTAAAGCCATGGCTTCTCCTTCATTTGTCTAAAAAGAAAAAAATGGCTCTTAGAGAAGAAGCTTCTGTTGTCGCAAAGCCACAATCAACTGATGGTGAGATCATCATGTGGACATGCAACGTTTCAGCTCCTGAGATGACAATAGTGCTTTTCGACATGGTTGGTTCACCAGTGTATCATGTAAGTATTGGG
This sequence comes from Vicia sativa, assembly GCA_021764765.1. NCBI lineage: Eukaryota > Viridiplantae > Streptophyta > Magnoliopsida > Fabales > Fabaceae > Vicia > Vicia sativa. Next base: position 226,085,676 of record CM038794.1, read on the forward strand.
CTTATTTTTGCCTTCATTATTGTAACAAGTTGCTAATAAAGTGTTAAAAAGTTGAATAATTTCTTTGGAAAATGTTTCCAGTAGGTGCTATAGCACTAATGCATGGCTAATTTAATATCTTATGTGATTTTATTTTGTTTGGGATCTTCATGCATATTAGCTCTCTTTTAATTAAGTGTTCAATTAGATTTCATTTCTACTGTGATGATCTAAAGTAAGGATGTCATTCAAATGAAGTAGAAAAATGGGTCTATATTAATTACCATATTTCCAGATATGGTGACACGGCCCACAAAGGGTAAAGAGCTCAAAAGATATGCCATATTGCCATGATAATTTTCTTCTTCTTTCTTTTGAATGAGAATTGTACTTATTTTAAGCCCAGATTCCAATAGTTAAATTAATAGGTCTATAAAAGGGAAGTAATACTGTGATTTGAAAAATCTTCTCATTGAACTTGAGAGTGATTAAGTATAGCTGGGTAAGCAGAGCTTTCAAGTTCAAATCTTAGCAAGCCTATTGATAAACTGAGAACCATTAACTTATCCTGAACTAATAATTTATGTGAATTCAAAACATCTTTCTCTGATGTTTTCTGAGACATTATTGAAAAGTAATCATCATTGAAGTATTAACTATAAACTAGGTTCTAAAGTGTTAAGTAATGTGGTTGGATCTAACTCAATCTTACAAAACTGATTTATAGGGTGAGGATTGCCCTCACTTATAAAGACATGTTCATGCCATATATTGTTCGATGTGGGACTCTTAGCGCACCCCCTCACGTCCATAACTGGACATCTAGAGCGTGGAATCAATTAAATGGTGGGTGGCCTGATAGCGGAAATCTGATAGCAGGTGGCCCACCGGATATTAAACGAGGCTCTGATACCATGTTAAGAAATATGGTCAGGCCTAACTCAACCCTACAAAACCGGCTTATACGGTGATGAATGACCTATAAAGACATGTTCATGCTATAGATTATCCGATGCGAGACTATTAACACAAAGGTATTGGTTGAGTCTCTTAATGTCTTATCCTTTTTTAATATTTCCCTTTTAGGAGGATATTTTCTTAACGCTAGTTGCACTAACATCAACGAACCATAAGCTTATGATCATATCATCTGAATATTTAGTTTTTTTGGGATGTTAGAAGATAGAATACTGTGAAAATTACTTAAAATTCTCTAAACTGACATAACATCTTGTAGTGAAGCTTATTGGAGAATACAATCCACCCAAAATAATAGTGGAAGTATGAAACAGAAAATTTGAAATTTTGATCTTTAAGCGGAAGTTTCTATCTATGAAGCACGGACTCCAACACGGACACTGGGACACGACACGACACGGACACTTCGACACCGATAATCTTAAAAACATAGGATACCGACACTGCTAGATATATGATATTATTTGACCTTTATTTATCCATCTACTAATAAAATAGTTAAAAATACACTAATCAAAATTAATGTCTCCAACTCTTCATTGATAAGATTGCTTCAATACATGTTTAAGTATTTTATATGTATACGAGATTTGTCCAAACAATGCATAAGATGTCTTGAAGTAAAGGAAAAAACAATTTTTTTGAAACACTTGTCTGAAAAGTATTGTATGACTGTTATATGGCTATCGGACACTGATTCAAAGAGTGTCGAAGTAAAGAAAAAAATAATTTTTGGCGACACTTGTCTGACTTTTCCGACACTTGTTTGACTTTTTTGACACGTGTCGTACGAGTGTCATACAAGTGTCGGACACTGACACGTGTCGGACACCGCGACACGCCTGGTCCTAGAGGTGTCTGTATTTCATAGGTTTCTATGATGCTATTGCATACTCCTCTCATTTCCCCCCTCTTTTACTTAAGTAAAATATCTTCTAAAAAAATTAGTTTGATATTATTTAATTCTGAGTAGCAGTACTTTTAGGTTTCTGCTCAGTCACCTTTAGAAGAAGCAAGGAGTTAGGATGGAAACTTTATGCGAGTCGAATAGACTAATATTTCCTTTGGCTTTATAAAGCATGCAATTGTTCGATTTTTGAGGTGAGTGTTGTGAAGTTCTGTTTTCAGTTGACGTTTTCCCAGGGTTCGTGTGCGTGAATGCAACTGAGAACCCAAAGATTGAATGGCGGTGGTTAGCAAAGATTTAACCAAGAACAGAGCAATTGATCCTGTGCTTCCCACACAAGATAGACTTCTTCCTCACGATTTCGAATGTGATCTGGCTCGGAGAGGAAACCAGATAATGAGGAAGTCAATGAACTTTGATAACAGGTTCAACCTGGCGACAACAGATGGGGGCAGTTTTTATCATCTAGGCGTTCTGTCATGGTGTGGGAAAACAAAACTGTAGCTGTGAATTTGCTGGAAGTAGTGTTTTCGGCTACCAGAGAGTGTGGTAGTACTCTAACCATAGAAAGAGGATCCACTGCAAATAGTGGTGGAGGAGAGGTTTAAGAGGAAAGCATGGTTCAAGGTCAAGAGGCTCTGATACATCTTGAAGTTCAGAGAAAACAGAGAAACTGCTAATGATTATAACTGAAATGAATTGAATTTAGCTCTGCATCACTGGAAACAGATAGGCAGAGGCTAATGTAGCTGTCGTTGGCAGCTGTATAAGAGTTAGTAAAACTAAGTGCAACTATACTAACAGCATTCTAATTGTGCAGACAACTTTACTAATTTAAGAGTATATTCTCACAATTTATTGGGGTTTGTTTTGTACGTTTAAAATTGAAATTCCTTTCATTTAATTTATTATACAATGAGTATCAATAAACACTTGAGTTCTATTGTTTAGAGGTAGTTATCCTTGTTTTACATTTACTGTTTCCCTTTAAATTAGTCGTGCAAAGAAATTTACTTCAGTTTTATTGCTTTTCAATTCTAGGGATGCTCACAATCCTCACATCTGTTTGCAAACAACATTTCAAATACGGGGACGACGGTACATGTTGAACTTGGAGAGTTAAATCTCCACATGGCTGATGAATATCAAGAGTTTTTGAAAGAAAGTGTTTTTGGCGTGGAATCAAATTGTGGCTCAATTATGCACATTGCAAAGGTTAGTTTGGATTGGGGGAAAAAGGACATGGAATCGCCTGAAGATGATGGTCCTAGGCTAGGTTTGTTGATTGATGTGACTGGAATGGGAGTTTATCTAACTTTCAAACGAATAGCGTCACTTATATCAACAGCAATATCATTTCAAGCTTTATTAAAAACCCTATCGGCTTCAAAGAAAAAATCCTCTCACAGCCAAGGGCGTTTATCAAAACCTTCAGGGAAGGGAACTCAGATTTTGAAATTCAATCTTGAGAGGTGTTCTGTATATATTTGGGGTGAGACAGGGTTGGATACTGCAACTGTTCCAGACCCGAAGCGTGTTAATTATGGTTCACAAGGTGGTAAAGTTATAATAGATGTCTCAGAAGATGGTACCCCACGCCATGCCCACATAATGCCCACTATTTCCAATGAATGCCAGAAGCTCAAGTACTCTGTCTCTCTTGAAATCTTTCAATTCAATTTGTGCACAAACAAAGAGAAACAGTCCACGCAGATTGAACTTGAAAGAGCTAGATCTGTCTATCAGGAATATATGGAGGAAAATCGCCCGGTAACGAAGGTGGCATTGTTTGATATGCAGAATGCTAAATTTGTACGGCGATCTGGTGGGCTAAAACAGATTGCCGTCTGTTCTCTTTTCAGTGCTACTGACATCACTCTTAGGTGGGAGCCTGATGTACATCTATCACTAATTGAACTTGTATTGCAGCTGAAGTTACTGGTACATAATAGCAAGCTTGAACACATGGGAAATGCATCTCATGGACGAGATGCTACCACTGAATCAGGACATCTTGAAAAGCAGAAGCATAAAGAATCAATTTTTGCTGTTGATGTGGAAATGTTAAGTATTTCAGCTGGGCTAGGAGATGGAGTTGATGGTGTGGTTCAGGTGCAGTCAATATTCTCTGAAAATGCTCGTATAGGAGTGCTCCTTGAAGGACTTATGCTTAGTTTCAACGGGGCTAGGATCTTCAAGAGTAGTCGAATGCAAATTTCACGAATTCCCAGTATCTCTGCCAGCGCATCTGATGCAAAAGGACACGTGGTCACTACATGGGATTGGGTAATTCAAGCCCTTGATGTTCACATTTGCATGCCATACAGATTGCAATTGCGTGCCATTGATGATGTCATTGAGGATATGTTACGAGGTTTGAAGCTCATAATTGCTTCAAAGACAAATTTGATTTTTCCTGTGAAGAAAGATAGCTCTAAAGTTAAGAAACCCAGTTCTGTTCAATTTGGTTGCCTTAAATTTTGTATACGCAAGTTAACTGCTGATATTGAAGAGGAACCAATCCAGGGATGGCTCGATGAACACTATCAGTTACTGAAGAAGGAGGCTGGTGAGTTAGCTATCCGGATGAACTTTCTAGATGAATTAATATCTAAGGCAAAACATGGTCCTAAATCTACAGACACCATTAGTTCTTCTCAAGAAGGAAAATTTTCTTTTAACAATATTGAGGTTGATGTAAAAGATGATACTACTGTTGAATCCATAAGAGAAGAAATTTATAAAAGATCATTCCGATCATATTACCAGGCATGCCAAAATCTAGTGTTATCGGAAGGGTCAGGTGCTTATAGAGAAGATTTCCAGGCTGGTTTCAAACCCAGTACTTCAAGGACTTCTCTTCTTTCTATAACTGCATTAGATTTAGATCTAAGCTTGAAAAAAATTGATGGCGGAGATGCTGGGATGATTCAGATTCTGAAGAAGCTTGATCCTGTTTGTCTTGAAAATGATATACCATTCTCTCGACTGTATGGGACAAATATACTCCTAAATACGGGCTCTCTTGTGGTCCAGCTTCGGAATTACACATTTCCTCTTTTCTCCGGAAGTTCCGGTAAATGTGAAGGTCGTCTTGTGTTGGCTCAGCAGGTAATATTAAGAGAACCTCATTGTCTCCCTTCCTTCTATAGGCGTTTTTGTAAAACTTAATATTGATAACATTATTCCTGTTATTATATGGAATAATTGTCTTCAAGTTATGCAGTAAATATTAACTGTTACAAGAGAGTAAAGTAAATTAGAAAATCAAGATACCTCCCTTTGAGAAATGCCTGATTGTCATAGTTGTCCCTCTCTTTGAGATAGTTCCAATAGAGAAGACAGTGGGAAGTCCATGAGAAAAAGATAAGATAACTTCCTAAAAAAATGCACAATATTAAAATTAGGAAACTCACATCACAGAACAGAGATTTTCCTGTCATTCTGCATATTTCTGAGCACCAATAAGAAGCCAAGGTTGATCCGTTTATCTTATAAATGAGCTGACAAAATAATTGTTATTGAAAATTCTTGCATTTCTCAGTAAATTGGGATACTGGCATACAAGTAATTGATTCACTTTCTCATTATATTCACTTTATCTTTAAAATCTAAATATTTGTTTTTATTCTTTGGCTCTGGTAAAATAAGCATGACTTTGATACAATGTCTTATAGAATGACGGGAAGAGAAGTAACTCCCAAGAGTTTTAGCATATATGCTGTTAAGGCTTGCCTTTTAATTATATTAGATATTAATCACATTTGACGTCGAGTTACCATATGAAATAGACTTGAAGTGTTTCCATTGAAATTTACTTGTCTTTGCACTTCCATTGGAGTTTAACTTAAATTAAATGTAATTTTGTCATAAAGGTACTTTTTCGATTTAGTATAATGTATATCATATCATTACTTGGTCAATCTCATAGGTATAACAGTATCTAGTTTGTTAGTAGGTTCACATCAAAACCAGGATATGATTAGACCTTATCCAACTCTCTTATCCTATTTGTCTTTGTCCTATCCTGACCATCAAACGAGCCATACAGTTCTAGATGTAGTTGAATACTTTTATGTTCTATTCCATATTTTGGTTGTAATTTTTCCCATGACTTAAAATTGAATTAGAATTTGTTTTATTCTATAGATATGGTCAAAGCAGGGAAATAACACAATTCTAAAAATGCATAGGCTCATATGTTGTTTTGTAGTAGAATAGTTTTAGGTGAGTTACTTACTAATACTATAGGTATAAACGTATAATTTCTTAGTATAATTTATACTATCAAAGAGGACAAGACAACCACTTCATTAAATAGGGGGAGAGGCAACACATTACTAGTGAAAATCACGGATAATGAATTCAGATAGTTCTGTTGTTTAAGACGTGTCTTATATCTAATTACTACTTTATACAGTTTACATGATTGTTTTGCATGTTTCCTGCTAGTCATACTGGTATATTTCTTTACCCGTTTTGGTGACTTGGCTACATTTTGTGCAGTAGTATTTCCATTCCTTTGCCTTATTTATTTGTTTTAACTAGGCAACTAGCTTTCAACCACAAATATATCAAGATGTCTATGTTGGGAGATGGAGAAAGGTTCGCATGCTACGATCGGCTAGTGGTACTACTCCACCTATAAAGACATATTCGGATTTGCCAATACATTTCCAGAAAGGCGAGGTATCATTTGGGGTGGGTTATGAACCAGCTCTTGCTGATGTTAGCTATGCTTTCACTGTAGCACTTCGGAGGGCTAATCTAAGTGTTAGGAATCCTGGTCCACTTATTCCGCCACCAAAAAAGGAGCGGAGTTTACCATGGTGGGATGACATGAGAAATTACACACATGGAAAAGTTTCCCTACTGTTTTCTGAATCAAGATGGAATATTTCAGCTACTACAGATCCATATGAAAAGGTTGATAAACTTCAAATTGTAAGCAGCTGTATGGAAATTCACCAGTCTGATGGTCGCGTTTTTGTTTCGGCCAAAGATTTTAAGTTTTTATTAAGTAGTTTGGAAAGTTTGGCAAATCGATGTGGTTTCAAAATTCCAACAGGAGTCTCTGGTGCATTTTTAGAAGCCCCTATCTTTACTCTTGAAGTTACAATGGACTGGGAATGTGGATCTGGAGATCCCATGAATCATTATTTATTTGCTCTGCCAGTTGAGGGAAAACCTCGTGACAAAGTATTTGATCCCTTCCGATCGACTTCTTTTTCTCTCCGATGGAACTTCTCTCTTAGACCCTTTCCTCTTTCATTAGAAAATAATTTCCCAGCTTCCTTTTCTAGAGATAATACTGAAGGAGGTGCTACTGTATTTGATCCTCCTCTTGTATCTCAAAATGTTTCACGCATGTCCCCTACATTTAACTTTGGAGCTCATGATCTAGCATGGATATTAAGATTCTGGAGCTTGAACTACAATCCTCCACATAAGCTGCGGAGCTTCTCTCGTTGGCCGCGTTTTGGAGTTCCGAGAGTTGTCAGGTCAGGCAATCTTTCACTAGATAAAGTGATGACTGAATTCATGCTTCGTCTAGATGCCACCCCAGCTTCTATTAAGAACATGCCTTTAGATGATGATGATCCAGCCAAAGGACTGACTTTTACAATGACAAAACTAAAGTATGAACTATGTTATAGTAGGGGCAAGCAAAAATATACTTTTGAAAGCAAGCGTGATATTCTTGATCTTGTTTACCAGGGTCTTGACTTTCATATGCTCAAAGCTTTCATAAATAAGGAAGCCTGTGCTAGTGTTGCTAAAGTAGTTAACATGATACTGAAAAGTTCACAATCTGTAACAGACAAAATCACCTCTGACAAAGGTTACATGACAGAGAAAAATCGTGATGATGGGTTTCTATTGTCCTCTGATTACTTCACTATCAGAAGACAATCCTCAAAGGCCGATCCTGCCAGGTTACTTGCGTGGCAAGAAGCAGGGAGAAGAAATGTTGAGATGACATACGTACGGTCTGAGTTTGAAAATGGGAGTGAAACTGACGAGCATGTGCGGTCTGACCCAAGTGATGATGATGGTTACAATGTGGTAATAGCTGACGGTTGTCAGCGTGTGTTTGTCTATGGTCTTAAGCTTTTGTGGACTATCGAAAACAGAGATGCTGTTTGGGCTTGGGTTGGTGGCCTATCCAAAGCCTTTGAGCCTGCTAAGCCTTCTCCATCTCGGCAATATGCACAGAGAAAATTACTCGAGGAAAACAAAAAGCATGATGGAGACGATTTAGGTCAAGATGATGTTTCAAAGTGTCCTGCCACTAGTAAAATTTCTAAGTCCCCCCCTTCTCAGCAAGCAGGTACTTCTGGGTCGATTTCTTCTCCATCAAATTCAGTTAAGGAGGACACTTTGCTATCTGGTATGCCTTATATCCTCATTAAATTTCGTAAACTGCTATGAATTCGAAAAATATGTAAAATTAGATTGGAGACCATCTGTGTCTACAAATAGTATTATTGCTTGCAAGATCATTGAGTTTTTATTTTTATTTTTATTTTTATATTAAGCACAAATATTTCCACCGAGGTTTATTCCCACTCTGTTTCCTCTTTTTGGTGCATTGACAGCTAAGATGGAGAACATAGATGATTCAGATGGGACTCGACACTTCATGGTGAATGTCATTGAGCCTCAATTTAATCTTCACTCGGAGGATGCAAATGTAAGTTTGCTAAATGTGGACACTTACAGCAGCAGGCAGCTTTTGGGATTGCCTTCAATTTTTAATTTTTTTATCAAATTCCTTAGGACACTTATTCATTTGATTTTCCAGTATTGTCAATCAATTTACTTAGCACCTTGTTTTGTTTTGAACTTATAAATATGCTTTCCTCCTAGTGGTGGCTCCTCTTCTATTTGTTAGATTTAATTGTCAGTGATTGTTAGTAACAATAACAGGCAATTTGTCACTTCTTTTACCTCCTTGGTGCTTCGTTTCTTTGTTTGATATTTTTATTCATTTATTGATCTTCTAGAAATCGTTCATGCTTTTAAAACAACCTCACTTTTTTCCGACCAACAGGGTAGATTTCTGCTGGCTGCTGTCAGTGGCCGTGTTTTGGCTCGGTCGTTTCATTCAGTCCTTCATGTTGGTTATGAGATGATCGAGAAAGCTTTTGGTGCCACAGACGTACATATTGGTGAATACCAACCTGAAATGACATGGAAAAGAATGGAGTTCTCTGTTATGTTGGAGCACGTACAGGCTCATGTCGCACCAACAGATGTTGATCCTGGAGCTGGATTGCAGTGGCTTCCGAAAATTCTTAGAAGTTCTCCAAAAGTAATGCGTACAGGTGCTCTTCTTGAGAGAGTTTTTATGCCCTGTGATATGTATTTTAGGTACACAAGGCACAAAGGGGGCACGCCGGAACTGAAAGTGAGCTATTTTTTACTTATGTTGTTAACATATAAATGAGTTTTTTTTTCCCCTTAGTAAGTCAATATATTCCAAGATATGCAAATCTTAGAACAGTTTGTTTCTCTAGTCTTAGAATTCTGGTTGGCCCTACCACATGCCCACAAAACTGACTTGTGAGGTGAGGATTATAAACAAATTTTCAAGTCAAATTTCATCCAACGTGGAACTCCTTAACACACCCCATCTTGCCCAACACTATTGGGCTTGGTGCATGATTATAATTGGTGGGTGATCCGATAATAGAAACCTGATAGCTAGTCCAATGGATCTTGAACGAGATTCTAATACCATCTTAGAATTGCGGTTAGGCCTAACACAACCCCATACAACAGGCTTATAAGATAATGCCCGCAATTATAAACATATGTTCAGACCATATCTCATCCGAGGTGGAACTCTTTAACATCTAGTTAGTAAATGTCATTTCTCATGGCTATCAATACTCTATTTCAAATGTTTCATTTTAGTTTAAACACAAGTCCTACTGCAGGTGAAACCTTTGAAGGAGCTCACATTCAATTCTCGTAATATAACGGCAACAATGACATCTCGCCAGTTTCAGGTCATGCTGGATGTGTTGATCAATCTTCTCTTTGCACGCCTACCAAAGTAAGGACCAGCCTACTATCTCCCAGCGTTCATTCTAAATTACTTTTTTCTTTTCCAATTTTACCTATTTAAAACACAAGTATGCTGCGACTCATTCCTAATCATAATGCTAATTATCTCTAATGTAACGTAGCAACTCATTTTTTATGTTTACAACATTGATTACTCTTTCAAATTTGATGCATTAGTATCGGTCAGATGGTTAATAAAAAAGGTATTGTGGCATAAATGACCAGTTGACTGCATATAAGCTAGGATCACAATTGGCTTTGTGTGTTTGAATAGCACCATAGAAGTTTATTATATTAGGAATTGTTGAGATATTAGTTTATTATTATTTAGTATCTATGGCCTTTATGAGTAGTATCAATTAAAATATTATTTAGGATATTATTGTATTAAATCTCCCCTTAAACTGGAACATATAGATCAAATGCACCAAGTTTGTCACACATATAAAACTGGAACATATAGATCAAGTGCACCAAGTTTGTCACACATATAAGTAGTTCTAGACCTCGTAGGGACTTAGTAAAAACATCTGCCAATTTCAACCTTTAGAATTGACAAAGCTTGTGAGAATGTCGCTTGATTCAATCTCTCTGACAAAATGACAATCTGTCTTAATATGTTTTTTTCTCTCATGGAAAAATTGATTTGAAGCAACATGCAATACAACTTGATTATTACATATAAGAGTCATTGGTCTTGCTTCTTCCAATTGAAGTTTCTTGAGCAACTACTTCAGCCTAATGAACTCACATGTTACCAGTGCCATGGCCCTATATTCTTTCTCAGAGCTTGATCTTGCAACTACATTTTTTCTTACTTTTCTAGGATATCAGGTTTCTTCCAACTGTGAAATTATCAGATAGCCTGCCTCAATACATAAAAAATAGCGTAGTTTACCATGTCTTTCGTTTTAAATTGATTCAAATGATGTTATTTAATTGGAGTATTCTTTGCCGATCACCACTAGTTATGACAATATCATCAGAAGACCGTGGTTCAATTGGGACCGCGAAGGGTTGCCTCTTGATAGACTCCATATACATATTGAAATAAGAGAAAACGAGAGACATTTGCTGAAATCGTGTGTTTGAATTGCTCCATGGAAGTTTTATTATATAGGGAATTGCATAGTTAAGAGTATTAATATGCTACAATATATTCTATTCTAAGATTATATTTTCAAATATCAACAAGCTTCTTTCAAGAAGTTCATCTCCCAGAGATTTCATTTGTGACTGATTTTTCAGTTGTTACTTTATTTAGATATAACAAAATGTTGTATTGCATGTATAGTTATTTGGTATAGTGAAGCTGAAGCCTCACATCAGCCTATACCTCTGTTTATTATTAACTCTTAACTTCTTTATTACAGATACTGACTTGAAATAGTGGTTAGATGTTATCACTGCTTGAGTAGTTTTCTTTTTAGATTTACTCTGTTTATTAATTGTGTGAAAATAATTATATCATGTGTTTTTTTTTAGAATTTTATTCACAGACTTAGCTATAACTTTGATCATCAAGCTTTACATTGATATGATCTTTTATTTTTTGGCTTTCAAGTAACCTAAATGAAACCCATTATAATTTATGATATATGATGAGTTCTTCTAAGTAAATGTGTATTGTACTCAACTCAGGCCTCGGAAAAGTAGCCTGTCCTTTCCAGCCGAAGATGACGATGATGTTGAAGAAGAAGCAGATGAAGTGGTTCCTGATGGTGTTGAAGAGGTGGAGCTTGCAAAAATTAATCTTGAAAAAAGACAAAGGGAACAAAAGTTGCTTCTTGATGATATTCGAAAATTGTCTCTTTGGTGTGACTCTTCTGGAGATGTACATGCCGAAAAGGAAAGTGACTCGTGGATGATAACTGGCGGAAGATCTATGCTGGTAAGAAATGAACCTGATCAACAATATTTTAACTGAATTGAAAATCTTGGTCAAATTATAGTTGCTTATTGTTAAATCTTCCAGCTCTTCTATACAAAAAAAAAAGAAATAAATTATGTACTGTGCTTAGTGATATTTTGTGCTTGTTATACTTGAAATATTCATCCAAGAGCTAGCACCTTGTGATAATTTTGTGCTTGTTATACTTGAAATATCATCCAAGAGCTAGCACCGAGATGCACGGTTTTTGCATATGATATAGACCTATTTAGAGTTGAAGGAGGTTTAAATGAGAGGTTAGAGACATGGAGACGAATTATAGAAACACATGGTTTTCGCCTAAGCAGAAGTAAAACGGAGTATATGGAATGTAAGTTCATCAAAAGAAGAAGTGTTTCTAATCTAGAGGTGAAAGTTGGAGACCATATCATCCCCCAAGTCACACGATTTAAATATTTTGGGTCTGTAATACAAAATGATGGAGAAATAGAACATGATGTAAACCATCGAATTCAAGCTGGGTGGCTGAAATGGAGAAAGATTTCAGGGGTTTTAAGTGATTTAAATGTACCACTCTAAGGTGAAGGAAATTTTTTATCAGACTGCGATAAGACTTGTGGTGGTATGTGAGAGAATGTTGGACGATTAAGAATTCAAAACGAGAATAAATTTAGTGTAGCTTTGATGATGTTGTGTTGAATGTGACGTAGGACTAGACAAGATAGTATTAGAAATGAAAATATTATAATGTTGGGGTAACACCTATAATAGAGAAGATAAGATGGTGGAAAATAGACCTAGGTGGTTTGGACATCTAGAGAGAAAAACTGTTAGATTATGTGGTAGAGAGAGTAGATCTGATCGAGAGAAGTCCAACAATTAGAGGAAGACCTTGAAAGATCTTGAGATTAATGATTTGGACATAATGCTAATATATTTGGTGTTTTGATAGAACTCTTAGAATTTTGGATTTGACCTTAACCTTACAAAACCAGTTTGTAAGGTGATGGTTGTCCCTGTTTATGAACATACGTTTTGGCCATATCTCTGATAGGTCTGTTATTGTTAGTTAAGAAGTTGTTACTTGTTAGTTAAATACTCCCTCCGTAACGATTTATAAGCAAAAAAAATACTTTTTTTTTTACAAATTTTAAGAAAAAAACATCAACTACATTTTATTTAAGCATTTTATTCTAAAAATGTTTCTTTGCAGTAATAAAATTAAATACAAATTGTATTTAATTTGCTTTCTCTCATTTTTTCATAAACATTTGTTGAATTTGATAGTTGTGTTGTTGGAGTTGTTTGAAGTCCCACCTTGCTTAGGTTCCCAGGTTGTTGAATGTATAAATGTTCATGCCTAATTAACCACTGCAGGTCCAAGGATTGAAGAGAGAGCTATTAAGTGCACAAAAATCTAGAAAAGCAGCATCTGTAGCACTAAGGCTAGCTCTTCAAAAAGCTGCGCAGCTAAGGTTGACAGAGAAGGAGAAGAACAAAAGTCCTTCATATGCTATGCGGATATCTCTGCAAATTAACAAAGTAGTTTGGAGTATGCTTGTTGATGGTAAATCCTTTGCTGAAGCCGAGATCAATGACATGGTAAGATTTTATGTAGCAAGCTTGTTCTCTCTCACTTTTCTCAATGTTCACTTCCAAAACTGGCAGAGTCCATTACCAAATTGCTTCACGGAAAGTATAAACTGTTGTCTTATCAAGTCTACTCTTGAAATATATGTCCTAAAAGTTTCTCGTATTAGTGGTTAAATTTTGTACATGGTCTGCATCAATACAAAACTGATATTTTTCTACTAGCAAGCCATTCAATGTCTTAACCTGACTACTATTGTGACCAAGGAAAAATTACATCAGTCTTGACCAGATTCAAATGTTTGAGAATGGTGGTTCCTTGCTAGCTCAGTTTTGCAACTTTCCAATTCTTTTCTTTTTGGTCTCAATTTGCAAGAGTATGCTAATTCTGTTTAGTTTTTGCAAACACTTAGATATATGACTTTGACCGGGATTACAAGGATGTCGGTGTTGCTCAGTTTACAACAAAATATTTTGTTGTCAGAAACTGCCTGCCTAATGCCAAATCTGATATGCTTTTGTCAGCATGGAATCCTCCAGCCGAATGGGGAAAGTATGTAACTCTTCCTGGACTTTTTTTAGTTTATTGGTGCTTACAGGTCAATGTTTTGATATTTGTCGATTTTCTGTTCCAAGGGTTGTTTTAATGGTTACAGAGATAGGTTACTTCGTGATTATGTTTGACATTCTATTCGAACTCCATCCGCCCTCCCTTTAAGTTACTATAAATGGCTTATTCTCTCTCTCCTACCAACTTGTTGTATTTGTGCTCTTGATATCGTTGAACATGTCTACTAGCCCTATGAATCAACAGCGCGGCTCCTGTTTTTATCACTTAATTATAGAAGATGTACCATGTTGCATGTGATAGTAAATGTTGTACATAGTTAATTTTACTATTGTTATTTTTAGTATTATTAGTAGAAATTTATGTTTGGACATTTAGTAAGGCTCATCAGGTTACAATATTCTATATAAAGAGATTAGTGCTTGTATATTCATTATCACTATATAATATTATGATTTAACATGGTATCACGTGCTATCGTTTGAGAGGGTCTCACTTATGCATAAAAACCCTAGTCGTTTTAATTGTGGTTCTTTTCTCAAAAACTATAGCCCCCTCAATTGCAGTTGCTGCCTTCATTGAAGTCCCGTTAAAAAACCTGGGTGCACTGTACATACATCCGCACCTATCTCCGTCAATTTTTTAACCTCACTGCTCACACCACCGTAGTCACCTTAAAAAAACTTGCCAGAATCCAGAATTTTACTGCTGCCAGAACCGCCTCACACCACCATCCTCCGGCAAACATTCTGGCGCATGAAGGCATTTTGAATACTTTTATAATTTGATTTTAATGGAAACTCATTTTCATGGGATATGACGAAGTTTATTATAATTATTAAGTATAATTGTTCCTTTAAATCTGTATATTTTTTATTTTGAAGTATTTATGTATATAGTTGGAATTTATGTTTACTGTGAACATTATTTTTTAGTCTTCAAAATAGCGGTTGTTCTACTATCCTCTATGCCACTATAGCATTTTGGGGGTTCGGCGCTATGCACCGCTATCCACAATCAACAACCTAGTACTGTGCCCTATTGCACCGAAACTCCTCTTCATTCATCCCCATTTTATTTTGAAAAATTTCTATGCATTTTGTAAGGTCTGAGCAGCTGCATGCTGGGTCCTGCTGTATTTGTGTTCCTTGAAAGTGTCATATATGCTTAACTGCTTTCTTTTTAATGAACATTTTTCCAGAAAAGTGATGCTTCGGGTTGATGCACAACAGGGAGCTCCAAGAGATGGAAATTCTTCTCTTGAACTTTTCAAGGTAATTTATTTTGGGTTCCTTTTCTAATTTGTGTTTTTTCCTTTCTTGCTTTTTTGGGTGGTATTTGGTTAAACATAGGACCATTTGGTCATACCGGAATAGAGTTATTGTCTAGTTAGTTCCAAGAAGGTTTTGCGCCGATTTTCTGCATAATTTAAAGATTTGAAATTTTAAGATTATATTCCTGTAGGTGTGGGATTGATGTCTGTTATCAACAGCTGTATATCATAAACATGGCTAAATTACACCTTTCTTTGAAAAAACTATTATTTTGTGAATTTCATATTTGTAAGTTGTAACACACATTTAATTGCAATGAAAAATATAAAATGTGAATATCAAGGAGTTAGAAAAATGGAAATGTTATAGCTCCATTCTGTGGATTTTTCTGCAAAATATAGAATTTATGCTCTCTTACACTAAAAAGTTTAGAAGATATAAGAGAGATATGTCCTCTCGGTAGGCATGGCAATGGGGATCGACCTCGTGGATATACACAACAACCCACCTAAGTTTGAACAGGAATACACACTTTGATTGTTGTAAATTTTCTTTTCGTCCATTTGAATCTCAGACAAATCCATTTAGAGTGCCCTGTTTTAGTCCATGTCATCAATATCCGGATGCTATATGCTGACGTGTAAACAATTTCTCTTCCACCCTGATTAATTCTACCTAGTCATGCACCTCTTCTCAAAGTTTACTCCAAGAAAGTCTCTCCGCCACTCACATGCTTGATATTCACATTGGCACTCCTCAAATTTCATTATCCTATACATGGATGCAATTCTTAGCCTTGCACCAAAAAGAAAAACTAAATACACACCAGAAAGCTCTCGTAAATCTTCCCTACGATAATTGTACAGCTGTCTACGTTCCCCATTGCACAATTAAATAATTACAAAATTTGTATTACCATATAATTCACATATTAACAATTATGCTCTGTTATTTTCTTATTTCTACCAAGTACACAAGCTATATTTTAAGCTTGTTTTTTCATGATTCAGAATATGGCCTAACTAATGTGAAAATACTTTCAACTATAGGTAGAGATTTATCCCCTTAAGATCCATTTAACGGAGACGATGTACAGAATGATGTGGGAGTATTTCTTTCCAGAAGAAGAACAAGATTCCCAACGGAGGCAGGTTAGTTTAATATTTGAAATCCTTATTACCCCGTCTGTTAAAACCAAGGTTAAATTTGCAGATACATTTGGTTAAAAGTTATATTGGGGCTTATTTATACAGGAAGTTTGGAAGGTTTCTACCACTGCTGGTGCAAGGCGTGTAAAGAAAGCTTCGCTCCTTGAAGCTTCTGCTTCAAGCAGTCACTCAATAAAAGAGACCGAGGCCTCATCCAAATCTGGCATATCTGCAATGCTATTTCCTGCAACAAGTCAGCTTCCTGTCCATGCTGTATCAGCTCAAGTAAGCATTTGATTATTTGTTGAGTACATGGTTCTATTATTAAATTACTAATAATATAGAGGATAATATGAAAGGCGGCATTTGTGGGAGAGGTAGAGAAGAATACAGTTTTGTTCTTATGGTCTCACAATTTATATTAATTTTAGATGTTAGCTAGGTTTCCATAACGAGTTTTTGTAACCTGCCTGCAGATATCCAAAGTGCAAAGTGCCAAAGAAAACCCTAGTACTAGTATAACCCCTGAGTTGAGAAGGACATCATCTTTTGACCGAAGTTGGGAAGACACTGTTGCCGAATCTGTAGCTAATGAACTTGTTTTGCAAAGTTTCTCTTCCTCAAAAGATGTCCCATGTAGTTCGGCCGACCAACAAGATGAAGCCAAGAATAAATCAAAAGATTCCAAAGGTGTTAAAGGTGGCCGCTCATCTCATGAAGAAAAAAAGGTGGCTAAGTCAAATGAAGAGAAGAGATCAAGGCCACGGAAAATGATGGAGTTTCACAACATCAAAATTAGCCAGGTTGGTGGTTTTGGGCTTTTGGTAAAGCTGTTGTCTATCTTCACTCAGTGATGCAACATTTCAAATTTCTGCTAAACACAGTGCATTATTTCTTGCAGGTGGAGTTATTGGTTACATATGAAGGACAGAGGATTGTTGTAAATGATCTCAAGTTACTTATGGATCAATTTCACCGGCCGGAGTTTACTGGGACTTGGCGAAAACTCTTTTCCAGAGTTAAGAAGCACATCATCTGGGGGGTCCTGAAGTCCGTGACTGGAATGCAGGTCTATTTTCATTTTGTTGGTATACAATTGGTGTTTTCTTTTGAACTCAGATGCCCTATTTATACCTACCGCTGCATTTGGTGGCTACTTTTAACTGTTTCTCTACTGAAGTCCCTTACATATTTTACCTATTCTTTGGATCACACAGGGTCGGAAATTTAAAGATAAAGGTCAGAGTCAGCCTACTGGAACTGGTGTTCCTGAAATTGACCTCAATTTTAGTGACAATGAAGGCCAAGGAAAGTCTGATCAATATCCGCCATCTTGGCCCAAGCGTCCAGGTGATGGTGCAGGTGATGGATTTGTGACATCTATTAGAGGACTATTCAGTACTCAGCGTCGCAAGGCAAAGGCATTCGTTCTCCGAACTATGAGGGGTGAAGCTGAGAATGATTTTCCAGGTGATTGGAGTGAAAGCGATATGGAATTCTCTCCTTTTGCTAGGCAGCTGACCATTACAAAAGCTAAGAAACTTATTCGGAGGCACACTAAGAAGTTCCGCTCCAGAGGACAAAAAGGTTTGCTAAATTGTTACTTTTGTGCTGTTGCTTTTGCATTTATGACTGCTTAATATTCATTCAATTTGTGGAACTTTGTTTTTTTAATTTTGGCTAAAAGAATAATATATTACTGGAAAGAAAGGAGAGTACGTGTATGGCGATAAGTTATTTTTAAGCTGAGAAATTCTTCAATGGAAACAGCAAAGAAAGCAAGCCAACATGGCAATTAGAGTGCAGCTAAATTGTCTTCTATGTCTGTTAATAATAACACATCTTCAATTAAATGCACCAAACAATTTTTTTTTATATAAAAAATTTAGGGTGAGGGGATATGCCTGTGTCCAAGGTAGGGAAGCCCTTAGGGTTCATAGAGCACCTAAAAAGGGATTTACTTTTACCTCCCTCCAATGATTCTAGCAGAGCTCAAACTTGGAACCAAACATGGAACCACCGGATCCAAGGTCTGTCTTTTTACCACTAGACCAAACCCTTGGAGTTTACACTAGACAATTGTTAAAACAGCCCATAAATTCAGATATTCTTAATTTTTCTTTAAACCTTATTAAACTGATATTTGTTTCAAGAAGCTAGGCACCAATCAAAATACAAGGCCCAATTCCAAAAACCTGCAAAACTTAATCCAATCGATATCAAGTGGAAAAAAGAATACCTCTAGTGTTCACCGATAAGATCTGATAAATATTATCCATTAAAATTAGTTTCTTTAACCATTATGCACGCAAACGGGTTACTGTTCCCAAACTCTTACTCATCATGTAAGGAAAGAGGCATCTTTGGTCTACAACACAAGTGCTAGGAACACTCTTTTTAACACTCTGACACATGGTAGGATCCACATGTGTTTTATCCAATAAAAATGTGAGGATTAGAGAGTGTTGAAAAGTGTGTTTGTAGTAGTATTCCTCAATTATTACATGTCAATTTTATTAATCCTTGTAAGGAAGACTCAACATTGGAGTGAGTTTCATACTACAAACAGTATTTGTCACGGTCTGATGATAAGCGACTCTACTAAGGACTTTTGAGAAATGAAATACAACAACCCAGTCTTTTTCCACTAGTTGTATTGGAGTTGACTAAATTACAAAGAACACATACATGCAAATTTCTGATTATCCAAAGTAAAACCATGAGTTCTTTATTCACTTGTTTCTGCATTACTTGATTGGATTTCAAGTTTATATAATTTTTAGTGTAAATAAAACTAGTATATTATGTAAACTCCCAAAAAAAATAAAATATATTATGTTTGTGAAGCTGTACTCATTACCCTTAAATCCTATCATGTTCTCTTGATTACTAGAGGATGAAAGTTTCAATCTCTTGCAGGTTCGTCTTCCCAACAAAGAGAATCATTACCATCATCTCCAAGAGAGACAACCACATTTGACAGTGATTCTTCAAGTGGATCCTCACCATATGAAGATTTTCACGAATAGAAATCTTCATAGTTATCAAAGGATTTCATACTTTTCGATCATGATACACATTTGATCTAGTTCTTACATGCTCTAAAGGATACACCAATTTGTGAGATGATTTCTCTATGTAAAGAGCAGCAGTTGAAAACTGCAATGTGTACAATCTTGAGCTGAAGGGCACCTGGAACGAAAACTGAAATACATGACTGATGTCGATTGCTATCAAATGTGTATATTCGTGGCGATCCTAGTCAGACTCCAGTCATTGGTGATAAAGAGCCTTTCATCTGACATTTTCCATTCCACATAAACCACACATCTAATGTTTTATACCTTAACAACATGAGAATCAGTGATCAAAGAGCTTGGGCGTCTCTTTGCTCAAGTCACATCAACAACATCCGGGTTGTATATTCTTGTAGCTTCTTGTCAGTTTTCATTTTTGGCTTCTTAATTTATTAGATAATAATATGCTAAAGGTTGACAAGATTATTATGTATAGACATTTGATCATATTTTGATAAAATAGAATAAAATCTATATTTTTATTTTGCAAATCGAGATCCTTACATAGACTAATGCATTTAAATGCTACTTTGAATGAGTAGAATTGAAATTCATCGACAGATTGTATGTTAGGATTTGTTTTTGGATAAAGATATCCAACTATAGATAATTTATAATGTTACTGTTAGATAGTTTCCTCTTTTTAATCACGGTTGTGGGAGTTTGCAAATATGAAATGCATTTGTAACTAGGTTTTAGTCCAATTCAAACTAAGTACTGAGTGGATAAATTGATTTTTATTTTTTTTATTTTTATATATATTGTCAATAGTGGTTAAAATGAGAATGGATTCTCTCATGTTTTTTTTCCCTTCTGCACCTATCTGCTCTCAAACAATAACATGATAAACAAATAAAATGATTAAACACATTAACATAACTTAGAGATTATAACCATCAAAGACAATATCAATTGGTCCAAACATCATAGTAAGGAGATTTGTTGATTTTAACAGGTTTTTAGAAATGAGTTTTTCTATTTTGGTTGGACACAATAACAAATCTATAAATTCTCCTAATCTGGTCACTGTCAATCCGTCGGCGGATCAAGCTCCTCTAAAAATGTGTGAATGCGTCCGTGTTCCAAAATTGAATCTCCATCTAAAGTATTGTTGGCGAAAAATCAATTATCCATCTGAGGCATTGTTGGCGAAAAACCAGTTAAACATTTTATTTAAGTGAAACAAAAAGATGAGTGATAAGTGATATTGTTGGCGAAAAAGCAGTTGAATATTTTACATTTTATTTAAGAGTGAAATGAATGAGTGATAAGTGATGTGAATATTAAGGGTTTGTTTGGATTGATGGAAAAGGATGGAGTGGAATGGAATGAAGCAGAATAATATCTTGTTACATTGTTTGATTTTATAAAAAATGAATGCAATGGAATGGAATGTGATGGAACTCGTTCCATACAATACCACTATTTTAGTTCATTTTTTATTCCCTCCAAATTGAATGTATCTAATGGAATGAAATAAATTAGAAACATAAATACAAATTTGTCCTTCAAATTTTCACTTTCATTATATTAATGTTTTTGAAGTAAAAGACAAAAGTGGAATAAAAAGATGTGAATTTCTTAATCCACCCCATAGTGGTGACGAGAACCCTATATAAACCCGAAAATGCCCTTCAAAAAACCGAAAGTTTTTTTCCGATTTGCACTCCATTTTGTACAAACCAATCAAAATATGGTGTGACCCCTGGAATTATATGAAACGGAACTGGAGATGCACTTCAGGTTAGGAACCAGAGGTATACATCTGGTTATAGTAGTGTGAACATTGAATTGTATTGCCACCTGGATATTTTGTATGAAACCGAAAATTTACTTCCGGTTTTGTCACGAGACTGATTGCTTAAAACAACAATCATGGTGATCACTACCATTACACTCTTTCTCCTTCAAACCTATCAAAAACCCTCTCCATTGTCAATCTATTTTTCACTCCAAATACTCATTTTTGTGGTTCATCATACCAGAAAATAGCTCAACAAAGTAGAATTTCAGGTAAACTTTACTCCAAATACATTAATCAATGTCGTTGTAACTGTATTTCCGACTTCTTCCGCATTACTTAGTAGGTACCATATTATAAAAATGTGAGAAGTCGGGTTAAACCTACTGTCGGATCAAAATAGATAGCCGTTGAAGATGGAAAGTTGGTCAAGTCGGATGTTATATTGTGGATAAAATTATGGTTGCATGGAATGTTATTATAAACGCATCTACAAAAGAGATGCATACTGATGTTGTTTTACAATTCTGAGTTGTTTGTGTGCAATATACCAATCTATTGAAATATGTTGAGAGCATAATACTTGATCAGGTGAAGGAGAAGGTTGTTTGTGCATGGACTGATCAAATTATGCACCTCGGTAATACAACATCAAACCGTGTTGAGTCTGCACATGCTTGTCTCAAGAATTGGTTGGGAAATAGCAAGGGTGATTTGACTACGGGTTGGGAATTTGTGAACCATATGATATTGAACCAGCATAACGAGATTCAAACAACATTTGGTCGTAGTATCACAATGTTGAAACACAGGTTCAAAGACAACATGCTATATTCTCAGTTGGTCAGTAACATCTTTCGGACGACACTTAATTATATTTTTCATGAGGCCAAAAGAGCTTCAAATGTGGGTGATAACACCTCAAAGTGTGGGTGCACTATTGTAAAAACATATGGTGTAACACCCCATTTCTATCCGATAATTATTATAAAAATCAGAGTATAAAAATCTTTAACCAAACATGGAATATTACACTTTCAACTTTAACCAATCGCATAAAACCGATTATGACAAATACATAGCACACTTAATCAAAGAGAAACTCATGGCTAGTAATTAGTCTTCATAATAGTTCAACTTTAATAAAACCATGCAACGGAGTTCAGAACTTAAACCTCAAATAAGTCATAGCATCTTAATCAGTATAAAAACAACTTTAAACCAAAATAACGACATAAATGGTACAACTTAAAACAACAAGAACAAATTAAGTGTTCATTCCTCTCGAGTGCTACGTATCATAGCGACGACACCAATAAGCTACTAAGTCTCTACTCTTCGTTACCTGCACGTTACTAGTATAAAGGCAATGGCGAAATGAATAAAGGGTGAGATATCGAATAATATAAACAAGATTATGATAATCAATATATAAGAAAAGAATTGTATAATTACTCGCCACTTCACAACAACAACCAATCATTATTCAACAAGCAACATAACACACCACAACCTCAAGATTATAATTCAATGCGATTAAACTATGCGATGCATGTGGTACTATTTGGAGCAGAACTTCCAACTTAAACACAACTTAAACATATGTCAGTTTATCGAGGCATTAACAAGGCATAAGCCTTCAACGTGGTGCCATTAAGGCCAACTTAATCAATGCAATGTATGCGACATTATGTATGACATACAATCAATGAAATCAACAACAAAACAACTTCATTCACAACAACAACTTAGACATGCATCATTTGCATCAACTTAATCAAAACGGTCGTTCGACCTTCAACGTAAACATGCTCCCGAATCGGGACAATTCGACTTATTAAACGGTACCTGCAAATCCACTCATCCAACATCGTTTCAACAAAATAGATCAACTAAAATTACCTACTAATCTATATTAGTTACCACGTCCAATCTCATTTAATTCCGGACAATTAAATATGCCGTCTACTTCGGTTATTCGGCTAAATCGGGACTGTTTCTGTTCACCACTATCACTGTCAATTATTAATTAACTTCTACTGATTTTTATTATTCTGCTATAATAAATTTTATGTCTTTAACTCGAACTATTTTCAATTATTATTAGTCCTTGAACTCACTTAAACCTGTTTCTCTTTTCATGCCTATACTGCTATTTTAATAGGGTGACTATGTTTTCTGCATACTGTAAGTTTATCATACTGTACCAAGGAGTTATACTAATTCAGTGCCACTTATACTATCTAATTATATTAAGTAAAGTACTACTTTATCAAATTAGTGATACCCTGCATCAAAAAAACTCATAGAGAATCAGAAAGAAACAATTATAAGGAGGGCCCCACAACCAATGGTGTGACGAATGTCACAGGATAGTTTCCCTCACTACCAAGGCCTGCCAACTGGCAGCCAACAACAACAACTAAGTGCCGATTGACACTCTTATCCTACCCTTCACTATTTCATTCTTTTTACTGCCAGTAATATTCCGTCCCAATATTCTTGTTTCTTAATTCTATTATTTTGTTTTAGTTGTCAATCTCAACATAACTTGACCATAATTCAATGTCACACGCATACAGTGAAAAAAATAGATTTTTTCCAGAAAACAATTCGTCTTATCATCTATTCAACACCTCAGAATTTTCCAGCAACATACACAATTATTCAATGCAAAGTTCTACACAAAATTCCACACAAAAATTCAACAAAAACAATGGAGAATTACACAACCCCAACCCTACATACTAACCATCATATTCTCGATTATAAGATTCGAACCCCACTTACCTTGGATTGAAGGCAGCTCGAATTTTTCGAACCTAACCGAACCCTAATTCGGGTAATTTGAGATTGTTTCTTCTTATTCTCCTCTTAAATGACAGTTTTGCTTTTCTTTTCCTCACGTAGCAGGTTTTGTTTTCATTCTTCTAACCCTATCCACTTTAAAAGGCCACTTTATAACTAGTACTAGTTTGTTTCGATTTTCCAAACAGTCCCGTACAGGTTCTAATGGGCCTAAAACTAATACTTCTAGTCTGCTATTTGCCACATACAATTTAACCCACCTGTTTAATTAATTATTCTAATAAACTAATAATATTTTCTAATATTATTTTCTCCGGCTAATTTAACTATTTACCCGATTATCCAATTATCAACATAAACAATATATTCCCGAATACTCAGAAAATACTCGAAATATTTAATTAAAACGATTAATTAAATATAGGTGTTACATATGGTTTCCCTTGTGCTTGTGTCATATCCAAGAAGATGAGTGGTAAAATCTTGATACATATGCACGAGGTCTCTAGTCATTGGAAGAGACTTAGTTTTGACGGTGACGGGAAAAAGAAAAACGATAAGTCAAATATCTCCATCTTTACCGAATGAGAAGCGACACAAGCGAGATTTTTGAAAGATGATGACGCCACCAAACTCCACATCAAAGAAGAGTTGAGGAAGATTGCGTTTTCGGAGATCACAGATTTGAAACCACCCTCCCAGCCGGTAAAAACTAAAGGTGCACCGAAGAAGTTAAAACCGACACCGGGCAATTCTACTACGAGGAGTCCTTCGTATTTTGAACACGTTGACAAAGTATTTCCCGATTCACCTACCCCAAAATCTCAAAAAAGTGCTACCTAACTAATTTGACCAAAGTATTTGAATATATGAATTTTATTGGGTAGTTGTTGTTTCTGTTCTGTTTCTGGTTTTTCAACCCCAGGCCTTTTACTGAAAGTGTACTTCCGGTTTTGGTTAAGTTGGAAATCGGAGTTTAACCCCCGATTTTATCACTGACACAAGGATATGATTTATATGGTCCCTGTTTACATCCAACTAATATAAAAATACCTCTCCTCTTATATTTTCCCCTACTACAACACAAAAACCAGATATGGACATGAAATTAGACATCACATGGGTTGTTAGAGTTGTTTATTTTCCCGGTGACATATTGTCTCGCGAATTCAAGATCACCGTGTACACCCCAATTGAAGAGGTGCGTAAAATATTGCAGGAACTTGTACCTTACGGCGACTGTTGAAAGGTAGAGAAGATCGAGTACCGCTCGCCATCGATTGCCAATGAAGAAAATCTTCAGTTCATGAACCGTGAACTGAAGAACGACGCTGATTTACGGGCTATGTGGTCGATGTAACGCCCTGTTTTAATTAATAATATATTATATTAATATTTTCGAATTACCGATCAATATTTATTTGGCGACGAAAATAATTATATTAATTAGTATATCTATTAATTTATCTAGCGACGTTCCGTTCGGTCCGGTAAAATATTATTCGGATCCGATATTTAATTCTCCGGAATTATTTTAATTGATTGAATTGATTATATTAATTTATTAAGAGTGTGAGGATTAATTGGGTTTACACCTTAGTTTATTAGTAAGGTTATTATAAAACCAATTTCCTCATTTTCTTTCCATCCAAACACTTTCCTTGTTTTTCTTTCCAACCTAACATACCAAAAACCAAACATGAGAATTTGGAAGCTAGTAAGAAAACAAGTTATAAAAACCATTTTCTTCTCCTTTTCCTTCCATTGTGAACACTAAACCAAAAATAGAAACTAGAGAGGAAAAGAAGGGTTTTGGGAGAAGAAGAGCAAGAGGAGAAGATGAGGGAGATCTTGAGCAAGAGAGGAAGCTTGAGGTTGAGCTTTGGAGCATCACCATGGATCAACCAAACTAGAGGTAAGGGGTTTGATTTTCCTTTCCATATAGTTAGGGTTTGATAGATATGTTGTGGATTTAGGAAAAATTGGTATTTTGATTCATGGAGTTTATAGTTTATCATTGTTTTGGTGTTTTGTTGTTGTTGTTGAACTTCTCAATTGATGGTAGAAATATGTGTTGATGTTATAATGGAGGTATATATGTTGTGTTGATGATAAGAGATGGTGGATTAGTGGTAAGAGATGTTGGGTGATTGTAGTTTGAATTGGGAGAAAAATTGATAGATTAATTTTATGAGTTTTGTTGGGGGATTGTTGAAAGGTTTAGAGGAGTTGAAAATTGGTGTTGAGGTTTTGAATTGGGTGTTTGATGATTTGATTTCCATTTCACATTGTTAGGGTTTTTGAGTTTTGTTGAAGATTTGTGATAGAAATTAGAAGAGTTAATTAGGTGTTGTTGTTGTTGAATTAGTATTAGGTTAGTTAAATTGGAAATGAAATGAAATTTAGAAAATAAATCAAATGAATTATATTTATTTGGAAATGAAATGAAATTTAGAAAATAAATAAAATGAATTATAATTATTTGGAATGGGATACACTGTCTGTAGGCTAGAATAACATAACAACAAATTTAGAAAGAAAAACCAGAAAATATATAAGGAAGATGAACAGCAAAACGTGTGGAGATGGTGCATGATGGGAGGCGCTCACCTCAAGGGAGAGGGAGACCGTCCCACATGCAGGGGCGTCCGTCTCCAGCCATGGGGAGGCCTAGGGCGTCCGCCTCCAAGTGATGAGGGGGTGTTACACAATTTCCCCATTTTTGCTGGTTGCTGTGTTTTGTGTTTTCTGTGTTTTATATTTTCCTGCATAATTTCAATTTAGTTTCTGTTTCCTTTCATTTTCCCAATTCCTTACACTACTAATTAGTGTTAGTAAAATGTGATTATGGGTTTAGATAGCCGATTAAATTTGGGACCCGATATGTTCCGAATTTTCGATTTCGGTAAATTCGGCGACGGGGCAAGTTGCTCCGAATTCAACGAAAATTGACGTGCTAGCTAAGTTCGACGTGTAGAACTTAGTGGTGAGGTTAGTTTTTAGAAATTACGAGTTTTTACGAGGCGACCCGAAATAGGCCAATTTACGGTAAAATTGAATCGGACGGTGTTTTATTAGATTTAAGGTACCTATGGACAATCCGATTTCGACGTCGACAATTATGATTAATACCGGTTGTTAGGAATGGTTTTCGTGACGATTATAGGTGTTTGACTATTTTCCCGTTTTCGGAATTTAGTGAATTAATTAATAATGATGCGGTGTGAATAAACGTAAGATTTGCGACGGTGTATTTATTAATGAATACTTGTTGATATGCAATGCGATGAAATATGTTTTGTACATGATGATGTGGTGATTAAATTGATGTTGTTGATATATGCTTCCGATTTGTGAATGCATGACTTTCGGTGAATTTATTAGTGATGTTTGCATATTGCAATTATGATGCGACGATATATTTATCTTGTTTTGGATAAATTATGGCGATGTGGGCTTTATGCCAATTTGAATGAGCGAAGATGTTGTTTTGTGTTGTGTTGTTTTATTGTCGAGTCACATACATTTCATAAGCGAAGAGGGCTTTTATGCCAAGCGATGATGGCTTTTATGCCGAGCGAAGATCGGCTTTATGTCAAGTGTCCCTAATTACGGACAAAGCGATGGGTACCACATGCATAACATAGTCGTGTCTCATGGAGTCGGTTATGTTTATGTTCGAGTTGTTTGGCGTTGGGTATTGTTGATTGTTGGATGATATTGAATTGCGATGATATATATAATGTGATGATATTTGTGATGATGTTGTGATGATGGGCTTTATGCCAAAAGCGAAGATGGGCTTTAGCCAATTTGTGATGATTTGTTATGTTGCTTATATTACTAGCATTATTTAATGTTGTTGGTTGATGTTGTTCTTTAAGACTACCGTGTTAATTAGTGATGTGTTAGTTTGTGACGATTTCGTGATGATGGAAGTTTATGTGTTGTTGTGACGTTTATGCCGATGAGGTTATGGTGATAAAGTGTAGATTTTACACAATAGGATGACTAGTAAAGTAAGTGAGTTTTGATTATGTGTTGGAATTACACTTATATATATATATATATATATATATATATATATATATTATCATGCCCTTAATTATATGTTTTGGAGTATCTCACCTTTACTTATTTCTATATATGGCGAGTTTATAAGATTAGTATGTCTGTCGCTCGATAGCAGGAAATATTTATGTTGTCTTTGTTGTTGTTCTTTTGTTGCTTTCCTTTTGTAAATAAGAATCATAAATTATAAAACATGATTTTGATGAGGAAGTTTAATAAAGGAGATGTGTTGATTTCTATGAATCAATTTATGTTCTCCTGCGATGCTATGTATCCGAAATTTATACTTTAAAGTAACTGTTTTAAAGTGAGTTGTATTTGATGGTGTAACGCCTCAGTATTTAATTTATGAGAATTTAAAATTACTCTGATTTCTGTATATTAAACTTTGGGTAGAATTGGGGTGTTACAGTCGACTTATCGAAGTTTTTGGGAGAAAGTTCCAATCAAACTAGATGCGACTTTATCAAGAACTGTCGATGACATTATGAGGATGTTGCAACGTCCACCCGAATTTTGATTTGTAATGTTTGATTTATGTTTAACTACTAAATGTATTTGCTAAGTTTATGTTATGGGTTATATGTATATCTATGTTAGACAATGCAATGATGTTTTCTGGTTTTTTGTTATGAATAAAACCGGAAATAGAGTTATGGTACATAACCAGAAGTTAAGTTCCGGTTTTGTGTAAATTTTATCAAATGGCGGTGCGTACCGGAAGTATACTTCCGATTTTCAGGAGTATTTTAGGAAATTCGCACGGTGGATAAAAAGGTCATGGGGTGTAATAAGAAATTTACAAAAAGATTATAATGCTTTCCGTTCCGTTCCGTTTTTAAACAATAAATTGAAATATTAATTCTACTCCGTCCTAAAATATCCAAACAATAGAATGAAATTTATGTTTCGTTTCATTCCATTCCGCTCCATTCTATTTCATTCTGCAACAACTCTAGGCATACCAAGTGCAGCACTTGTCAGTTTTACTTTGCATAATCACTCCTATGATTTTTTTCAAATTGACCTTTGTACTCCATGTCTCCATAATTTTGCTTTTATTGGTGTTCCGAATCAGAGACTCTTAGGGAGTGGTCTTTCTTCTGTTGAGCATGTAGATATTGATGCAGACATTTTTGCAAAAGAAACACATCCTTCTCTGTCTATACGTAGTTGGCTGCTAGTGCTCTCTAATACGAAATCATTGACAGTCACTGCAACTACTCGGTAACTAAACACGGCTGACTTTTAGGCTTTATTCTTGGTTACTTTCGTCTCAAGATGCATTAGACTGATTCACTCTCACCACTTGTTGCTCAGATTCTTTCCTTATATCCTGATATATTAAAGACGAGGCTTCCTTCCTTGAGTATGTTAAAGTTATTGAAAGTTAAATCAAAACCACTTGAATATGATACTATTGGAATTCAAGTTAGGGAAAGTGAAGTCAAAGAAAGAAGCTTCTAAGCTACAAAGGCATACAGAGCAGGATTGGAACAATCTTCACCTATACCTGATGGAATAGTAAACTTCTTGATTCAAAATTCGCCATTGGCCGAACTCAAAAGAATAGGTTGCTCGTGGCGAAAATAGAAGTCGAGTTCTTTCAAGAGAGATTGTCATAATAGATTTTGATTTGTTTGCAGTCAGCAGCAAAGTGCATGATTACATTAGCTGAGTAATGAAAAGTGACAGACTTGTGAGATATTTTGAAGATAATGCCCAGCAACAGAACTTAAAGATTGAACATATGAAAGTCTCAAAAATAGTTCAAAAGAGGAAAATTAGAAGCTATAATGAAACTTTAGTTGTTGATAATGTCGTATCATGTTGCTATATCATCTGATATGAAAAGGCTCTTATGATATGGAAAAGATGATCCAAATTACCTTGATCAAAAGTATCATTTTTAATCTCATGCATGTCATCTGTCAATTTTAAAATTATCATTGTCATACATATTAGATTTTTTAAAATATAATTTTAAATGAAAAGATGTTTAACATATAGTTTATTTATATAACTAATGTCTTTAGGTTTTAAACTCAATTTTCTGATTTTTGACTCTCATCATGATCCTACGAGACAAGTTGTACGTGGAATTAACATCCATCATTTCAAATTATACACGTGACCCTTAATTTTTTTTATTTCAGTTAAATTACAAACAAATTTTTGGACGAAATTTTGGTTATTGAAATTTTTGGTAGAGTTATTGAAATTTTCGGTACACGAAATTTTCGGTACACTCCTACAAATTTTTTATTGTAAGTAAATTTTTGGTAGTGTATTTGAAATTTTCGATATTCTGGAAATTTCAAATTTATTATACAGTATCAAAATGATAGTTATACTAAAAATTTCGATAGTTTAATTATTCAAGTTTTTTTTAACGATTGGAATTTTGCCGACATCTTTGGAGGGTTCAGATTGCACTGACAAATTTGTGTGGCCTGGAATGCATCACCATTTGTATAAATAAGGGCAAATGTTACAAAGAAAAATATCTCAAATAATGTCTCTTCCTCAATTTTTGATTAAGGCAGAAATATATTTCAACGGAACAACCATGTTGTTGAATTCAAGCTTCCAGATGGCACCGCATCCTTCGGCAACTTGAAATATAAGTTTAATGAGTTACTGCTTGATTCCGATAACATAAAGATGACATAGATCAAGTTTGCGAGGATTGGATTGATACAAATGGAATAGTGAAATACAATCTGATCGAGTTGAAGAATGATGAAGATGTGACTATCATGTGGAAATCACTTCGTCATAGGATAACTAAAGGTCGAATCGAGTTTGATATGGAGATCCGAAGATCCATCGACGACATAATCAAGGTGTTGAAACGTCCAAAAACATCCATTAGTGGCTGGATTTTCATGTTTAGTTGTTTTTGGTTTATGTTTGTTGTACTGTTTATTTTATGTTCATAATCGATTCGAAACATGTAATCGCCAAAATATTATCCAATAAATAAAAGTCTGTGTGTCAAAAAATATACATATAATAAAACCAAAATAAAATAGATCTATATAGGCTCTCCACGGGCTACGTTGGCTAACCTAGCTAAACCGATATAGATCACACCATCAGGGTTTACCAAACCTATGATGTTATCTAAATGAACTGCATTAAACTGTAAAATTCTGAAAATTTTGAAAATTCTCTTTACTATTTATAGTCCATTTCCTTTCGACTTCTTGATATTCTCATTGAACCATGCTTGCAAAGTGATCCCCGCCTTTTCTTTGTCGTTACTTCTCTCATCCATCCTTTGGTCTTGAGCCTCAAAAGATTTTTGAAGCTCCTATTAGCTAAATGTGGGAAGATCATTCGAATCTTCAATTGTCCTTATAATGTTGTCAAATCTTGGTGTCAAAGAATGCAAGATTTTCAACACAACATTCTGCTCGGAAACAGCATATCCACAAGACTTAATTTGGTTCACCAACAACGTAATTCACATAATTTAATCATTGATTTCCTCCTCCTCCCCCCTCTGAATCAATTCAGATTTTTGTTTGTGAGTTTGTAACCTTACCACCTTTTCTTTATTAGCCCCTGCATATGGCTTTCCCCATATCTCCCACGCTTGTTTTGCCTATTCGCAATCTCCATCTTTCTCAAAGTTGTCACCATCCACACAAGAATGGATCGAAAACAACCCTTTGTAATCTTTCTTCTTTGAACTCAGCCTTTTTGTGCATCAATTACTCTATTCTTGATGACTTCAAGAACATCTTGATAGTCAAACACACCTTCATTTTCTTGCACCATTTGTGGTAATTCTTTGATTCAATGTTTGGTAGGTTTGTATGGACTCTATCATTGGAGATGATATTCATCTTTTCACATCAGATTATGAATCAGAAACGAAGATCTTGATGCAAATGTTAGAACATACAATCACACAATTGGTGAACAATGAAGGATTAATGCTTGTGGCGAAGATGATAGTGAGAGAAGAAGAGAATTAGAGAGAGAAAGAGAGAGTAAAATACAAGAAAAGTAAAAAACTCGTACGCGTAACCGATTATCACTGAAACAAAAACAATTCAACACAACTGTAACCGATTAGTGAACCGATTATCACTGAAACAAAACATTTTTCTCAAGTTCCATAAGTGCTTATTTCTCTGCTGCAATCGGTTACCACCATGTATTAACGAGTTACTAATATCTGAATTGTGGATTTTTCATCCAACAATAATGTCATATTGGTTATCTTACCAACTTTGTATCATGGAAGGAAACCTACAAACTTAGGAATATTTGAAATGAACGTTTATAAATCTCTTATATCATGCACTCTTTCTTCATCATCTTTGTATGATTCTTAATTGAATCCTCAAACTACATAAATAGTGGATCAGAATTTAGAAGTATGAAAATGGGAACAATGAAAATAGAAAAACAAAAACCTACATGTTTTTAGATATTCCAGTTTTGAGATATTGACATTTTCAATGTCAGCACATTGTCCCTTGAAAACTCCTATATATGTCATCTCTCACTTGGAAAGCTCTGATGTGTTGAAAAACTAGTCGATAAGAGAAAAATTTAATTCCCAGCCTATTGAGGAAAATTAAAACCAAACTAGCATCTTCAATTGCATATATAAAAATAGTAATATGAAGGGAGATTAGAGTTTAAAGATTTGAAATTTGAGACCTTTGCAGATAATATTTGCGGATTTTTTAACCCACTCCATGATCTTCTTAGCCATTTCTGTGAAATTTCTAAATTGTTCCTGAAAATCGGAAATATATTTTCGGGGCGCACCATCATCTGATAAAGTTTGCAACAAACTGGAAATTAACTTCCGTCTTATACCGTAACTATATTTCGGGTTTCGTTCATAACAGAAATTCTGAATACTTCATTTCATTGTCTAACATAGAGATACACTAATGTAGCAAATACAAACTGAAAGTTAAACATAAATCAAACATTACAAATCAATATCCTGGAGGACGTTGCAGCATCCTCATAATGTTATCGACGGTTCTTGATAAAGTCGCATCTAGCTCGATTGGAACTTTCTCTTGAAAACT
Source organism: Vicia sativa (assembly GCA_021764765.1). Lineage (NCBI taxonomy): Eukaryota > Viridiplantae > Streptophyta > Magnoliopsida > Fabales > Fabaceae > Vicia > Vicia sativa. Next base: position 226,118,844 of record CM038794.1, read on the forward strand.
TCGATAAGTCGACCACATAGCCCGTAAATCGTCGTCGTTCTTCAGTTCACGGTTCATGAACTGAAGATTCCCTTCATTGCCGATTGATGGCGAGCGATACTCGATCTTCTCTACCTTTCGACCGTCGCCGTAAGGAACAAGTTCCTGCGAAGTTTCTTGTACCTCTTCAATTGGGGTGTACATCGTGATCTTGAATTCGCGAGACGGTACGTTGCCGGGAAAATAGACAACTCTAGCAACCCATTCGATGTTCAATTTCATGTCCATTTCTGATTTTTTGTGTTGTTGTATGGAAACATATAAGAGGAGTGGTATTTATATAGTAGAAGGATGTAAACATGGACCATATGAAGCATATCCTTGTTTCATTGGCACAACCGAAAGTTAAATTCCTGTTTCCTACTTAATACCAAAACCGGAAGTAAACTTCCCATAAATGGCCTGAGACTGAAAAAGCAGAAACAGAACAGAAACAGTAGCATGCAAGTCAAAATCTCATATATTCAATTTTTTTGCAAATGGTCAAATTAAAAAAATGAGTATATTTCCACATCATAATACATTATCAAAATGAAGTTAACATTACAATGCTACCTATACTACTTGAAAGAGTCGAAAAAGGTGTCGTCGGATAAATCCACCGGTTGCACCCCTTTCGACTTTTCCCAATTTTTTTCTATATCTATTTCCCTAAACTTGTTGTATTTTTGTATCCTTTCCATGAAATTGTCCGACCATGTATTCGATGCGTCTGTGAAATGAAGCACCCACTCCGGTGATATCGGGAATCCCGATTTCAAGTAGACTTAAATAAAATGTCGTGGATTTGAAATCCACCCAACACAAATGATACGACCAATGGGATTTGGAGTAGTAGCCGTGCGTAGAGGAAAAAAATTCTTCGAAAAATTGTATCTTGTCAGGTTAATACACTCCTTGTCATACACACTTGCAATGAGATGACCCATTTCAGAGAACCACATCCATTTGTCCTCCGGTGCACATCCAACCTTAACAGGCACTAGTGCATGATGTATTTCCTCAATCTTTTCCTTACTCCCGAACACACGTGTATACAACTCTCTATGTTCCGTCAACTCTGTGATCAGAGTATCTCGCATAGTATTATAATAATCTCACAATTACCGTCACCGTCCACATTCACGATCCTTTTAACGTATTTGTGCATGAAAACCGACATGTGATCGAGGAATGGTATTTTTTATGGAGGCGGTGTAGGCGGTGGTTTGCTAGTACAAGCACCTTTGGAAGCATATTTTTGAGATTTCGATGTAGGTGAGTGAGGAAATACCTTGTCAACATGTTCATAATACAAAAGATTTCTCGTAGTAGAATTGTTGGTTGATGTATGTTTCAATTTTTTTGGTGCACCTTTTGTTTTTACCGGTTGGGAGGGTGGTTTCAAATACGTGGTCTCCGGGAACGCAATATTTCTCAACTCTTCTTTGATTTGGAGTTTCGTGGCGTCATCGACTCTCAAAAATCTCGCTTGTATTGCTTCCCTTTCAGTAAGGATGGAGATATTTGATTTATCACTTTTCATTTTCCAGTCATCCTCAAAACTAAGTCTCTTCCAATGATTAGAGACCTCGTCCATACCTATCAGGACATTACCACTCATCTTCTTGGCTATCACACAAGCACATGGGAGACCATATGTTTTCACAATAGTGCATCCACACTTTGAGGTGTCATTACCCACAGTTGAAGCTCTTGTGACCTCATGGAAAATATAATTAAGCGCCGCCCGAGATATGTTACCAACCAATTAAGAATATAACATATTCTCCTTGAACTTGTGTTCCAACACCGTGATACTGCAACCAAATTTCGTTTGTATCTCATTATGCTGGTTCATGATCATATGGTTCACAACTTCCTAACCCGTAATAAAATCGCCCGTGCTATTTTCCAACCAATTCTTGTGACAAGCATGCGCAGATTCAACTCGGTTTGATGTTGTATGTCCGAGGTGCAAAACCTGATCAGTCCATGCACAAACAAATTTCTCCTTCACCTAATCAAGTATTGTGCTCTCCACATATTTCAACAGATTCAGATATTTCTCACAAACAGTTCGGAATTATATAACAACATCAATATACATCTCTTTTGTAGATGCATTAACAATAACATTCCCTACCGCCATGATTTTGTACACAATAACACCAAACTTTACCAACTTTCCATCTTCACCAGCTACCTGTTTCGACCCCAAAGTAGGTTTAACCCGACTTCTCACATTTTTTGTAATATGGTACCTACAAAGTAATGCGGAAGAAGTCAGAAATACGGTTGCAACGACATTCATTAAATTCGTATCACGATCAGTGACAACTACCTTTGGCATATGCTCTTGGCCCTTCAACATGGACCGACACACCTCTAACGCCCACTGAAAGTTATCTTCTTTTTTGCATTCGAGAAATGAAAAATCAACTGAGTACGTCTTCTCGGTCGATGTAACACCAACAATTTCCAATAATAGAATCCTGTACTTGTTGGTTTGGTACGTCGAATCCATTACGAGCACGATAGGAAACATGTTGAATAATTTAATGGAATCAGGATGAGTCCCGTAAATGTCTCTAACAGTTCCTCACCATCACCCTGTCGGTGCCTACAAACATAATTATTGTCATCTAGAACTTTCAAAAGGTGTTGTATTTCGGCTCGATCCTCCCGAATGACCAACTTTGTTTGATAGCACTTGTTGTGCACTTGTTTGATATTAGAGGTGCTCTCTGGTCGTTTGCGCTTCAATGTTGCAAGAATGTTTTTGGGAGGTACCAAATTCAAAGTCATGTCGGAAACACAAGTTTTCTCATCCAGAAGTAGCCGACATGCTATTGGATGACCGACCAACTTTGGAGTTAAATCATGATTGTGTTCTCCGCTAATCACATTTAACTTCCACTTATTGTTGGCCATGAGATTACCACGCAACCGAAATGGACACCCATTTTCTTGTGCCGGTTTCCTCACGTTTCAAATTTTGAATACGAGTTATGTATTTTCCGCTCCTTTCATAAGTTAAAATAACACAAACATTTCTTCTATCAGTGTCGTTATCGGACCTTGTTATTATGGTACCAAATCCTAACCTCGTTGCCTTTAAACGAATCCACTACAATATATCATCCCAGAATTCAAATTCTTGAACATTTTCAAAATATTCACGAACATCGACCACCTTAATTACGCGAGGCGGAACTACGACTGACGATACAACTTCGGTGTCCTCGGGATTAGGAATGTTATCGGGGTGCACCATACCTATGTAACATAATAAAAATCAAAAATACACATATACAGTGAAATCTGCTGCATAATTTTAAAACAAAGAGAAAATCGAAAATAAACTTCCGGTTTATTTGAATTATAAATCGGATATAAACTTCCGGTTAGTATGTAACCTTATTTTCAAAAATTTTATCAGATTAATACAGGGAATGAGGGATAAAAGGGATGATGTTTACCTGAAATTCTTCTTTGTTGAGCTTTTTCTGATATGATGAACCAAAAAAGTATGGATTTGGAGTGGAAAATGGATTGGCAATGGAGAGGTTTGAAGAGAAAGTGTAAAATGGTGTTGATCACCATGGTTGTTGCTTATAGCAATCAACGTTCGTGACAAAATCGGAAATAAACTTTCGGTTCTATACAAAATATCCAGGTGGTATGTAATTCAATATTCCCGCTTCTATGGCCAGAGTTATACTTTCGGTTCCCTACCGGAAGTTAATCTCCGATACAGTTTTTACGGATTCAGGGGCGCCACCATATTTTGACTGGTTTGAACAATATATGGTGCGAACCGAAAATAAACTTTTGGTTTTGGGAAGGGTATTTTGGGGTTTCATGGGTGCGCTGTAACACGGTGGGAGAACTGACTTGTTTGTTTTGTGTTTGATCGCAAATGTTGCAGATAGCAAGAGTCACCATCGACTTTTCTTTTATCCAATTAAGGGAAGGCGAAAAGAACAGGAAAAGACCTTCGTTAGATTCTAAGTACGGGAGGTGGTTATGAAAAGGAAGGTATTAACACCCTTTCCTTCTGTAGTTATCTACGGGCTCTTAATTTCTTAGCTCACTTTAATTGTTTTTGTGTGTGTTTGAAAAGAAGTTTTGAAAAGACATTTCTCTTTGACTTCATAATGATTCACGTTGGAATGTATACACAGTGTTTGGAAATGTTTTGTTTTGGAAAAGGACTTTGTAATGATTCACGCTGGAATTTATACAAAGTGTTTTGAAAAAGATTTTGAAAGTGTGAGGTGTAAAAATGATTTTTGATTGAGCAAGCAAAAGAGACTTATTACCCACTCAGAATGGTCGTTTCCGTGTTATTTTGCTTTCCTTTAGGATAAGACTATCCATACCATTGGCTGATAGGTAACCTTATTCGTTGGATGTAAAAGGGACATTCGAAGGGACATCAGATTGTCATAGAAGGCAACTTGTAAGGATATCTTAGCATATTCGTAGGGACGATCATCACTTTTCGTAGCCAACAACCGAGGGACTATGATCTTTTAAGTCGAAGGGACTATGATGATATATTGTAGGCAGCCGGGCTAAGATATCCCTACGTTCGAGGGACATGACCATTATTCGTAAGGCAACGAGTGAGGATACCCTTAGGTGGGTGCAAGTGTGAAATTTGTGTTGTATTCAGATATTTTATCTTATAATTAGAAGTGATCTATGTTGTTTTTAATCTTGCCATACACGCCTAATTACTAGCAGTTAATAGGTGCGGAAAATAAATTGCAGAAATGTAAATTTCCTACACTATTACATGGCTTTGGGGCAGATACATAATATGGGAGTGCAGAAAGTAAAGGCAGAAATGTAAAGGTCCTACGCTTTTACATGATAAAAAATTTCAACCTATACAACCTTTCTAGAATTTAAAATGCGGAATAATAAATAATAGAAAAATATATTTTTTTGGTTTTTTTTTGAGGTTGATTTTAGTGAAAAGCCTAATTCTAATTAATTTTAATTAGGGAAAAAAGTTTTAATGAAAATTATTTGTGGAATTAAACCTAATTAGACTAATTATTTAACCTAATTACTAATTATTTATTTAGATTATTTAAAAAAAGGAAATAATAAAAACAGAAAAAAATAAAAAATAAAGGAAACCCCATCAGAGCTTCTGACGGAAGCTGCCACAGAAGCCAAGCCTTCTGTGTGAGTGGCGAGCCATGGGCCCCCAGAAACTGGAGTTTCTGGGGAGAATCCTGCTGAGAGTGCCCAGAAGCTAGGACTTATGTATCTGAAAGGGTCCAAAAGCTGGGGCTTCTGGAGATTCTGCTGTTGGGACGTCCAGAAGTTGGAGCTTCTGGGGGTTCTGTTGCTGGAAGGGTCCAGAAGCTGGAGCTTCTAGGAGTGATTCCTCCTCTGGGGTATCCAGGCGGAGCAGGTGATCTTCGCTCGAGGGGTCCATTGGAATTTCGGAGATCCTCGATGGGTCCAGAAATTGGAATTTTTGGAGGTCTGCTTCCGAGAGGTCCAAAAGTTGGAACAAAAACGTGCCAAGGTGTCATCTTCTTCGTTTGAATTTTCAAAATTTTACCCACGGTTCTGTTTCGTCACTATACCCCTGCAAGAAATCAAAACAAAAAAATACGCAACATAAATCAGTTATGAGATCATGGATCAACTCTGTTTGATCCCGTGAGTGTGATAAAGTCACTGGTTTCGTCCAATTTATCCTATTTTGGAAATCCCTAATTCGAGCTCATGAACCCTAGCAATGGTAGATTCTCGTTCCTGTGCTAAAACCCAAATCAAACTATCCAGAAAGTTTACAAACACCAGTCTAAACACAAATATGCAATCAAATTGTATTAAAAAATGCATGAATCAATGAAATCGATTTTGAGTTTTGAAGAGCAAGTTGCTTGTGTGCCACGGTTTTTTCAAGCTTGGTTAGGGTTCTTCCAGCTGCCAAAAAACTCTCCCTAGGGTTTAGAAACCCTCTGAATTTATAGAGGATGGATTCAGGTTGGGCATTGATGAGAAAATATATCCCATTCAATGAGAGTATATTTGATTTGCCAAATCTTCTAATCTTGACCAAATATTGCCAATCTTGTATCAATCTTTTGTCAATCACTCAATTTCGAATTTCAGGCCATTTAATAGGTATCTTGGACCTCAAGAATGTCAAATATACAACCTTGCATTGATTGATTAATTTTTTTGCTATTTTATTTTAATTAAATTGACTTTAAATGAATAAAAATAAAAATAAAAAAAATAAAAAGCTCAAGGGCGTGGCATTGGGCTTGGAGGTTCTAATTGTGATTAGAAACAAATTTGAACCAAGAAAAGTTAAGCGCATTTGAAAAAAATTTGATTTTCTCAAGTATTTCTCTTTATGCACCTCCTCAAAAATGCCCAATTTGCACAACTTGTATCTTGCTCAATTTTTAACATTTTTGGGCGTTCTTGGACTTTTTAGAAAGCTCAAGATTTCCTTTAAACAACCCTTTTATTTCATCTTCATTGAAGTTTCCATGCTCATGAACACTTCTTTGCAAAAAGATAACTTTTTGTTGACTTTTTAAGAAGACCTGTAATGTTTTGATCTATAACTTCCAAATGAAGCATTTCCAGCCCAAGTTTGTGAGACATGAAGTTGTAGAGAATTTAATTCCTTTTAAAATGAGCTTTGGTGGATAAATTTATGATAAAGTATGTGAAAGTTATGCCTGGTCAAAGTTCTGTTGAGTTTTGTCTAAAAAGCCCTAATTTAGAAACTTTGACTTTTGATCAGATCTTGACTTTTCTTGATGAATCATGGTCAACCCTTGATCAAATGATGACTATTACTCCAAAATGTTGGTGTTGACAAAAAATTATGAGGTTTGACTGCATGTTGACCACAGTTGACGTATTGTCCAATACAACTGATTTTCAACCATCTGAGCAATTGGATGAGCAATTTTGACTTGTAAGACTTGAAACTTGATATGGTGATCCATTGAAGCAAATGATGAGGTATGATGATCACTTAAATCACTGGAAATCCATCTTAACTTTAGAGGAACAAAACCCTAGCGTGGATGGATTGCTTAGAAGAGGGTGTATCTAGTCAACCCTTGTGAAATCCTTGAGTATGGAGTTGTGGATTGTTTTGAGAAGTAGGAGGGCAAATTTTGAGGTATAACATGCGCGCCACTCCTATGGGATGGGTTAAGAAACTCACTAATATTTTAAAGAGTTATAACAACGAACAAATCATTTCAAGTTTGGCATTTACTTGATCTAAAACACATTTTTATTTTTAAAAAAAATCTTTTAAAAACTAAAACACTGTAAGTACTGTTTGATTGCATAAAACAAATATCCTAAATCATAGATACTAGTCATGATTACATATAATTTAGATTTGAACATGTAACTTACTCATTGTTTCATTTTGTTCTTTTATTAAGTAACCGTTTTTCCAATTGGGGAGTACGGGAGTATAGAGAAGTCGAGAGTATTAATGAGACTAATGTCCCGTGATCACAAAAGAAAGAGATACCACATCTTATTTCAAAATTTTAAGGTGTTAGGTAAATGTATCATCTCTTTTATAATCCAACATTCCACCCATTCATAGTCAATGTGAGACTTTAACCACTTGCACCCAACATTCTCCACGACAACACCAAGTCGAAAAGTAAATTGTTCTTCTCTCTTATAAATCCATCATTCCACCCATTCATAGACAATGTGTGACTTTAATCACTCACACTTGCACCCAACATTCTCCATGGCAAGTGTGAGTCCCCATATCTTATAACCGGATCCAACACTTGATCCAACTCCTACTCCTCCACCAAGCATAACTGGATCCAACACTTGATTCAACTCCTGCTCCCCCACCAAGCTGGACCAGGCTCTAATACCAGACAACTCCTGCTCCCTCACCAAGCTGGACCAGAATCTGATACCAGAGTTGGGGACTATAAGGAAGTCGAAATTATCAATGAGACTAATACTCTAGGATCACAAGAGAGGGAGACTCCACATCTCAACCCAAAACCTAAAGGTGTTAAGTAAATGAATAATCTCTCTTATAAATCCAACATTCCACCCATTCATAACCAATGTGGGACTTTTACCAGTCATACTTGCACCCAACATTCTCCACCACAAGAGTGAATCCCCATATCCTATAACAAAATCTAACACCAGATCCAGCTCTCGTTCCCCTGTGAGTGCAACTACATTATTAGATGTTTTGCATGATGTCAAAACTCAGAAAGCTAGCATTTCAGTATGATGGACAATATCTTTATGTTTTATAAATGGTTTTGATGAAGACACATGCAAGCATAGACAATAAATGTTCATCATGACACACACACACACACATACACACACACACACACACACACACACACACACACACACACACACACACACACACACACACACACATATATATATATAGTTAGAGAATTTCCCAAATATTTATTTGAGGAATGATTATATTCATTTAATTGAATTTTAGCTAACAATTGATTGTAATGGTGTATTGGTTCTAACTTTGAATGTATACTTTAAAGTGATATGGGTTAAACACTTAGTTTGAATGTTTTGAATATTATTTGTTAATTTAACAAATAAATGGCAAAATTGAAACCAAAAAATGGCTTTGTCCGGATTTGAACCGGTGTTGTTATGCTTAGAGGCACACACAAAAAACTTTGGTTGCCACTAAACTAAAACAATAAGGATATAACTGTTCGTGAATGGTCATTTTAAAACCAATTGAATCATTGTTTCTCCTCACCAAGTGGCACAAATTTCTCTATGAATAGAGACATTTGTTTGACATAAAATACACAAAAAGAAACATGTTTAAAGTGTCAAAAATTAAATCTAAGTCATTCTTTTATTTTTCTAGTGCACAAGAATAAATGAGGAAACTTTATTCGGTAAAATATCATTGATCGATATGTTTAATGTGAATGTGTGATTCATATTAAGGTTTCCAAAGTATCCTGAAGGGAATTCTCCAATTAACACATTTGCATTCAATTTGACTAAATTGGTGGGGGTGAATCAAACCTAAAGCTTAGTGTAAACACACACTTTGAAATTTATTTTGTCCAAGTTTTATTGTACCGCTTTCATCTTCTTCTTGTCTATATTTTGCAGGAGACCCCCAACGCAAGATCAATTATATATATATATATATATATATATATATATATATATATATAATGTATCAAGTAGAAGGACATTTTAAATAAGATATAGGAGTATTAAATATTAACCACTAGATTTTATAAATGGTCTTGATGAAGTCACGTGCAAGCATAGACAATAAATGTTCATCATGATATACACTGACTGTGTAAAAAAGTTTTATACCGTCAGTTAATCACTACAATTAATTTGTCAGAAATATTTTATTTTGATTTTAATTATTTTTAAAATAGTATAATTGAGTGGTTGTGACGTACTCATAATGTAAAAAGTTTTATACTTATAATTTACTTTTAAAAAATAAGTAAATACATTTTCCTTATTTATAAAATGGAATATGATTAGAAATGTTGGTAAAAAGTGAGAATACAGTCCTTTATGAGCACAACTTGAAGAAGAAGGATTCTTTGGTTTAACTATAATTCTAAACCTTAGATTTTTTGGTTCTTCTGAAAGACCTTCTCCTTTGCTCCTACTTACACCATAAATCATGGATGCAAGCTATGTCCTACTAAAACCAGTTATCATAAACTCCTGAAGAGCCATTTCATGCTCATCAAGAGGCTTATCAGGCATATATTTGACTAAATTTATACGTTCTCTTTCTAATTCTTCAATTTTATTTTGAGAAAACTTTCATTCATATTTCATTAGGTCATATTGATTTTCACAATTTTTCATATGTTTGGTTTTTTCTTGACAACGACCCATAAGGTTTTGAATGAAAGTAATTAAATCAGAACGAGATAGTTTAGAAAATACCTCATCTTCTTCTTCTTCAGAATCTGAACCAATATCTAAGTCAGTTTTTTTGTCTGAAGATGTTAGAGCCAATAGAGATAAATTTTCATCTTCCTCATATTTATCATATTCTTCTTCTTTGTCAAGTTCATGTCATGTTTCCATGAGATTCTTCTTAACCTTGTTACAAAAGTTGTCCTTCTGATAGCATCCTTTATTTGACTCGTCCTTCTGTAAATCAAGACAGTCAGACAGATATTGGCCCTGCTTCTTGCAGTTGAAACATCTCTTCTGGTAATATTTCTTGATTTTGGAACTTGATCCTCTGAAGCCACTGCTTCTTCTAGAGAATATTTTGTTCTTCTTAGCCAAATATTGAAATATCTTGATTATGAGTGTCATCTCCTTGTCATACGAACCCTCTTAAATCATAGACTCAGCAAGAAAAAAAAAGGAAAATCATGAGGAGTAAAGCTATGTCCTTAAGAGTAATGTGACATGGACTCGATGGGAAATAAAATTTCCAGAGGATTGTGGCTATCATCTTCGCCCCTTAAATCACGAGGAGTAAAGCTACGTCCTTAAGGGAAACAATGTTATGGTGATTCAAATGTCCTTATATGATGTGATGCACATCATTACGAATCACCCTATGAGTGATCTCAATGTTATCTTGATATAGTACCTCCCCTTGTGAAACGACTGGCGATGAAGCTTTTTGTTGGTTTTCTTTTATTCGTAGAATCCTATCATTGAGAAGGTGCATCTTTTGTTGTTACACCTGGTTATAGATGTTTATTATGAATTTGTTTGTGCCTTGTATTCTAAGTGTGGTTTGTAGTCGCTGGAGGTTTGGATATATTTTTGGTTCCGACAATTTCCCATGCGGTAGAGGTGGAGGTTGTTTCAATTTTTGGCCTTAGATTAGTTGTTGAAACCGTTGGAATGACGATAAAATCTAGAAAGTTCCTTGTATAATTGTGAAAGAGGTTAGGATCTAGTGACAGGCAAAGGTTAGCAAAATCACTAGAATCGAAACACCTATCCCAGTGGGAGGAATTGGATCTTATGGTGTAGAAATGAGGGCTAATGCTACGACGTCAATCTTTAAAACGACATTGTGTAAGTGACAGATTTTCTGAAGACTTATATTCACTTCAAATTTCATTAGAATTTTTTAAGATTTACATTTCCTTCAAATTTCATCAGATTTTCTGAAGACTTATGATTACTTCAAATTTCATCAGATTAGCTTAAGATGTATGTTCACTTCAATTTTCATAAGATTTTTTGAAGGCTTATATTCACTTCAAACTTCGTCAGATTTTCTGAAGACTTATATTCACTTCAAATTTCAACAGATTTTCTGAAGACTTATATTCACTTCAAGTTAAACCAGATTTTATGAAGACTTTTATTCACTTAAAATTTCATCAGATTATCTTAAGATGTATGTTCACTTCAATTTTCATAAGATTTTTTGAAGACTTCTATAAACTTCAAATTTCATCATATTATCTTAAGATTTATGTTCACTTCAATTTTCACCAGATTTTCTGAAGACTTATATACACTTCAAATTTCATCAGATTTTCTGAAGACTTATATTCACTTCAAATTTCATCAGATTTTTTAAAGACTTTTATTCGATTCAAATTTCATTCTGATTTTCAGAAGCCTTATATTCACTTCAAATTTCATCAGATTTTCTGAAGACTTATATTCACTTCAAATTTCATCAGATTATCTTAAGATTTATGTTCACTTCAAATTTCATCAGATTAGCTTAAGATGTATGTTCACTTCAATTTTCATAAGATTTTTTGAACACTTATATTCACTTGAAACTTCATCATATTTTCTGAAGAATTATATTCACTTCAATTTTCATCAGATTATCTTAAGACTTATGTTCAAATCAATTTTCACCAGATTTTCTGAAGACTTATATTCACTTCAACTTTCTTAAGTTTTCCTGAAGACTTATATTCACTTCAAATTTCATCAGATTTCCTTAAGGTTTATGTTCACTTCAAATTTCATCAGATTATGTTAAGATGTATGTTTCCCTAAAATTTTCACCAGATTTACTGAAGACTTATATTCACTTCAACTTTCATAAGATTTTCTGAAGACTTAAATTCCCTTCAAATTTCATCAAATATTCTGAAGACTTATATTCACTTCAAATTTCATCAGTTTATCTTAAGATTTATGTTCGCTTCAATTTTCGCCAGATTTTTTGAAGACTTATATTCACTTCAAATTTCATCATATTTTCTGAAGACTTATATGCACTTCAAATTTCATCAAATTTTCTGAAGACTTATATTCACTTCAAATTTCATCATATTATCTTAAGATTTATACTAACTTCAATTTTCACCAGATTTTCTGAAGACTTATATACACTTCAAATTTCATCAGATTTTCTGAAGACTTATATTCACTTCAAATTTCATTCTGATTTTCAGAAGACTTATATTCACTTCAAATTTCATCAGATTTTCTGAAGACTTATATTCACTTCAAATTTCATCAGACTATCTTAAGATTTATGTTCACTTCAAATTTCATCAGATTAACTTAAGATGTATGTTCACTTCAATTTTCATAAGATTATTTGAAGACTTATATTCACTTAAAATTTCATCAGATTTTCTGAAGACTTATATTCACTTCAAATTTCATGAGATTATCTTAAGATTTATGTTCACTTCAATTTTCACCAGATTTTCTGAAGATTTATATACACTTCAAATTTCATCAGATTTTCTGAAGACTTATATTCACTTCAAATTTCATCGGATTTTTTGAAGACTTATATTCAATTCAAATTTCATTCTAATTTTCAGAAGACTTATATTCACTTTAAATTTCATCAGATTTTCTAAAGACTTATATTCACTTTAAATTTCATTAGATTATCTTAAGATGTATGTTCACTTCAATTTTCATCAGATTAGCTTAAGACGTATGTTAACTTCAATTTTCATAAGATTTTTTGAAGACTTATATTCACTTCAAACTTCATCAGATTTTCTGCAGAGTTATATTCACTTCAATTTTCATCAGATTATCTTAAGACTTATGTTCACTTCAATTTACACCAGATTTTCTGAAGACTTATATTCACTTCAACTTTCATAAGTTTTTCTGAAGATTTATAATCACTTCAAATTTCATCAGATTTTCTTAAGGTTTATGTTCACTTCAAATTTCATCAGATTATCTGAAGATGTATGTTCATTAAAATTTTCACCAGATTTTCTAAAGACTTATATTCACTTCAAATTTCATAAGATTTTCTGACGACTTATATTCACTTCAAATTTCATCAGATATTCTGAAGACTTATAATAACTTCAAATTTCATTAGATTATCTTAAGATTTATGTTCACTTCAATTTTCACCAGATTTTCTGAAGATTTATATTCACTTCAAATTTCATCATAGTTTCTGAAGACTTATATTCACTTCAAATTTCATCAGATTCTCTGAAGACTTATATTCACTTCAAATTTCATCATATTATCTTAAGATTTATATTCACTTCAATTTTCACCAGATTTTCTGAAGACTTATATAAACTTCAAATTTCATCAGATTTTCTGAAGACATATATTCACTTCAAATGTCATTCTGATTTTCTGAAGACTTATATTCACTTCAAATTTCATCAGATTTTCTGAAGAGTTATATTCACTTCAAATTTCATCAGATTTTTTGAAGACTTATATTCGATTCAAATTTCATTATGATTTTTAGAAAACTTATATTCACTTCAAATTTCATCAGATTTTCTGAAGACTTATATTCACTTTAAATTTCATCAGATTATCTTAAGATTTATGTTCACTTCAAATTTCATCAGATTTGGTTAAGATGTATGTTCACTTCAATTTTCATTAGATTTTTTGATGACTTATATTCACTTCAAACTTCATCAGATTTTCTGAAGAGTTATATTCACTTCAATTTTCATCAGATTATCTTAAAACTTATGTTCACTTCAATTTTCACCATATTTTCTGAAGACTTATATTCACTTCAACTTTCTTAAGTTTTTCTGAAGACTTATATTCACTTCAAATTTCATCAGATTTTCTTTAGGTTAATGTTCACTTCAAATATCATTAGATTATCTTAAGATGTATGTTCACTAAAATTTTCACCAGATATTCTGAAGACTTATATTCACTTCAAATTTCATAAGATTTTCTGAAAACTTATATTCACTTCAAATTTCATCAGATATTCTGAAGACTTATATTCATTTCAAATTTCATCAGATTATCTTATGATTTATGTTCACTTCAATTTTCACCAGATATTCTGAAGACTTATATTCACTTCAAATTTCATCATATTTTCTGAAGACTTATATTCACTTCAAATTTCATCAGATTCTCTGAAGACTAATATTCATTTCAAATTTCATCATATTATATTAAGATTTATGTTCACTTTTATTTTCACCCGATTTTCTGAGGAGTTATATACACTTCAAATTTCATCATATTTTCTGAAGACTTATATTTACTTCAAATTTCATTCTGATTTTCAGAAGACTTATATTCGCTTGAAATTTCATCATATTTTCTGAAGACTTAAATTCACTTCAAATTTCATCAGATTATCTTAAGATTTATGTTCACTTCAAATTTCATCAGATTAGCTTAAGATGTATGTTCACTTCAATTTGCATAATATTTTTTGAAGACTTATATTCACTTCAACTTTCATAAGTTTTTCTGAAGACTTATAATCACTTCAAATTTCATCAGATTTTCTTAAGGTTTATGTTCACTTCAAATTTCATCAGATTATCTTAAGATGTATGTTCATTAAAATTTTCACCAAATTTTCTAAAGACTTATATTCACTTCAAATTTCATAAGATTTTCTGAAGACTTATATTCACTTCAAATTTCATCAGATATTCTGAAGACTTATATTCACTTCAAATTTCATCAAATTATCTTAAGATTTATGTTCACTTCAATTTTCACCAGATTTTCTGAAGATTTATATTCACTTCAAATTTCATCAGATTTTCTGAAGACTTATATTCACTTCAAATTTCATCAGATTCTCTGAAGACTTATATTCACTTCAAATTTTATCGTATTATCTTAAGATTTATGTTTAGTTCAATTTTCACCAGATTTTCTGAAGACTTATATACACTTCAAAATTCATCATATTTTCTGAAGACTTATATTCACTTCAAATTTCATTCTGATTTTCAGAAGACTTATATTCACTTCAAATTTCATCAGATTTTCTGAAGACTTATATTCACTTCAAATTTCATCAGATATTCTGAAGACTTATATTCACTTCAAATTTCATCAATTATCTTAAGATTTATGTTCACTTCAATTTTCACCAGATTTTCTGAAGACTTATATTCACTTCAAATTTCATCATATTTTCTGAAGACTTATATTCACTTCAAATTTCATCAGATTCTCTGAAGACTTATATTCACTTCAAATTTCTTCATATTATCATAAGATTTATGTTCACTTCAATTTTCACCGGATTTTCTGAAGACTTATATTCACTTCAAATTTCATTAGAATTTTTTAAGATTTATATCCTGTAAAATTTCATCGGATTTTCCGAAGACTTATATTCACTTCAAATTTCACCAGATTATCTTAAGATGTATGATCACTTCAATTTTCATAAGATTTTTTGAAGACTTATATTCACTTCAAATTTCATCAGATTTTCTGAAGACTTGTTGCACCCCAAAATTTGCCCTCCTATCTCGATTTTATCTGGCTTAGGCTTCGCATTCATCTGCCTACAATTCCATTATTTCATTGACATTAAACAGTCATTCATTCATCGCATCTGCATCATTAGTCGTATTTAAATTTACCAGAAGTTAGTTTAAATCGATATATGCATTGTTTTACAGTTATAAAATACCCGATATTCCACTTCACTCATTTATATCTCCTTACTTGTCTCTTGTATTGTGTTAAGTTATTTATATGTCGATCATATCGATATTTTGGCTTTACAAATAGATTGTTAAAAGCAATTCAGCACTGTGCGGAAAATTAGCGGAAAAATATTTCATGTTTTCGCCTCTAAGTCACTGCTTTATGAATCTACTTGTCGCGTAGATCATGAAAATGTGTTCTCTCTAATTTTTCGATACATTTCGATGTCTTGTTTTTAATCGTAAGTGTTTTAAAATCAGGTATTCTTTATTATCGTTTTATTTCGATTTTAAATATTTCGATAATTTTTCCTTAATCTTTGTTATCCGTAACTTATTTTAATATGTTTATTTTATTTTTTCGGATAATTTATTGTTCGAATTTATATCATTTTTGACAATTTTAAGTGTTCAATTTTCACCACTAAAAATCAAAATAAAAATGTTGTTGGGTAGATTATTTTTTAATCTTTTGGGCTTTGTGGCCCATTTTATTAAAAGGGGCATTTTAGGCATTATCAAAAATTGCTAAACCTAGTTTTTGGGTATATATGTATGTTATAATTTACCGTGTTAAGGCGGGAGGGGAACAAAAACAAGAACAAGGCAGAGGCGTAATAAAAAACCAACGAAAAAATGTAAGAGAGGTGAGAAAACTCAGATCCACAAAATCTCCTCATCATCTTCTTCTTGCTACCTCACTTTCCTCACTGCGACCGCAACATCATCTTCACCGGTACCCTCTTCACCGACGAAACCTTCCATTCGCATCTCCTCAAAATCTCAACTTCTGTTTCCACCACTGCCTTCACCAAACCACTTTCCCAATCTCATACTCCCTTCACCATTCCTGTAACCTCTATTAAACTCTCAACCTCCAATACTCCTTCCGAGAACAACTCCAGCAACAACCTTCCGTCATTTTCTCCATAACTCCATCCGTCTCTTCTTCGGCCACCCTCACGTTCCTTCATCCATTCTCTTCACTCACGACCTCAACTCCCTCTGAACCACCTCCCAACGGCTGTCTCCCTCTGTTTCACATACACTCCCTTCATCTCAAACAGCCGCTCAACCTCTCACATGCCGTTCCCTCCATCGCTGCTAACCTCATCCCTGCCATCAAAAACAACATACTCCCTTCAACCCCTCTGTAAACCCCGACACTCATTCAACACCATCCTCACCTTACAAAAATCCCCACTGTTTCCTCTCCACCGTGTCACACCCATCTGCTTTCCACTTCCTTTCTTCCTCCGTCCCAACATTCTACCCTCTGGCCGCGTTTCTCCATCATCCAGTTACACCACGATGATAGGTTCTTCTGCTACAATCGCCATAAAGCCAAGCGACCTTAAAATCCTTTTCGTCAGCTTCGGTTCATGAGCACCTGAATCACTCCGACACGGCAGCTTAATCTCTGACTCACACTGTAGCTATCGATTAGTTTCTGCCATCATGATTGTCAATTTCGATCTGGATTGTTGAAATTTGGTTGTGTTAATTGTATTTGAAACTAGGTACTGATTATAAATTGCTAGAAATTTTGTATCAATAAAAACATCTGAGTTACTTAATAATTGATGCAATTTCTTCATCCTTTATGTTGTGAATATGTCGATGCTTGCATCTAACTGTGCCGACTTTGTTTGGATTTTGTAAGCTTATGCGTAATTGTGTTGATGCTTGGCATAGATGTTGATTGCAAAATTGCCTTATGAAGTTTTGATTTATACTAAAATTTGAGTTGCAAATGTTTGTTAGATTTAGAATTTTGTTTGTGATATGATGTCACGCTATCCATGTTTGTTTGACACTGTTTGAGTAAAATTACAAGGTAGTTCTCGTAACAAGTAGATTTTCAAGATTCATGTTGAAGTTTGTGATATGATATGATGTTTACGATACCTTGAATATTTGTTCTATTTTGCGATAATTCTTGATGTTGCTTTGTTTTGATGAATGTGTGATAACAATGCTTGTGCGGTCTAATTAGCAACCTTCTTGCTGTGTCACTTGGTTTAATTCGTTTGGAAGAAGTTTAGTTATGGCATTGTTCTTCAATCTAACTTAATTCGAATAACTTAACTCGTTGATGGCATCACTTTTGGCTTTAAGTTTGATTTTTGATCATTTAAGATGAATTCAATGAATTTTATGGTGTGATATTAGCTTACATAGTTGCTGCCCGGTTTGGTAAGTGGTTGAAATGCACAAGTAGGTTGATGATCCGAGGTTAATTGAGTTTGTCTTAACACTTGTTTGCGTTTGCTTTTGAGTTTATGTGGTTTTGATTGATATTTTGAGTGTTTCTTAAGATAATGAAGTTGCTGACTGTTTTCAGTTCATGTGGTTTAAATGCGTTTAGAACTCAATTTTCCGTTTTTTCAATTGATTAATAGCATGAGTTCTTTGGTTAGTCCATTTGTGAATCGATAATCATGAATAAATTCTTGATTCTTGAATTGTTCATTCATTCACATAAGTTGCATTCGATTTTAAGATCTTGCTTATTAACCATGTTTATATTATTGCCATTTCATTTCGATTTTATTCTATATTATGCTACTAACGAATTTGTTACTTGTGAAGGCATTCAAGAATAGTTCAACCATCATTTCATCATAGAATATATATACCTTTCTCCATTTACATTTTTATTATAATTATTCTACTACTTCAATATAATATTTAGTTATGTTTTTTTAATATTGTAAATATTATCATATATTATTTCTATTTTATATTTAATATTGTAAATATAATTATATAGTATTTCTATTTCATATTTAGTATTGTAAATACAATTATACTACTTTTATTCATATACTTTATTTGATTCATTTTGTAAATAAAATCATATTGTTATTATTATTCTTGTGTTACGATTTCGAATTTGGAATTTAATTCAACCTTCGAATGAATCTGAATGCAAACATATCTATTCTAACAAATCTAATAAAATACATACTTGAGCACTGCAACATTCTCCACATAGTTTTTGTTTGTATCTTGAGTGATGTAGGAATCTTCATTTGGTATTCATCTGATGCGTCAAGCCTTATCCGATCTTGAAGACTACTTGGAGCTCAATTCTTGCACCACATAAGAGCTATCTAATTATTCAAACTAATTCGATTTGGTTGTATATATCCCTGTTCATGAACATGTACCCCCTATTCCCGCATAGATTGTAATAGCTTAGGATTTATTTCCTTGTGTGCTCTAATTACCGTTTAATTATGCGTTTATCATATTAGAACACATAGCCTTCTCTTGGACTCCTCATCAAGGAGCAGGTAAGCATACACAATGCACACTTGCACACATTCATAGTTTGGTCATGGGCTTTTCTACAGCGACAACTATTCGATCGATTGTTCCAATCGGTCGTTTAGAATACTAGTGTCACGCTAGTCCCACTTTTAGGAGCATACATAAAGCCACTTTGTATGAGCTTGCTTGTTTTCCTAAATCAAATTCTTCTATCCTTTTGGCTACCAAGCCTTTCCTCAAGGGTCTCATAGTTGGGAATGGGTATGGTCATTCTCACAAGGTTAATTAAAGTCCTTGTTGCTTTGATTAACCATAACCCGAATAATTTGGTTCATACACCAATGTTCCATGCAATAGGGTTTCATGGTTGGGAGAAGGAGCACCTGCTCTCACGAGGTTAATCAAGTACGACCCTTGGTTAACCATGACCCGATTCAATTCTATCCACAACCAAACCCGTAAAACACTTTCAAATTAAATTAATTAATTGAATTTGCTTTCTAAAATGATTTTCATAAAAAAATACTTGGATGGAGTTTGTTTAAATTATTAGATGATAGCCTAATGATTTAAGCGAACTCGAAGTTTTTACGTTGTTAGATGGTATCCTAATAAACTAAAACTTCTATCCATGCTAAAAAATATAAGTGTGGTGGCATTCGGTTAAATTGTTGGATGATAGACTGACGGGTTAATTGAATTTTAAATATTTGGGTCGTTAGATGATAGCCTAATGATTTAAATATTTTATTCCATACACTTAATAATGTGAACTTCGTTTCACTCCACCATTTTTCCTATTAAAGATTTTGGATGAGAGATGATTGGTCAAGCTTACTCACCAATTTCAAGTATTTGAATCGTTAGATGATAGCCTAACGTTTTGGTATTTGTCATCCACAACTTAAAATCAACTTAATCCACTCAAATTCTTATCCGCTCAGCAAAAAAATTTCTATTAAAATCAATACAACCAATTCAAACATTTTCAAGAAGAACTAAAGAGTTTTGACTTTACCATTGCACAAGGGAATACGTAGGCACACAGTCTCGAAGCAGTGTCAAACTCAAAATAATCATGAACAAACCCCTTTTCTTCTTTCTTATTCATAATTTAGAAATTAGCGAATACACACACAAACACACTTTGAACTAAATGGGTCCCATCGAGTACGATGGACGTAAGAGGTGTTAATACCTTCCTCTTGCGTAACCGACTCCCGAATTCATATCTTTTGGTCATGTAGACTGCCTTATCCGATGTCGTGGGTTTTATCTATATTTTCCCGTTCTTTTTAGAACAAATAAAATTAGGTGGCGATTTCATTGTTTTTTTTGAAAATTTAAATGATTTTTGAAAAACGAGTTGCTTCAGTTGGCGACTCCAATGTGGAGAAAAGCGAGAGTCTACCCTAGTTTAGTTCTTCGCATGTTTGTGTGTTTGTTTATCGCTTTCTTCTTCATGCTTATTTATCGTTTATTGCTTTTTATTCTCTTTACGCTTTATATATATTATCGTGTTGGGAATTTATTTGTTATGATACATAGATAAGCCCACTACCCAGGCTTCTAGGCAACCTTTTAGGAATAGAGGGGTTGTGTAGCCTAGGTCCCCCTGACTCCAATATCTTGTGGACCGAAGCAAAGACTCCGGCTTAGAGTTGGTTGTTTAAGGAGGTTGTTGACCCGCATGATAGTGCAGGACATCAATCTTTGGACAAATGACCTAAAACTCTAAGTTTGTTTATGATATCCAAACCTTGACCGACCGCTCAAATAATGGATTTCGAGTATCCCTTTAAGAGCCGTTTATTGGAGTATACTTTTGGAAATAGTATCACCATGTAGGCCTCTCGTGCGATGATAATATTTGTTAAAAGGGGATCTGAGACTCCGAGAAACATTTAGCAAAAAACAATAGAACCACCTTGTTCGGGATTATTGGGTAGAAGCCTAGAGCTATCCTATCGTAGAAGCCCACCTAAATAAGTTGTTCTGATTACCAATATCATCCCTGATTCACGTCTTTGTGAACCTGTTATTATCATCACGTTGCATTCCATTTGCATCAATAAAAAAAGTTTATTTCTATTATCATCCATGCATCATCGTGCATTTCATTCATTTCAACCAGAGGACTCATTTCAACCTGGCTTCTTATCCAGAATCTCAAGACTGCAATACTGATTTCCTGACATCATCTCATCATGGATCAACTTCAAGCAAGTGTAGCTGCGATGAATACTCATATAGATACCCAGATGGATCAATTCATGGAAATTATCCAGAACCTTGCCATTGGACAAGAAGAGTTAAAGCAAGTTGTTCAGAGATCCAAAGTGGTTACTACTGATCATGTTAATCCACCAGGTGTTAATCTTAACCACATGGAGGTCATTTCAGATCAAAATGTCAGAAACACCATTTAAATGCACGTCAATGGAATTCCTCATTGTGATGACATCTTCGAGTCTTCATTTGACACCTTCAGGTTTCCGATTGAAGATACTGAATCTGAGAAAAAGCTTCACCTCCTTGAGAAAAGAATGAAATCTATTGAGGGTCGTGATTCCCTTGGTTTAGATGCTCCTAGTTTATGCTTGGTGTATGGTATCAAAATTCCTACAAAATTCAAAGTTCCCACTTTTGAGAAGTATAAGGGTACCTCTTGTCCGTTTACCCACATCAAAGCCTATTGCAATAAGATGGCTCCCTATGCGGAAACTGACAAGCTCCTCATGCACTTTTTTCAAGATAGCATGAGTGGAGCATCTCTCGAGTGGTACACTTAGCTTGAACGAACTCACATTCAAACTTGGAAGGAATTGGCTGAAGCTTTTGTCAATCAGTACGACTATAATAGGGACATGGCTCCCACTAGAATTCAACTCCAAGGCTTAACTCAGAAGACTGAAGAATCTTTCAAAGAGTATGCGCAGAGATAGAGAGAATTAGCTGCTAGAGTTCAACCTCCTCTTTTGGAACGAGAACTCATTGAGATGTTCTCCAATACCTTGCAGGGTCCCTATCTGATTGCTGGATGTACTTCTACATTTTCACACCTGGTTGTTGTAGGGGAACGAATTGAGCGTGGTCTCAAGACGGGTAACATTCAGGATGTTGCTATTGCTTCTAAATTTCCAGAGTGAATAGATGAAGATGCAAGTACAATTTTCGAGGACGAGGAAAAAGTTCCTATTTACCCTCCATTTCAGATTCCTATTCAGGTGACAAAAGCTACTTCTAATCAGTTTTCTCCACAAATCTGTGCTACAACTATTTGCCGAACACCAGGTCAATATGCTCCCCAACAGTAGAACACTCCTCAACAACAAGCTTATCGACAAAATCGTCAACAGCGAGGTGGAAAGAATCTGATAAGGCCAAGAAAAGTGCATGATCTGATCCCTATGCCTCATAGTGAGTTGCTAACTCACCTACTCCAACATTCTTTGGTGGAGTTAAAGGATCTCGGGACACCTCCTTTTTCGTATCCTTTGGGATATGATCCTGATGCATACTCTGAGTTCCATTCTAGGGCACCTGGCCATACAATTGAAAGATGTAATCTTTTCAAAGGCACAATTCAAAAACTCATTGATTCCAAAGCAATCACATTCACTCTAGAGGGCCTACACATTAATTGAACTTTCTTTTGACTCAGTGAACGCCAAGACTACAAAGCGCATCTTCTGAAGCAAGAAATCCATACGGAGACCAGTCTCCTCAACATGGAGATTTCTAGTTTCATCTTGCATGCTCATTTGTAATTTTTCTTGTTTTGTTAAGTACTTTCTTGTATGCAAACTTTGACTGGGCATAACTTCTTCATACTTTCTCAAAATTTTTTCCACCACCTCTTGTTTTGAAGGAAATTCAATTCTCTACAACTTCATGTCTCACAAGAATGTTCAAAAAATGCTTCATTTGGAAGGTATGGATCAAAACATTACAGGTCCTTTTCAAAGTCAACAAAAAGTCAACTTTTTGTTTTGATGATTTATTGAGCATGGAAACTCGAATTGAGATGAAACCAAAGAGGTTGGTTAGAGGACTCTTAGAGCTTTCCAAAAAGTCAAAGAACATCCAAAAATGTGGAAAATTGAGCAAAATACACCATTCACAAGTTGGGTATTTTTGAACAATTGCACAAAAGGAGATATTTGTCAAAATGCGATTTTTTCCAAATGGGCCTATAATTTTATGATCCAAACTTGATCATAATATTATTTGTGACCTATTGATGCTTGTCCATGACAATTTTCTATTTTATTGATTTATTTTTGAATTTAAAACCATTTAATTCAAAATTAAATTATATAAAATATGAAAATAAGATATTTTTCCAAAAGAAGTGAATTTCTATCAACCTTGAGGTCCAAGATAGCCCATGGAACATGCCAAATTCGTGCTAGCTCTCACATTGAAGAGAAAATCAAATTTTTTCCAAAATTTGATTTTATTTGAAAAGAAATAAATGCACATTCAAGATGCAATCTTTTTTTACTCTCTTTGCCATCCCAAATCACTCTATAAATACCCAGCATTACACACATCAAAGGACACAAAACCCTAGCTCAAAGCATAACCCTTATTTTGCCAAAAAATTTCTCAAAGTTGGAAAATTCGAATTTCAAGTGTCAGCAAGTTTTAAGGCAAACTAACCATCCAAACACCTTCCTGAGGTTCCCAAAGAATCGAAACCATCCTCACTGAAGCAAGAGCGCCTGAACTCGATCCCAAGCTTGCTCCGATTTGGTATATTTGTGAATTTCGAATTTCATTATTCATGCATTGTTAATGTTGTTTGCGTGTTTGTATCGATTCAGGATGATTGTTAGGTCGTGTTTGAACCCTCACATGCAAGCTTGAACGTCCAGAAACCATAATGCCATGTTTAGGGCTTTCGAATCGTGAAGCTTCGAACCGAACGATACCGTTTCGGCCAAAACCAATAGCACCATTGGACTCAAAGGTCGAATTAGGGGAATAGGTTTTCTTTGCTTTGATTTCCATTATTTTGCGGGTTTGGAGTTTGCCCTACAGAAGATGATGGAGCCCTAGCTCGTGCGACTCAGCGAAGACCGGCTGGAGGCAGGCTGGCACAATCCACTTCTGATTCGCTCCTTCGCTCCACCGGGTCCACACACCGACGGGTTTGAATTCAAATCGTGGACACGCTGCATAATTATAAGCCATTGGTTTTGTTTTTCCACACCAAAGACACGCTGGCCCATGGTTGGATTTGGTACGTTCAAGATACTCATGGTCTCAGTCAATTCGCAAGACCAAACCATTTTTCCTTTTTACAAAACTTAACTATTTTCATATTTTTTATTTTCTTTTAATATTTTCATCCATTTTAATTTATCTTTAATAATTTTTATCATGCATTTAAAAAATACCAAAAATATTTATTTTTTGCATACTCATCATAAAAATGCTTATTTAATTTATAAAATTAAAATTATTATTTTTGCATCCATATTTAATTTAATTTCTATTTTATCATTTAAATCACTTTTAACTGATTTTTAATTATTAAATTAACTCCAAAAAATCCCAAAAAATTATTTTAGCATATTAATGTTATTTCCAGCATGCAAATTTTTTTCTCATTCAAAAATTATTATTTTTACTAACATTTTCCTCTTATTCGATTTCCTTGTATTTCCCGATTTTTCATACATTCTGTGTTACACATTTGAACAATTTTATCGTTTCTTTTCATATTATGTAATTGCTATGGGATGTAAATAGTTTAATTAGGACTTTTTTTTTCGCACTTTTCAATTATATACGCTAAAGCCATGTAATAGCGTAGGATTTATCTTTCCACATTTTGTTTTATAATTTACTTTCCGCATCTTATAAGTATTAGTAATTGGCGTGTATGGCAAAACTAAAATTGAACATAGCTCCTCTTAACTTCAAGATAAAATATCTGAATTGACACACTCTTTTCACACCACCCCTTAGGGTAATTCTCTCTCGTTGCCTTTCTGAATTCAAATGGTCATGTCCTCGAGCGTAGAGATATTCTAGCACCGTCGCCTTCAAAACAAATCACCATAGTCCATGATATAAAGATCCAGACCCACGATGTCGCCTCCAAATACATGATCTTGACCCTCGGTTGTCGCCTACGAAAAATGATGATAGTCCTTGAATGTGCTAGGATACTTCCTACAAGTTGCTTTCTGACCATTCGATGTCCCTTTCAATGTCCCGCTTACATCCAACGAATAGGTTTCCTACCAACTAATGGTATGGATAGCACTATTCTAAAGGAACGTAAATAACAAGCGACCAATTACGAGTAGGTAATCGGTTTTAGTTGCTTGCTCAAACAAAATACTTTTTCACACACACTTTTGTCAAAGTTCAAAACTCTTTTCAAAACAAAACATTTCCGAACACTTTGTATACATTCCTACATGAATCATTACAATGTCAAAGTGAAATGTCTTTTCAAAACGTTTTTGTCAAACACCACGGAAAGCACAAATTTTAAAGTGATCTAAGAGCACTAAGAGCCGTAGATAACTACGGATGGAAAACAGCCCTTCCCTTTTCATAACCTTCTCCCTTACTCGAATCTAACGAAGGTCTTTTTTGTACTTTTACCTTCCCTTAATTGGATAAAAGAAGAAAAGTGATGACTCTTGCTATCGCAC
>CM038794.1:226144837-226175638 GCA_021764765.1 Vicia sativa
GATTACGAAGACTTATATTCACTTCAAATTTCATCAAATTTCTTAAGACTTATATTCATAATTTCAGGATTTTACGAAGACTTATATTTCTTCAAATTTCATCATATTTTTGAAGACTTATATTCACTTCAAATTTCATTAGATTTTTAAGACTTATATTCACTTCAATTTCATGGATTTTCTTAGACTTATATTCACTTCAATTTCATGAATACGAAGACTTATATTCACTTAAATTTCATCAGATTTTTGAAGACTTATATTCACTTCAAATTTCATCTGATTTTTACAATTTATATTCACTTCAAATTTCATTCAGTTTTTAGAACTTATATTCACTTCAAATTTCATCAGATTTCTTAAGATTTATATTCACTTCAAATTTCATCAGTTTTCTTAAGATTATATTCACTTCAATTTTCATAAGATTTTTTGAGACTTATATTCACTTCAAATTTCATCAGTTTACGAAGACTTATATTCACTTCAATTTCATCCAGTTTCTTAAGACTTATATTCACTTCAATTTCATTATCTTAAGATTTATATTCACTTCAATTTCATAGATTTTTTGAAGACTTATATTCACTTCAAATTTCATCAGATTTTACGAAGACTTATATTCTTCAAATTTCACTGATTTTCTGAAGACTTATATTCACTTCAATTTTCATGATTTTACGAAGACTTATATTCACTTCAAATTTCATCTAATTTTACGAAGACTTATATTCACTTCAAATTTCACAGTTTTACGAAGACATATTCACTTCAATTTCATTAGATTTTTAAGACTTATATTCACTTCAAATTTCATTAGTTTTACGAAGACTTATATTCACTTCAATTTCATCGATTATCTTAAGATATATTCACTTCAATTTTCATAATATTTTTGAAGACTTATATTCACTTCATTTTATCGGTTACGAAGACTTATATTCACTTCAAATTTCTTCAGATTATCTTAAGACTTATATTCACTTCAATTTTCACAGTTTTACGAAGACTTATATTCACTTCAAATTTCATCAGATTTCTTGAAGACTTATATTCACTTCAAATTCATGATTTTCGAAACTTATATTCACTTCAAATTTCATTGATTTTACGAAGACTTATATTCACTTAAATTTCATCAGATAATCTTAAGACTTATATTCACTTCAAATTTCATCAGTTTTAGAAGATTATATTCATGATTTTCATAAGATTTTTTGAAGACTTATATTCACTTCAAATTTCATATTTTTGAAGACTTATATTCACTTCAATTTTCATCGGATTTTCTAAGACTTATATTCACTTCAATTTTCACAGTTTTAAGACTTATATTCACTTCAATTTCACAGTTTTTTCTGAAGACTTATATTCACTTCAAATTTCATCAGTTTACGAAGACTTATATTCACTTCAAATTTCACTTTCTGAATTTCTAGAGACTTATATTCACTTCAAATTTCATCAGTTTTACGAGACTTATATTCACTTAATTTCATCAGTTTTCTAAGACTTATATTCACTTCAATTTCATCAGTTATCTTAAGATTATATTCACTTCAATTTTCATAAGATTTTGAAGACTTATATTCACTTCAAATTTCATCAGATTTTTACGAAGACTTATATTCACTTCAATTTCATTCGATTATCTTAGACTTATATTCACTTCAAATTTTCACGGATTTTAAAGAGACATATTCACTTCAAATTTCATAGAATTTTACGAAGACATATACTTCAAATTTCATCAGTTTACGAGACTTATATTCACTTCAAATTTCATCAGTTATCTTAAGACTTAATTCTTCATTTTCACAGTTTTCTAGAGACTTATATTCACTTCAAATTTCATCAGTTTTACGAAGACTTATATTCACTTCAAATTTCACGGATATTCTTGAGACTTATATTCACTTCAAATTTCATTAAATTTTTGAAGACTTATATTCATTCAAATTTCATCGAATTTTGAAGACTTATATTCACTTCAATTTTCAGTTATTTTAAGATATATTCACTTCATTTTCATAATTTTTGAAGACTTATATTCACTAAATTTCATCGGTTTTCAGAACTTATATTCACTTCAAATTTCATCAGATTATCTTAAGATTTATATTCACTTCAATTTTGCAGTTTTCTAAAGACTTATATTCACTTCAAATTTCCTTGATTTTACGAGACTTATACTTCAAATTTCATGATTTTTGAAGACTATATTCACTTCAAATTTCATTAGATTTTCGAAAGACTTATATTCACTTCAAATTTCATCAGATTTTCAGAAAAGTTATATTCACTTAATTTTCATGATTATCTTAAGACTTATATTCACTTCATTTTCACGATTTTCTAAAGACTTATATTCACTTCAAATTTCATGATTTTTTGAAGACTTATATTCACTTCAAATTTCACAAATTTTACGAGACTTATATTCACTTCAAATTTCATTAGATTTTTAAGATTATATTCCTTCAATTTCATCGGATTTTCTGAAGACTTATATTCCCTTCAAATTTCATCTGATTATCTTAAGATGTATGTTCATTTCAATTTTCATAAGATTGTTTGAAAACTTATATTCACTTCAAATTTCATCAGATTTTCTAAAGACTTATATTTACTTCAAATTTCATCAGATTATCTTAAGATTTATGTTCACTTCAATCTTCACCATATTTTCTAAAGACTTATATACACTTCAAATTTCATCAGATTTTCTGAGTGTAGACTTATATTCACTTCAAATTTAATTCTGATTTTCAGAAGACTTATATTTACTTCAAATTTATTCAGATTTTCTGAAGACTTATATTCACTTAAAATTTCATAAGATTATCTTAAGATTTATGTTCACTTCAATTTTCATAAGATTTTTTGAAGACTTATATTCACTTCAAACTTCATCAGATTTTCTTAAGAGTTATATTCACTCCAATTTTCATCAGATTATCTTAAGATTTATATTAATTTTAAATTTCATCAGATTTACTGAAGACTTATATTCACTTCAAATTTCATCATATTATCTTAAGATTTATGTTCACTTCAATTTTCACCTGATTTTATGAATACTTATATGCACTTAATATTTCATCAAATTTTATGAAGACTTATATTCATTTCAAATTTCATTTGATTTTTGAAGACTTATATTCATTCAAATTTCATCAGATTTTTGAAGACTTATATTCACTTAAATTTCATCAATTATCTTAAGATTTATATTCACTTCAAATTTCATCAGTTATCTTAAGATTATATTCACTTCAATTTTCTCAGTTTTGAGACTTATTCCTTCAAATTTCATCAATTTTCGAGACTTATATTCACTTCAATTTCATCAGATTATCTTAAGACTTATATTCACTTCAATTTTCACAGTTTTACGAAGACTTATATTCACTTCAAATTTCATCCAATTTTACGAAGACTTATATTCACTTCAAATTTCATCGGATTTTAAGATTTATATTCACTTCAAATTTCATCAAATTATCTTAAGATGTATATTCACTTCAATTTTCATAAGATTTTTGAAGACTTATATTCACTTCAAATTTCATCAGTTTTTTTAGACTTATATTCTTCAAATTTCATTTGATTTTAGAGACTTATATTCACTTCAAATTTCATCGATTTTCGACTTATATTCACTTCAAATTTCATGATTTTCTGAAGACTTATATTCACTTCAAATTTCATTAGATTATTTTAAGATTATATTCACTTCAAATTTCATCAGATTGTCTTAAGATGTATCTTCAGTTCAATTTTCATAAGATATTTTGAAGACTTATATTCACTTCAAATTTCAGCAGATTTTCTGAAGACTTATATTCACTTCAAATTTCATAAGATTTATGTTCACTTTAATTTTCACCAGATTTTCTGAAGACTTATATACACTTCAAATTTCATCATATTTTCTTAAGATTTATATTCACTTCAAATTTCAATCTGATTTTCAGAAGACTTATATTCACTTCAAATTTCATTAGATTTTCTGAAGACTGATATTCAATTAAAATTTCATAAGATTATCTTAAGATTATATTCACTTCAAATTTCATAGTTATCTTAAGACTTATATTCACTTCAAATTTTCATAAGTTTTTGAAGACTTATATTCACTTCAAATTTCATAGATTATCTTAAGATTATATTCACTTCAATTTCATCGATTTTAGAGACTTATATTCACTTCAAATTTCATCAGATTATTTTAAGATTTATGTTTACTTCAATTTTCACCAGATTTTCTAAGGACTTATATACACTTCAAATTTCATTAAATTTTCTTAAGACTTATATTCACTTCAAGTTTCATTCTTATTTTCAGAAGACTTATATTCACTTCAAATTTCATACGATTAGCTTCAGATGTATGTTCACTTCAATTTTCATCAGATTTTTAGAAGACTTATATTCACTTCATATTTCGTCAGATTTTTTTTAAGAATTATATTTCCTTCAAATTTCATTGGATTTTCTGAAGACTTATATTCACTTCAAATTTCGTCAGATTTTCTGAAGACTTTTATTCACTTCAAATTTCATCAGATTTTTAAAGACTTATATTCACTTCAAATTTGATTAGATTATCTTAAGATTTATGTTCACCTCAAATTTCATCAGATTATCTTAAGATGTATGTTCACTTCAAATTTCATCAGATTATTTTTAGATTTATGTTCAATTCAAATTTCATCAGAGTATCTTAAGATGTATGTTCACTTCAATTTTCATAAGATTTTCTGAAGACTTATATTCACTTCAAATTTCATTAGATCTTCTGAAGGCTTATATTCACTTCAATTTTCACCAAATTTTCTGAAGACTTATATTCACTTCAAATTTTATCATATTTTCTAAAGACTTATATTCACTTCAATTTCATCCGATTTTCGAAGACTTATATTCACTTCAAATTTCATCATATTTTTTGAAGACTTATATACATTTAAATTTCATCTGATTTTCCGAAGACTTATATTCACTTCAAATTTCATCAGATTATCTTAATACTTATGTTCACTTCAATTTTCATTAAATTTTGTGAAGACTTATATTCACTTAAAATTTCATCAGATTATCTTAAGATTTATGTTCAATTCAAATTTCATCAGATTATCTTATGATTTATGTTCACTTCAAATTTCATCAGATTATCTTAAGATGTATGTTCACTTCAATTTTCATAAGATTTTTTGAATACTTATATTTACTTCAAATTTCATCAGATTTTCTAGAGAGTTATATTCACTTCAAATTTCATTAGATTATTGTAAGATTTATGTTCACTTCAACTTTCGTCAGATTAATTTAAGATGTATGTTCACTTAAATTTTCATAAGATTTTATTGACTTATATTACTTCAAATCAGATTTTACAGACTTATATTCACTTCAATTTCATAGATTATCTGAAGACTTATATTCACTTCAATTTCATCATTTTACGAAGACTTATATTCACTTCAAATTTCATTAGATTTTCGAAGACTTATATTCATTAAATTTCTTGATTTACTTTTATATTCACTTCAAATTTTCAGTTATCTTGAGATGTATGTTCACTTCAATTTTCATAAGATTTCTTAAGACTTATATTCACTTCAAATTTCATCAGATTATCTTAAGACTTATGTTCACTTCAATTTCACTAAATTTTAGAGACTTATATTCACTTCAAATTTCATTGATTTTCTAAGACTTATATAAACTTCAAATTTCATCAGATTTTCTGAAGACTTATTTTCACTTCAAATTTCATCAGATTATCTTAAGATTTATGTTCACTTCAAATTTCATCAGATTATTTAGAGAGTTATATTTACTTCAAACTTCGTCAGATTTTCTGGAGAGTTATATTCAATTCAATTTTCTTCTAATTATCTTAACACTTATGTTCACTTCAATTTTCACCATATTTTCTGAAGACTTATATTCATTTCAAATTTCATCAGATTTTCTGAAGACTTATATTCATTTGAAATTTCTTCAGATTTACTTCTGATTTATGTTCACTTCAAATTTCATTAGATTATCTTGAGATGTATGGTCACTTCAATTTTCATAAGATTTTTTGAAGACTTATATTCACATTAAATTTCATCAGATTTTCTGAAGACTTATATTCTCTTCAATTTTCATAATAATTTTTGAAGACTTATATTCACCAGATATCATCAGATTTTCTGAAGACTTATATTCACTTCAAATTTCATCAGATAATCTTAAGATTTTATTTACTTCAAATTTCATCGGATTTTCTTAAGATGTATTCACTTCAATTTCATAAGATTTTTGAGACTTATATTCATTAAATTTCATCAAATTTTACGAAGTTATATTCACTTCAATTTTCATCAGATTATCTTAGACTTATATTCACTTCAATTTTCACAGATTTTACGAGACTTATATTCACTTCAAATTTCATCGATTTTTGAAGACTTATATTCACTTCAAATTTCATCATTTTTAGAAGACTTATATTCACTTCAAATTTCATTAGATTTTCAAAGACTTATATTCACTTCAAATTTCATCATTTTAAGACTTATATTCACTTCAAATTTCTCAGATTTTACGAAGACTTATATTCACTTCAAATTTCATGATTTTCTTAGACTTATATTCACTTCATTTTCACAGATTATCTTAAGACTTATATTCACTTCATTTTCACAGATTTTGAAGACTTATATTCACTTCAAATTTCATCAGTTTTCTTAGACTTATATTCACTTCAAATTTCATTAGATTTTTAGATTATATTCACTTCAAATTTCATGATTTTTTGAAGACTTATATTCACTTCAAATTTCATCAGTTATCTTAAGATTATATTCACTTCAATTTTCATAAGATTTTTGAAGACTTATATTCACTTCAAATTTCATCGGATTATCTTAAGATTATATTCACTTCAATTTTCATCGATTTTTGAAGACTTATATTCACTTCAATTTTCATCGATTTTCTTAAGATTTAACTTCATGATTTTCACAGTTTTCTAAGACTTATATTCACTTCAAATTTCATTAGATTTTTCGAAGACTTATATTCACTTCAAATTTCATCAGTTTTACGAAGACTTATATTCATTTCAAATTTCATAAGATTATCTTAAGATTTATATTCACTTCAAATTTCATTAGATTTTCTTAAGATTATATTCACTAAATTTTCATAAGATTTTGAAGACTTATATTCACTTCAAATTTCATCGATTTTTACGAAGACTTATATTCACTTCAATTTCACAGATTTTTTGAAGACTTATATTCACTTCAATTTTCATCAGATTTTTGAAGACTTATATTCACTTCAAATTTCATCAAATTTTCGAAGACTTATATTCACTTCAAATTTCATCAGTTATCTTAAGACTTATATTCATAAATTTTCATGATTTTGAAGACTTATATTCACTAAATTTCATAAGATTTTACGACTTATATTCACTTCAAATTTCATCAGATTTTTGAAGACTTATATTCACTTCAATTTTCATTGATTTTACGAAGACTTATATTCACTTCAAATTTCATCTAATTTACGAAGACTTATATTCACTTCAAACAGTTTTCTTAAGACTTATATTCACTTCAAATTTCATATAATTTTTAAGACTTATATTCACTTCAAATTTCATTGATTTTACGAAGACTTATATTCACTTCAAATTTCATCAGATTATCTTAAGATGTATATTCACTTCATTTTCATAATAATTTTGAAGACTTATATTCACTTCAATTTCATGATTTTGAACTTATATTCACTTCAAATTTCATCGGATTATCTTAAGATTTATATTCACTTCAAATTTCATCAGTTTTCTTAAGATATATTCACTTCAATTTCATAAGATTTTTGAAGACTTATATTCACTTCAAATTTCATCTAATTTTACGAAGACTTATATTCACTTCAATTTTCATGATTATCTTAGACTTATATTCACTTCAATTTTCACAGTTTTAGAAGACTTATATTCACTTCAAATTTCATTGATTTTAAAGACTTATATTCACTTCAAATTTCATAGATTTTACGAAGACTTATATTCACTTCAAATTTCATTGATTTTCAAAGACTTATATTCACTTAAATTTCATCAGTTTCGAAGACTTATATTCACTTCAAATTTCATTGATTTTAAAGACTTATATTCACTTCAAATTTCATGATTTTCTTAAGACTTATATTCACTTCAATTTTCACGGATTATCTTAAGACTTATATTCACTTAAATTTCATCAGTTTTACGAAGACTTATATTCACTTCAAATTTCACAGTTTTTTAAGACTTATATTCACTTCAAATTTCATTGAATTTTTTAAGACTTATATTCACTTCAAATTTCATGATTTTTGAAGACTTATATTCACTTCAAATTTCATCGATTATTCTTAAGATTATATTCACTTCAATTTTCATAAGATTTTTTGAGACTTATATTCACTTCAAATTTCATGGATTATCTTAAGACTTATATTCACTTCAATTTTCATCAGATTTTTGAAGACTTATATTCACTTCAATTTCATGAGTTTATCTTAGATTATATTCACTTCAATTTTCACAGTTTTCTAAGACTTATATTCACTTCAAATTTCATTAGATTTTTGAAGACTTATATTCACTTCAAATTTCATGATTTTACGAAGACTTATATTCACTTCAAATTTCATTAAGATTATCTTAAGATTTATATCACTTCAAATTTCATTAGATTATCTTAAGATTATATTCACTTCAATTTTCATAAGATTTTTGAAGACTTATATTCACTTCAAATTTCGATTTTACGAAACTTATATTCACTTCAATTTCATCAGTTTTTGAAGACTTATATTCACTTCAATTTTCATCGATTTTTGAAGACTTATATTCACTTCAAATTTCATCAAATTTTACGAAGACTTATATTCACTTCAAATTTCATCAAATTATCTTAGATTTATATTCACTTCAATTTCACAGATTTTACGAAGACTTATATTCACTTCAAATTTCATAGATTTTTACGAAGACTTATATTCACTTCAAATTTCACAGGTTTTTGAAGACTTATATTCATTCAATTTTCACCGATTTTAGAGACTTATATTCACTTCAAATTTCATCTAATTTTAGAGACTTATATTCACTTCAAACAGTTTTACTTAAGACTTATATTCACTTCAAATTTCATTATAATTTTTAAGACTTATATTCCTTCAAATTTCATCGATTTTACGAGACTTATATTCACTTCAAATTTCATCGGATTATTTTAAATGTATATTCACTTAAATTTTCATAATTTTTTGGAGACTTATATTCACTTCATTTCATAGTTTTACGAGACTTATATTCACTTCAAATTTCATGGATAATCTTAAGATTTATATTCACTTCAAATTTCATCAGATTTTCTTAAGATTATATTCACTTCAATTTCATAAGATTTTTGAAGACTTATATTCACTTCAAATTTCATCAAATTTTACGAAGACTTATATTCACTTCAATTTTCATCAGTTATCTTAAGACTTATATTCACTTCAATTTTCACAGTTTTAGAGACTTATATTCACTTCAAATTTCATCAGATTTTTGAAGACTTATATTCACTTCAAATTTCATCAGATTTAGAAGACTTATATTCACTTCAAATTTCATTAGATTTTCAAAGACTTATATTCACTTCAAATTTCATCATTTTAGAAGACTTATATTCACTTCAAATTTCATTGATTTTACGAAGACTTATATTCACTTCAAATTTCATCTTGATTTTCTTAAGACTTATATTCACTTCATTTTCATCAGATTTTCTTAAGACTTATATTCACTTCAATTTTCACAGTTTTACGAAGACTTATATTCACTTCAATTTCACGATTTTCTTAAGACTTATATTCACTTCAAATTTCATTAGATTTTTAGACTTATATTCCTTCAAATTTCATCAGTTTTAGAAGACTTATATTCACTTCAAATTTCATCAGTTATCTTGTATATTCACTTCAATTTCATCAAAGATATTTTGAAGACTTATATTCACTTCAAATTTCATTGATTTTACGAAGACTTATATTCACTTCAAATTTCATCGATTTTCTTAAGATTATATTCACTTAAATTTTCACAGATTTTTAAGACTTATATTCACTTCAAATTTCATCAGTTTTCTAAAGACTTATATTCACTTCAAATTTCATCAGATTTTTGAAGACTTATATTCACTTCAAATTTCATCGGATTTTAAGACTTATATTCACTTCAAATTTCATCAGTTTCTTAAGACTTATATTCACTTCAAATTTCATCAGTTATCTTAGATTATATTCACTTCAAATTTCATTAGATTTTACGAAGACTTATATTCACTTCAAATTTCATCGAGATTTTGAAGACTTATATTCACTTCAAATTTCATCATTTTCGAAGACTTATATTCACTTCAAATTTCATCATTTTTGAGATTATATTCACTTCAAATTTCATCAGATTATCTTGAGATTATATTCACTTCAATTTTCATAAGATTTTTGAAGACTTATATTCACTTCAAATTTCATCATTTTACGAAGACTTATATTCACTTCAAATTTCATCGATTTTAAGACTTATATTCACTTCAAATTTCATCGGATTTTTAAGATTTATATTCACTTCAAATTTCATCAGATTTTAGAAGACTTATATTCACTTCAAATTTCATCATTTTCTAAGACTTATATTCACTTCAATTTTCATCAGATTTTAAAGACTTATATTCACTTCAAATTTCATCAATTTTCTAAAGACTTATATTCACTTCAAATTTCATCAGATTTCTTAAGACTTATATTCACTTCAAATTTCATCAGTTTTACGAAGACTTATATTCACTTCAAATTTCTCGATTTTGAAGACTTATATTCACTTCAAATTTCATCGATTTTAGAGACTTATATTCACTTCAAATTTCATCAGTTACTTAAGACTTATATTCACTTCAAATTTCATCAGTTATCTTGAGATTATATTCACTTCAATTTTCATAAGATTTTTAAGACTTATATTCACTTCAAATTTCATCAGTTTTACGAGACTTATATTCACTTCAAATTTCATCTAATTTAGAGACTTATATTCACTTCAAATTTCATTAGATTTTTAAGACTTATATTCACTTCAAATTTCATCAGATTTTCTTAAGACTTATATTCACTTAAATTTCATTGGTTATCTTAAGATTATATTCACAAATTTTCATAATATTTTTGAAGACTTATATTCACTTCAAATTTCATCAGTTTTACGAAGACTTATATTCACTTCAAATTTCATCAGATTTTCTTAAGACTTATATTCACTTCAATTTTCACAGATTTTTAAAGACTTATATTCACTTCAATTTCATCATTTTAGAAGACTTATATTCACTTCAAATTTCATCGATTTTCTTAAGATTATATTCACTTCAAATTTCATCAAATTATCTTAAGATTATATTCACTTCAATTTCATAAGATTTTTGAAGACTTATATTCACTTAATTTCATCAGATTTTTTAAGACTTATATTCACTTCAAATTTCATGATTTTCGAAACTTATATTCACTTCAAATTTCATAAGATTTTACGAAGACTTATATTCACTTCAAATTTCATAGATTTTACGAAGACTTATATTCACTTCAAATTTCATCTTATTTTCTAAGACTTATATTCACTTCAAATTTCATGATTTTACGAAGACTTATATTCACTTCAAATTTCATGATTTTCTTAAGACTTATATTCACTTCAATTTCATGATTTTCTTAAGACTTATATTCACTTCAATTTTCACAGATTTTACGAAGACTTATATTCACTTCAAATTTCATAAGATTTTAGAGACTTATATTCACTTCAAATTTCATCGGATTTTACGAAGACTTATATTCACTCAATTTCACGATTTTCTGAAGACTTATATTCACTTCAAATTTCATCAAATTTTCTGAAGACTTATATTCACTTCAAATTTCATCAGTTTTGAAGACTTATATTCACTTCAAATTTCATTAGATTTTTAGATTTATATTCACTTCAAATTTCATCAGATTTTCTAAAGACTTATATTCACTTCAAATTTCATCATTATCTTAAGATTATATTACTTCAATTTTCATAATATTTTTTGAAGACTTATATTCACTTCAAATTTCATCAGTTTTTACGAGACTTATATTCACTTCAAATTTCATAGATTTTAAAGACTTATATTCACTTCAAATTTCATCAATTTTACGAAGACTTATATTCACTTCAAATTTCATCAGATTTTAGAAGACTTATATTCACTTCAAATTTCATTAGATTTTTGAAGACTTATATTCACTTCAAATTTCATTGATTATCTTAAGATTTATATTCACTTCAAATTTCATCAGTTATCTTGAGATTTTATTCACTTCAATTTTCATAAGATTTTGAAGACTTATATTCACTTCAAATTTCACAGATTTTCGAAGACTTATATTCACTTCAAATTTCATTAGATTTTTTTAGACTTATATTCACTTCAAATTTCATCGAATTTTACGAAGACTTATATTCACTTCAAATTTCATTAGATTTTCTTAAGACTTATATTCACTTCAAATTTCATGGATATTTTGGACTTATATTCACTTCAAATTTCATCAGTTATCTTAAGACTTATATTCACTTCAAATTTCATGGATTATCTTAAGATATATTCACTTCAAATTTCATCAGATTTTTGAAGACTTATATTCACTTCAAATTTCATCAGATTTTTTGAAGACTTATATTCACTTCAAATTTCATTAGATTTTTAAGACTTATATTCACTTCAAATTTCATAGATTTTACGAAGACTTATATTCACTTAAATTTCACAGATTATCTTAGACTTATATTCATTCAATTTTCACAGATTTTAAAGACTTATATTCACTTCAAATTTCATCAGATTTTACGAAGACTTATATTCACTTCAAATTTCACAGTTTTGAAGACTTATATTCACTTCAATTTCACAGTTTTAGAAGACTTATATTCACTTCAATTTCATCTAATTTTAGAAGACTTATATTCACTTCAAATTTCATCAGTTTTCTTAAGACTTATATTCACTTCAAATTTCATTAGATTTTTAAGACTTATATTCCTTCAAATTTCATCAGATTTTGAAGACTTATATTCACTTCAAATTTCATGATTATCTTAAGATTATATTCACTTCAATTTTCATAAGATTTTTGAAGACTTATATTCACTTCAAATTTCATCAGATTTTACGAAGACTTATATTCACTTCAAATTTCATCAGTTTTCTTAAGACTTATATTCACTTCAAATTTCACAGTTATCTTAAGACTTATATTCACTTCAAATTTCATCAGTTTTAAGACTTATATTCACTTCAAATTTCATCAGATTTAAAGACTTATATTCACTTCAAATTTCATCGATTTTACGAAGACTTATATTCACTTCAAATTTC
Source organism: Vicia sativa (assembly GCA_021764765.1). NCBI lineage: Eukaryota > Viridiplantae > Streptophyta > Magnoliopsida > Fabales > Fabaceae > Vicia > Vicia sativa. The sequence goes on from CM038794.1 coordinate 226,158,349, forward strand.
ATCAGTTTTAAGATTTATATTCACTTCAAATTTCATCAGTTTCTTGAGATTATATTCACTTCAATTTTCATAAGATTTTTGAAGACTTATATTCACTTCAAATTTCATAAGATTTTACGAAGACTTATATTCACTTCAAATTTCATCAGATTTTACGAAGACTTATATTCACTTCAAATTTCATCAGTTATCTTAAGACTTATATTCACTTCAAATTTCATAAGATTTTACGAAGACTTATATTCACTTCAAATTTCATCAGATTTTTACGAAGACTTTTATTCATATTTTCACGATTTTACGAAGACTTATATTCACTTCAAATTTCATCTAATTTTAGAGACTTATATTCACTTCAATTTCAGATTTTTGAAGACTTATATTCACTTCAAATTTCATTAGATTTTTAATTTATATTCACCTTCAAATTTCATCGGATTTTCTTAAGACTTATATTCACTTCAAATTTCATAGATTATCTTAAGATTATATTCACTTCAATTTTCATAATGTTTTTGAAGACTTATATTCACTTCAAATTTCATGATTTTACGAAGACTTATATTCACTTCAAATTTCATTAGATTTTTAAGATTTTATTTCACTTCAAATTCATCAGATTTTACGAAGACTTATATTCACTTAAATTTCACAGATTATCTTAAGATTTATATTCATTCAATTTTCACAGTTTTGAAGACTTATATTCACTTCAAATTTCACAGTTTTAGAACTTATATTCATTCAATTTTCACAGGTTACGAAGACTAATATTCACTTCAAATTTCATCTAATTTTCTGAAGACTTATATTCTATTCAAGTTTCACCAGATTTTCTTAAGACTTATATTCACTTCAAATTTCATTAGAATTTTTTAAGATTTATATCTCTTTCAAATTTCATCGGATTTTCTGAAGACTTATATTCACTTCAAATTTCATCTGATTATCTTAAGATGTATGTTCACTTCAATTTTAATAAGATTTTTTGAAGACTTATATTCACTTCAAATTTCATCAGATTTTCTGAAGACTTATATTCACTTCAAATTTCATCAGATTTTCTTAAGACTTATATTCACTTAAATTTTCATCAGATTTTCTTAAGACTTATATTCACTTCAAATTTCATTAGATTTTCTGAAGACTTATATTCACTTCAAATTTCATCAAATTTTCTGAAGACTTATATTCACTTCAAATTTCATAAGATTTTCTGAAGACTTATATTCACTTCAAATTTCATCAGATTATCTTAAGACTTATATTCACTTCAAATTTCATCAGATTTCTTAAGATTATATTCACTTCAAATTTCATCAGATTTTAGAACTTATATTCACTTCAAATTTCATCAGATTTTCTAAGACTTATATTCACTTCAAATTTCACGGAATTTCGAAGACTTATATTCACTAAATTTCATCAGTTTTAAGACTTATATTCACTTCAAATTTCATTAGATTATCTTGAGATTATATTCACTTCAATTTCATAAGATTTTTGAAGACTTATATTCACTTAAATTTCATCAGTTTTGAGACTTATATTCACTTCAAATTTCATCAGTTTTCTGAGACTTATATTCACTTCAATTTTCACCAGATTTTTAGAAGACTTATATTCACTTCAAATTTCATCAGATTTTAAAGACTTATATTCACTTCAAATTTCATGATTTACTTAAGACTTATATTCACTTAAATTTCATGATTATCTTGAGATTATATTCACTTCAATTTTCATAGATTTTTGAAGACTTATATTCACTTCAAATTTCATCGATTTTACGAAGACTTATATTCACTTCAAATTTCATGATTTTATGAAGACTTATATTCACCTCAAATTTCATCAGATTATCTTAAGATTTATGTTCACTTCAAATTTCATAAGATTTTCTGAAGACTTATATTTACTTCAAATTTCACCAGATTTTCTGAAGAATTTTATTCATATTTATTTTAATAAGATTTTCTAAAGACTTATATTCACTTCAAATTTTATCTAATTTTCTGAAGACTTATATTCACTTTCAGTTACACCAGATTTTTTGAAGACTTATATTCACTTCAAATTTCATTAGAATTATTTAAGATTTAAATTTCCTTCAAATTTTATCGGATTTTCTTAAGACTTATATTCACTTCAAATTTCATCAGATTATCTTAAGATGTATGTTAACTTCCATTTTTATAATATTTTTTGAAGACTTACATTCACTTCAATTTCATCAGATTTTCTAAAGACTTATATTCACTTCAAATTTCATTAGAATTTTTTAAGATTTATATTTCCTTCAAAATTCATCGGATTTTCTGAAGACTTATTATATTCACAATAAATTTCATCAGATTATCTTAAGATTTATGTTCATTACAATTTTCATCAGATTTTCTGAAGGCTTATATTCACTTCAAATTTCATAAGATTTTAGAGACTTATATTCACTTCAAATTTCATGATTTACGAAGACTTATATTCACTTCAAATTTCATAGATTTCTTAAGATTTATATTCTTCAAATTTCATCAATTTTCGAAGACTTATATTCACTTCAAATTTCATCAGATTTTCTGAAGACTTATATTCACTTCAAATTTCATAAGATTTTCTGAAGACTTATATTCACTTCAAATTTCATCAGATTTTCTGAAGACTTATATTCACTTCAAATTTCATCAGTTATCTTGAATTATATTCACTTCAAATTTCATGATTTTACGAGACTTATATTCATAAATTTCATCAGATTTTCTGAAGACTTATATTCACTTCAAATTTCATCAGATTATCTTAAGATTTATGGTCACCTCAATTTTCACAAGATTTTTTTAAGTCTTATATACACTTCAAATTTCATGGGATTTTCTGAAGACTTATATTCACTTCAAATTTCATTCTTATTTTCTAAAGACTTATATTCACTTCAAATTTCATCAGATTTTCGGAAGACTTATATTCACTTCAAATTTCATCAGATTTTCTTAAGATTTATGTTCACTTCAATTTTCACCAGATTATCTTAAGATTTATATTCACTTCAATTTTCACTAGATTTTCTGAAGACTTATATTTACTTCAAATATCATAAGATTTTCTAAAGACTTATATTCACTTCAAATTTCACCAGATTTTCTGAAGACTTGTATTCATATCAATTTTAACCAGATTTTCTGAAGACTAATATTCACTTCAAATTTCATCTAATTTTCTGAAGACTTATATTCACTTCAAGTTTCACCAGATTTTCTGAAGACTTAGATTCACTTCAAATTTCATTAGATTTTCTTAAGACTTATATTCACTTCAAATTCGTCAGATTTTTTGAAGACTTAAATTCGTTTCAAATTTGATTAGATTATCTTAAGATTTATGTTCACTTCAAATTTCATCAGATTATCTTAAGATGTATGTTCACTTCAATTTTCATAAGATTTTTTGAAAACTTATATTCACTTAAATTTCATCAGTTTGAAGACTTATATTCACTTCAAATTTCATTAGATTTTTGAAGACTTATATTCACTTCAAAATTCATAGTTTTCTTAAGACTTATATTCACTTCAAATTTCATCAGTTATCTTAAGACTTATATTCACTTCAATTTCATCAGATTTTACGAAGCTTATATTCACTTCAAATTTCATAAGATTTTAGAAGACTTATATTCACTTCAAATTTCACAGATTTTACGAACTTATATTCACTTCAATTTTCACTAAATTTTTGAAGACTTATATTCACTTCAAATTTCATCTAATTTTAGAAGACTTATATTCACTTCAAATTTCACAGTTTTCGAAGACTTATATTCACTTCAAATTTCATTGAATTTTTAAGACTTATATTCACTTCAAATTTCATCAGTTTTACGAAGACTTATATTCACTTCAAATTTCATGATTATCTTAAGATATATTCACTTCAATTTCATAAGATTTTTGAAGACTTATATTCACTTCAAATTTCATAGTTTTAGAGACTTATATTCACTTCAAATTTCATCAGATTTTCTTAAATTTATATTCACTTCAATTTTCACAGTTTCTTAAGACTTATATTCACTTCAAATTTCATCAGATTTAAAGACTTATATTCACTTCAAATTTCATCAGATTTTACGAAGACTTATATTCACTTCAAATTTCATAAGATTTTCGAGACTTATATTCACTTCAAATTTCATCGGATTATCTTAAGACTTATATTCACTTCAAATTTCATCAGTTATCTTAAGATTATATTCACTTCAATTTCATGATTTTACGAACTTATATTCACTTCAAATTTCATCAGATTTTACAGACTTATATTCACTTCAAATTTCATCAGATTTTGAAGACTTATATTCACTTAAATTTCATCAGTTTACTTGATTTATATTCACTTCAAATTTCATCATTATCTTGAGATTATATTCACTTCAATTTTCATAAGATTTTTGAAGACTTATATTCACTTCAAATTTCATCAGATTTTACGAAGACTTATATTCACTTCAAATTTCATCAGTTTTCTAAAGACTTATATTCACTTCAAATTTCATCAGTTATCTTAAGATTATATTCACTTCAAATTTCATCAAATTTTCTGAAGACTTATATTCACTTTATTTCACTGATTTTAGAAGACTTATATTCACTTCAAATTTCATCTAATTTACGAAGACTTATATTCACTTCAATTTTCAGTTTTTGAAGACTTATATTCACTTCAAATTTCATTAGATTTTTAAGACTTATATTCCTTCAAATTTCATCAGTTTTCTTAAGACTTATATTCACTTCAAATTTCATGATTATCTTAAGATTATATTCACTTCAATTTTCATAATAATTTTGAAGACTTATATTCACTTCAAATTTCATCAGTTTTTGAAGACTTATATTCACTTCAAATTTCATTAGATTTTTAAGATTTATATTCACTTCAAATTTCATCAGTTTTCTGAAGACTTATATTCACTTAAATTTCATCAGATTATCTTAAGACTTATATTCACTTCAATTTTCACAGTTTTACGAAGACTTATATTCACTTCAAATTTCATAAGATTTTAAGACTTATATTCACTTCAAATTTCACAGATTTACGAGACTTATATTCATTCAATTTTCACAGATTTTGAAGACTATATTCACTTCAAATTTCATCTAATTTTACGAAGACTTATATTCACTTCAAATTTCACTAGATTTTCTTAAGACTTATATTCACTTCAAATTTCATTAGATTTTTAAGACTTATATTCACTTCAAATTTCATCATTTTTGAGACTTATATTCACTTCAAATTTCATCAGATTATCTTAAGATTATATTCACTTCAATTTCATAATATTTTTGAAGACTTATATTCACTTCAAATTTCATCAGTTTTACGAAGACTTATATTCACTTCAAATTTCATCAGATTATCTTAAGATTTATATTCACTTCAATTTTCACGGATTATCTTAGACTTATATTCACTTCAAATTTCATCAAATTTTCGAAGACTTATATTCACTTCAAATTTCATAGTTTTTGAAGACTTATATTCACTTAATTTCATTAGATTTTAAAGACTTATATTCACTTCAATTTTCAACAGATTTATGAACTTATATTCACTTAAATTTCATCTAATTTTAGAAGACTTATATTCACTTCAAATTTCATCAGATTTTCTGAAGACTTATATTCACTTCAAATTTCATTAGATTTTTTAAGACTTATATTCCTTCAAATTTCATCAGTTTTCTAAGACTTATATTCACTTCAAATTTCATCAGTTATCTTAAGATTATATTCACTTCAATTTTCATAATATTTTTGAAGACTTATATTCACTTCAAATTTCATCAGATTTTACGAAGACTTATATTCACTTCAAATTTCATCGGATTTTACGAAGACTTATATTCACTTCAAATTTCATCAGTTTTACGAAGACTTATATTCACTTCAAATTTCATTAGATTTTAAGAAGACTTATATTCACTTCAAATTTCATTAGATTTTACGAAGACTTATATTCACTTCAAATTTCATCAGATTATCTTAAACTTATATTCACTTCAAATTTCATCAGATTATCTTAAGATGTATATTCACTTCAATTTTCATAAGATTTTTAAGACTTATATTCACTTCAAATTTCATGATTTTTGAAGACTTATATTCACTTCAAATTTCATAGATTTTTTAAGACTTATATTCCTTCAAATTTCATCGGATTTTTGAAGACTTATATTCACTTCAAATTTCACAGTTATCTTAAGATTTATATTCACTTCAATTTTCACGGATTTTACGAGAAACATATTCACTTCAAATTTCATCAGTTTTGAAGACTTATATTCACTTCAAATTTCATCAGTTTTTGAAGACTTATATTCACTTCAATTTTCACAGATTTTCTGAAGACTTATATTCACTTAAATTTCATCTAATTTTACGAAGACTTATATTCACTTCAAATTTCACAGTTTTACGAAGACTTATATTCACTTCAAATTTCATTAGATTTTCTTAAGACTTATATTCATTCAAATTTCACATTTTCGAAGACTTATATTCACTTTATTTTATCAGATTTTACGAAGACTTATATTCACTTCAAATTTCATCTAATTTTAAGACTTATATTCACTTCAAATTTTACCTAATTTTCTGAAGACTTATATTCACTTCAAATTTCATTAGAATTATTTAAGATTTAAATTTCCTTCAAATTTTATCGGATTTTCTTAAGACTTATATTCACTTCAAATTTCATCAGATTATCTTAAGATGTATGTTAACTTCCATTTTCATAATATTTTTTGAAGACTTATATTCACTTCAAATTTCATCAAATTTTCTGAAGACTTATATTCACTTCAAATTTCATTAGAATTTTTTAAGATTTATATTTCTTTCAAAATTCATCGGATTTTCTGAAGACTTATATTCACTATAAATTTCACCAGATTATCTTAAGATTTATATTCATTCAATTTCACGGATTTTACGAAGACATATTCACTTCAAATTTCATAAGATTTTCTGAAGACTTATATTCACTTCAAATATCATCTAATTTTATGAAGACTTATATTCACTTCAAGTTTCACCAGATTTTCTTAAGACTTATATTCACTTCAAATTTCATTAGATTTTTTAGATTTATATTCCTTCAAATTTCATCAGTTTTACGAAGACTTATATTCACTTCAAATTTCATCAGATTATCTTAAGATTATATTCACTTCAATTTTCATAAGATTTTTTAAAGACTTATATTCACTTCAAATTTCATCATTTTTGAAAACTTATATTCACTTCAAATTTCATCAGTTTTTTAAGACTTATATTCACTTCAATTTTCACAGTTATCTTAAGATTTATATTCACTTCAAATTTCATTGATTTTACGAGACTTATATTCACTTCAAATTTCATCGGATTTCTAAGACTTATATTCACTTCAAATTTCATCAGATTTTCGAAGACTTATATTCACTTCAAATTTCATCAGTTTACTTGACTTATATTCACTTCAAATTTCATCAGATTATCTTAAGATTTATATTCACTTCAATTTTCATGGTTTACGAAGACTTATATTCACTTCAAATTTCATCAGTTTCGAAGACTTATATTCACTTCAATTTCATTAGAATTTTGAAGACTTATATTCACTTCAAATTTCATCATTTTCTAAAGACTTATATTCACTTAAATTTCATCAGTTATCTTAAGATTTATATTCACTTCAAATTTCATCAGATTAGCTTAAGATGTATGTTCACATCAATTTTCATCTGATTTTTTGAAGGCTTATATTCACTTCAAACTTCTAACATGTTTTGAAGAATTATATTCACATCAATTTTCATCAAATTATATTAAGACTTATGCTCACTTCAATTTTCACCAGATTTTCTGAAGACATATTTACTTCAAATTTCATCAAATTTTCTGAATACTTATATTCACTACAAATTTCATCAGATTTTCTTAAGATGTATGTTCACTTCAATTTTCTGAAGAGTTATATTCTTTTAAATTTTCATCAGATTATATTAAGACTTATGTTCACTTCAATTTTCACTAGATTTTCAGAAGACTTTTATTCACTTCAAATTTCTTCGGAGTTTTTGAAGACTTATATAAACTTCAAATTTCACAAATTTTCACTAGATTATATTAAGACTTATATTCACTTCAAGTTTCACCAAATTTTCTGAAGACTTATATTCACTTCAAGTTTCATCTGATTTTCCGAAGACTTATATTCACTTGAAATTTCATGGATTATCTTAAGATTATATTCACTTCAATTTCACTAGATTTTACGAAGACTTATATTCACTTCAAATTTCATGATTTTTCTTAAGACTTATATTCACTTCAATTTCCAGTTTTCTTAAGACTTATATTCACTTCAATTTTCAGATTTTACGAAGACTTATATTCACTTCAAATTTCACGGATTTTACGAAGACTTATATTCATTCAATTTCACTGATTTTTAAAGACTTATATTCACTTCAAATTTCATCTAATTTTAAAGACTTATATTCACTTCAAATTTCATCAGTTTTACGACTTATATTCACTTCAAATTTCATTTGATTTTAAGAAGACTATATTCACTTCAAATTTCATCAGATTTTTTGAAGACTTATATTCACTTCAAATTTCATCAGATTATCTTAAGATTTATATTCACTTCAAATTTCATGATTTTCTAAGACTTATATTCACTTCAAATTTCATCAGTTTTACGAAGACTTATATTCACTTCAAATTTCATCAGATTATCTTAAGACTTATATTCACTTAAATTTCACAGGTTTTGAAGACTTATATTCACTTCAAATTTCATCTAATTTTCTGAAGACTTATATTCACTTCAAATTTCACAAGATTTTCTGAAGACTTATATTCACTTCAAATTTCATTTGATTTTCTAAAGACTTATATTCACTTCAAATTTCATCAGATTTTCTGAAGACTTATATTCACTTCAAATTTCATCAGATTTTCTTAAGACTTATATTCACTTCAATTTCAGTTATCTTAAGACTTATATTCACTTCAATTTCACAAGATTTTAGAAGACTTATATTCATTCAATTTTCACTTGAGATTTTACGAAGACTTATATTCACTTCAAATTTCATCTAATTTTGAAGACTTATATTCACTTCAAATTTCATCAGTTTTACGAAGACTTATATTCACTTCAACTTTCATCAGATTATCTTAAGATGTATGTTAGCTTCAATTTTCATAATAGTTTTTGAAGACTTATATTCACTTCAAATTGCATCAGATTTGCTGAAGACTTATATTCACTTCAAATTTCATCAAATTTTCTTGAAATTTATGTTCACTTCAATTTTCACCAGATTATCTTAAGATTTATGTTCACTTCAATATTCACCAGATTTTCTGAAGACTTATGTTCACTTCAAATTTCATAAGATTTTCTTAAGACTTATATTCACTTCAAATTTCACCAGATTTTCTGAAGACTTATTTTCACTTCAACTTTCATCAGATTATCTTAAGATTATATTCACTTCAATTTTCATAATATTTTTGAAGACTTATATTCACTTCAAATTTCATCAGTTTCGAAGACTTATATTACTTCAAATTTCATCAAATTTTTAAGATTTATATTCACTTCAATTTTCACAGTTTTTGAAGACTTATATTCACTTCAAATTTCATCATTTTCGAAGACTTATATTCACTTCAAATTTCATCGATTTTAAGAAGACTTATATTTACTTCAAATTTCATTAGATTTTCTGAAGACTTATATTCACTTCAAATTTCATCAAATTATCAAAGGATTTATGTTCACTTCAAATTTCATCAGATTATCTTAAAATATATGTTCACTTCAATTTTCATGAGATTTTTTGAAGACTTATATTCACTTCAAACTTCACCAGATTTTCTGAAGAGTTATATTCACTTCAAATTTCATCAGATTATCTTAAGATGTATGTTCACTTCAATTTTCACCAGATTTTCTGAAGACATATTCACTTCAAATTTCATCAAATTTTCTGAAGACTTATATTCACTTGAAACTTCATTTTGATTTTAAGAAGATCTATATTCACTTCAAATTTCATCAAATTTTCTGAAGACTTATATTCACTTCAAATTTCATCAGATTATCTTAAGATTTATGTTCACTTCAAATTTCATCATATTATCTTAAGATTATATTCACTTCAATTTTCATAAGATTTTTGAAGACTTATATTCACTTCAAATTTCATCAGATTTTAGAAGACTTATATTCACTTCAATTTTCATCAGTTATCTTAAGACTTATATTCACTTCAATTTTCACAGATTTTGAAGACTTATATTCACTTCAAATTTCATCATTATCTTAAGACTTATATTCACTTCAATTTCATCCCATTTTACGAAGACTTATATTCACTTAAATTTCATCATATTTTCTGAGACATATTCACTTCAATTTCATCAGATTTTTGAAGACTTATATTCACTTCAAATTTCATCAGTTATCTTAAGATTTATATTCACTTCAATTTCACAGTTTTAGAAGACTTATATTCACTTCAAATTTCATTGATTTTCTTAAATTTATATTCACTTCAATTTCACGGATTATCTTAAGACTTATATTCACTTCAATTTTCACAGATTTTACGAGACTTATATTCACTTAAATTTCATCGGATTTTAAAGACTTATATTCATTCAATTTTCACATTTTACGAAGACTTATATTCACTTCAATTTCATCTAATTTTATGAAGACTTATATTCACTTCAATTTTCACCAGATTTTTTGAAGACATATTTACTTCAAATTTCATCAAATTTTCTGAATACTTATATTCACTTCAAATTTCATCAAATTTTCTTAAGATTTATGTTCACTTCAAATTTCATCAGATTATCTTAAGATGTATGTTCACTTCAATTTTCGGAAGACTTATATTCACTTCAATTTTCATCAGATTATATTAAGACTTATGTTCACTTCAATTTTCACTAGATTTTCAGAAGACTTTTATTCACTTCAAATTTCATCAGAGTTTTTGAAGACTTATATAAACTTCAAATTTCATCTGATTTTCCGAAGACTTATATTCACTTGAAATTTCATCAGATTATCTTAAGATTTATGTTCACTTCAATTTCATCAGATTTTCTTAAGATTATATTCACTTCAATTTTCATAAGATTTTTTGAAGATTTATATTCACTTCAAAGTTCGTCAAATTTTCTGAAGAGTTATATTGACTTCAATTTTCATCAGATTATCTTAAGACTTATGTTCACTTAAATTTTCACCAGATTTTCTGAAGACTTATATTCACTTCAAATTTCATCGATTTTAAGACTTATATTCACTTCAAATTTCATTAGATTTTAAGAGACTATATTCACTTCAAATTTCATTGATTTTTGAAGACTTATATTCACTTCAAATTTCATCAGATTATCTTAAGACTTATATTCACTTCAAATTTCATCCTATTATCTTAAGATTAATTCACTTCAATTTCAGTTGAAGACTTATATTCATTAATTTTCACCAGATTTTCTGAAGACTTATATTCACTTCAAATTTCATCTAATTTTACGAAGACTTATATTCACTTCAAATTTCACAGATTTTCTAAGACTTATATTCACTTCAATTTCATCAGTTTTATCGAAGATTATATTACTTCAATTTTCATAATATTTTTTGAAGACTTATATTCACTTCAAATTTCATTGATTTTACGAAGACATATTCACTTCAAATTTCATCAATTTTTTAAAATTTATATTCTTCAATTTCATATTTTTTGAAGACTTATATTCACTTCAAATTTCATCAGATTTTCGAAGACTTATATTCACTTCAAATTTCATTAGATTTTAGAAGACTTATATTCACTTCAAATTTCATCAGATTTACGAAGACTTATATTCACTTCAAATTCATCAGATTATCTTAAGACTTATATTCACTTCATTTTCAGTTTTACGAAGACTTATATTCACTTCAAATTTCATGATTTTTTACGAGACTTATATTCACTTAAATTTCATTGATTTTCTAAGACTTATATTCACTTCAAATTTCATAGATTTTAAAGACTTATATTCACTTCAATTTCATCAAATTTTCTTAAATTATATTCACTTCAATTTCATTATTTTAAATATATTCACTTAAATTTTTCGATTTTTGAACTTATATTCACTTCAAATTTCATAAGATTTTCTTAAGACTTATATTCACTTCAAATTTCATGGTTTTACGAGACTTATATTCACTTCAAATTTCATTGATTATCTTAAGATTATATTACTTCAATTTTCATAATATTTTTTGAAGACTTATATTCACTTCAAATTTCATCATTTTACGAAGACTTATATTCACTTCAAATTTCATCGATTTTAAGAAGACTTATATTCACTTCAAATTTCATAGATTTTAAAGAGACTTATATTCACTTCAAATTTCATAAAATTATCTTAAGACTTATATTCACTTCAAATTTCATCAGATTATCTTAAAATTATATTCACTTCAATTTTCATAAGATTTTTGAAGACTTATATTCACTTCAAATTTCACAGTTTTACGAAGACTTATATTCACTTCAAATTTCAGATTATCTTAAGATTATATTCACTTCAATTTTCATAAGATTTTTGAGACTTATATTCACTTCAAATTTCATCAAATTTTCTGAAGACTTATATTCACTTCAAATTTCATCAGTTATCTTAAGATTTATATTCACTTCAATTTTCACAGATTTTACGAAGACTTATATTCACTTCAAATTTCATCGATTTTTTGAAGACTTATATTCACTTCAAATTTCATCGATTTTGAAGATTATATTCTTCAAATTTCTCAAATTTTTAGAACTTATATTCACTTCAAATTTCATCCAGATTATCTTAAGATTTATGTTCACCTCAAATTTCATCAGATTAGCTTAAGATGTATGTTCACTTCAATTTTCACAAGATTTTCTAAAGACTTGTATTCACTTCAAATTTCGTCACATTTTCTTAAATTTATGTTCACTTCAATTTTCATCAGATTATCTTAAGACTTATGTTCACTTCAATTTTCACAAGATTTTCTGAAGACTTATATTCACTTCAAGTTTCATCAGATTTTCTGAAGATTTATATTCACTTCAAATTTCATTTTGATTTTAAGAAGATCTATAATCACTTCAAATTTCATCAGATTTTCTGAAGACTTATATTCACTTCAAATTTCATCAGATTATCTTATGATTTATGTTCATTTCAAATTTCATCAGATTATCTTAAGACTTATGTTCACTTCAATTCTCACAAGATTTTCTAAAGACTTATATTCACTTCAAATTTCATCAGTTATCTTAGACTTATATTCACTTCAATTTTCACAGATTTTACGAAGACTTATATTCACTTCAAATTTCATCATATTTTACGAGACTTATATTCACTTCAAATTTCATTGATTTTACGAAGACTTATATTCACTTCAAATTTCATAGTTATCTTAAGATTTATATTCACTTCAATTTCACTAGATTTTAGAAGACTTATATTCACTTCAAATTTCATGATTTTAAAGACTTATATTCACTTCAAATTTCATTAGATTTTCTAAAGACTTATATTCACTTCAAATTTCATAGGATTTTGAAGACTTATATTCACTTCAAATTTCATCAGATTATCTTAAATTTATATTCCTTCAATTTCACAGATTATCTTTAGATTTATATTCACTTCATTTTCACAGTTTTACGAAGACTTATATTCACTTCAAATTTCATAAGATTTTCTTAAGACTTATATTCACTTCAAATTTCACGGATTTTAGAAGACTTATATTCATTCAATTTTCACCAGTTTTACGAAGACTTATATTCACTTCAAATTTCATCTAATTTTCTAAAGACTTATATTTACTTCAAGTTTCACCAAATTTTCTAAAGACTTATATTCACTTCAACTTTCATCAGATTATCTGAAGATGTATGTTAGCTTCAATTTTCATAATATTTTTTGAAGACTTATATTCACTTCAAAGTTCGTCAAATTTTCTGAAGAGTTATATTCACTTCAATTTTCATCAGATTATCTTAAGACTTATGTTCACTTCAATTTTAGCCAGATTTTATGAAGACTTATATTCACTTCAAATTTCATCAGATTTTCTAAAGACTTATATTCATTCAAATTTCATTGATTTTAGAAGACTATATTCACTTCAAATTTCATGATTTTACGAGACTTATATTCACTTCAAATTTCATCAGATTATCTTAAGATTTATATTCACTTCAAATTTCATCAGTTATCTTAAGACTTATATTCACTTCAATTTCATAGATTTTCGAAGACTTATATTCACTTCAAATTTCATCGATTATCTTAAGACTTATATTCATTTCAATTTTTGCAGTTTTACGGACTTATATTCACTTCAAATTTCATCATATTTTAGAAGACTTATATTCACTTCAAATTTCATCAGATTTTAGAGACTTATATTCACTTCAAATTTCATCAGTTATCTTAAGACTTATATTCACTTCAATTTCACAAGATTTTAGAGACTTATATTCACTTCAAATTTCATGATTTTTACGAAGACTTATATTCACTTCAAATTTCATTTGATTTTCTAAAGACTTATATTCACTTCAAATTTCATAGGATTTTAGAGACTTATATTCACTTCAAATTTCATCATTTTCTTAAACTTATATTCACTTCAATTTCAGATTATCTTAAGATTTATATTCACTTCAATTTCAGATTTTACGAAGACTTATATTCACTTCAAATTTCATAGATTTTCTTAAGACTTATATTCACTTCAAATTTCACGGATTTTACGAGACTTTATTCATTCAATTTTCACTTGATTTTAGAGACTTATATTCACTTCAAATTTCATCTAATTTTAAAGACTTATATTCACTTCAAATTTCATCAAATTTTCTAAAGACTTATATTCACTTCAAATTTCATCATTTTCGAAGATTTATATTCACTTCAATTTTCATAATATTTTTGAAGACTTATATTCACTTCAAATTTCATCAAATTTTACGAAGACTTATATTCACTTCAATTTTCATCAGATTATCTTAAGACTTATATTCACTTCAATTTCATGATTTTCGAAGACTTATATTCACTTCAAATTTCATCAGATTTTAAGACTTATATTCACTTCAAATTTCATTTTGATTTTAAGAAGACTATATTCACTTCAAATTTCATCAGTTTTTAAAGACTTATATTCACTTCAAATTTCATTATCTTAAGATTTATATTCACTTCAAATTTCATCAGTTATCTTAAGACTTATATTCACTTAATTTCACGTTTTACGAAGACTTATATTCACTTCAATTTCATTCATTATCTTAAGACTTATATTCACTTCAATTTTACAGATTTTACTGAACTTATATTCACTTCAAATTTCATCATATTTTACGAAGACTTATATTCACTTCAAATTTCATGATTTTCGAAGACTTATATTCACTTCAAATTTCATGATTATCTTAAGATTTATATTCACTTCAATTTACAGATTTTTGAAGACTTATATTCACTTCAAATTTCATGATTTTACGAAGACTTATATTCACTTCAAATTTCATTAGATTTTCTAAAGACTTATATTCACTTCAAATTTCATAAGATTTTACGAGACTTATATTCACTTCAAATTTCATCATTTTCTTAGACTTTATATTCACTTCAATTTCAGTTATCTTAAGACTTATATTCACTTCAATTTTCACGTTTTGAAGACTTATATTCACTTCAAATTTCATAAGATTTTCTTAAGACTTATATTCACTTCAAATTTCACGGATTTTCTGAGACTTTTATTCATTCAATTTCACAGTTTTTAGAAGACTTATATTCACTTCAAATTTCATCTAATTTTAGAAGACTTATATTCACTTCAAATTTCAGTTTTTGAAGACTTATATTCACTTCAAATTTCATCAGTTATCTTAAGATTATATTCACTTCAATTTTCATAATATTTTTGAGACTTATATTCACTTCAATTTCATCAGTTTTTGAAGACTTATATTCACTTCAAATTTCATCAAATTTTCTTGAAGATTTATATTCACTTCAATTTTCACAGTTTTTGAAGACTTATATTCACTTCAAATTTCATTGATTTTACGAGACTTATATTCACTTCAAATTTCATTAGATTTTAGAAGACTTATATTCACTTCAAATTTCATTAGATTTTAAAGACTTATATTCACTTCAAATTTCATCAAATTTTCACTTAAATTTATATTCACTCAAATTTCATCAGTTATCTTAAAATGTATATTCACTTCAATTTTCATAAGATTTTGAAGACTTATATTCACTTCAAATTTCATCAGATTTTACGAAGACTTATATTCACTTCAAATTTCATGATTATCTTAAGATGTATATTCACTTCAATTTTCATAAGATTTTTGAAGACTTATATTCACTTCAAATTTCATAAAATTTTCGAAGACTTATATTCACTTCAAATTTCATGATTATCTTGAGATTTATATTCACTTCAATTTTTACAGATTTTCTGAAGACTTATATTCACTTCAAATTTCATCAGTTTTACGAAGACTTATATTCACTTCAAATTTCATTAGATTTTGAGACTTATATTCACTTCAAATTCATAGTTTTTAGAGACTTATATTCACTTCAAATTTCATCAGATTATCTTAAGACTTATATTCACTTCAAATTTCATCAGATTTCTTAGATGTATATTCACTTCAATTTTCATAAGATTTTTGAAGACTTATATTCACTTCAAATTTCATCGATTTTTGAAGATTATATTCACTAAATTTTCATCAGTTATCTTAAGACTTATATTCACTTCAATTTTCACGATTTTTTGAAGACTTATATTCACTTCAAATTTCATTGATTATCTTAAGACTTATATTCATTTCAATTTTACAGATTTTGAAGACTTATATTCACTTAAATTTCATCATATTTTGAAGACTTATATTCACTTCAAATTTCATGATTTTACGAAGACTTATATTCACTTCAAATTTCATCAGTTATCTTAAGATTTATATTCACTTCAATTTCATCAGATTTTCGAAGACTTATATTCACTTCAAATTTCATCAGTTTTCTTAAACTTATATTCACTTCAATTTTCAGATTATCTTAAGTTATATTCACTTCAATTTCACGATTTTACGAAGACTTATATTCCTTCAAATTTC
>CM038794.1:226175738-226226512 GCA_021764765.1 Vicia sativa
TAGTGATTAGAGGAGCTCGATCAACGAACAACCGCTACAAGTGGAACTGAAGCACCATCATTCTCTATGAGTCCCATGTATAAAGATGAAGAGGAAGAAGTTGTGGCAGCAAGTATCCGTCATCCACAACTTGTAGCATGAAAAGGATCTGTCATAGGGGAGTCAAGGATACCAAGATTGTTCATAGACAAAAGGAAAACTGTAAAGTATAAGGTCAATAGAAGTCAATGTCACCTCAATGTCAGACATCTCACCACTTGTAAGGTACAAGCAAAGTACTAGGATCTGCATGAAAGATAACCAAGGTCTATTGTCAAAAGATATAAGAGGAGTCCCTAATGAAACCCTTTCACGAGGAAAAAGATCATGGTGGCATCCATCTATGTTAATAACATAGTATCCTGAGAATGTCGGATACTGATGAGACTCCACACCTTCACAAAGCAAATATGCAAGGAATTATGTCAAGAAGCTCGGATTGAATCATGGAAGCTACACTAGGACTCTCACCCTTCCACACTCAAGTTGTCCAAGAAAATATGGAAAAGTGTTGATAAATGCTTGTGAAAGCTCTTTGAACGATGGTTCATCTTGAGAAACCATCCTGCTTCTTGGGCCGGAGAAGCAAAACCGTGTATTCTGTACAATGTTGAGATCGACTACAGGTAAAATGGTAGCAATTGTTCTCGTATGAACTGATGAAGTAGATGCTTGAATACAATGTCATACAGATGTCATGACATTGTATTGTGACATTTTACTAAAGTGCTTACTAGCCAGGTTTGAAATGTTAATAAGTTGGGTAATTGTCCAAATGAGGAATTGTAGCAATTAACCCTGTATTAAACAAGGAATGAAAAGGATCCTTTTCTTCAAGTATTTATAAGTAGGTTATTTAAGTATTTTCCTCTTATTTTTAAGGTCCAAGAATAGGAAGAGACCTTCTTATAATAGTTTTTCTTTGAAAGTATCATTTCCTTCATCTAAAAGAAACTTCAAAACCTCCGCCATTCTCGCCTCATTTCAAAATCTTCCAAGAAATATGTCTTCATCATCTTCATCTTCTCAAAATATGGTTCATCATCTCCGCCATGGATGAAGTTAGGCAACATCGATGACATGCATGTTGAAGCTCAGAATCATCTTCCACAAGAATGGCCAGCTGCAGAAAAGGTCAAGAAATTGCAGTTAAGGAATGTAAGAAGAACGCAAGCATCACCTTCTCAGAAGATTGCATCATCCTCTTACTGTTCCTCGAAATGGTAAACACAGAGGAGTCTAGGTCGTATATAGCCATTGCTAGATTGCAAACTGTGATCCTCAATGAAGACCAACTGCCCTGGGTTTCAGTTCTAAATGAAAAGTCCGCTAGCCCTAGCTAGCAGTTGATCCAGATGTCACAGAATGTCAAGACATCCGTGATCATGATATCTCCTGTCAAGAATAATGAAGACCTTTCCAAAAGAGTCCAAGTAGGTGTTGATGATGCTTGTAATAAAATCTCATAAGGAAGATGAGATCTCCGACATTCTTGAGAAGTGCCAGAAAATGTTAACGATAAAGCCACCGATTATATTTCGATAGTATTCTTGAAGAATGACCAAAAGTGTGCCTCCGGTAAAGTCCCGACTACATTTCGACATGCATTTTAAGAATCTAATCACTAACTAAACCTCCACCATTGATTTAGATGATGTTCGCACAATGATCTTATTGCCAATGTCAATCCAAGCATTGCAAAAGAATGATGAAAAGGAAGGAAACAGCAACACATGAGCCCCGAGGAAGATATCAAGATGTGCAAAGCGAGAAGTATCATAAATGGATCCTCTACAAGGAGAAGTAGAGAAACTGGTGGCACTCAACCAAAGAGAACACCTGAAAAGAGGAAAGAACTCCGAACCTCGGAGTCGACATGACTCCGAGTTTGATGTTGAGAATGTCAATGACATACATTCAAGAAAGAAGCCAAACTTGTAAAACTTCCAAGGTGCCCAAGTGGCATTGATAACATCTCATTCCATCATCCACGAAAGTGCGGAAGATGGAAGTATGTTTTTTAAAGATGCTACCAGAAGAGAATTGAACAAGAGTGCTTGAGTGCAAGGGAGATAATTGAATTCGACAGGAGGCAGACCGATGGAAAACAAAGGAGAAACTCCTCAAACCATATGAAGCTTTGGTGAGAGAGTTTATTGTCAATCTCTCAAATGGTCAGATAGGAACTCATGACTACGATTGTTGAGAGGGAGAAAAGTCATGTTTTCTCAAAATGTGATCAATAGATTTCTAGGTAGATTCACAATACTCACCAGGTGGAGGAAATCGAACAAGATTTGTCAAACCATCACCGCCAAACAAGTCGACAATGGCCTTTAAAGGAAAACTCACTAGCAAAGTGAGTGTCAAATTTGCCATATGCATAAGATTGGTGATGCAAACTGGGTCCCAACCAATCACAAATCCACCATTTCTAATGGATTGGGAAGATTCATTTATGCAGGTACTCAGCTACCTTGACTATGGATCCTACATTTTGATCAAACTCAAGCATGCTAACAGACTATGCTATCAAAGGACCAATAGCCTCCCTACGTGGAATTATAATTGATCAAAGATCGGACATTCTTGGTGATGAGATTCACCGTGAGAGCCCCCGCTCTTGGATTCCATCACAAACATGCCTGAGACGATTCATTATCACTGTCAAAGAAAATTCTCCAAGGCAAATGTCATTCTTGTATAAGAGCAACCTGCATGGCTTGAAGCACGAAAGCAAAGTCTCGAAGAGCTAATCTCTCAACTAGAGCATACAGAGGTTGAGGATGAAGAGAAGTCGATAATGATGTTGTTGGTGATGGAAGAATGATATCTGGATATCTGTCAAAAGGTTCTAAGATGTTTTTCCATGCTTTTTCAGAGAAGAAAGCACTGAGATGTTGCTCCTGCCTCGTTGCTGTTTTGTCAATTTTCGTTATTTGTTTCTGTTCGTTTTGATTCTTGTA
This sequence comes from Vicia sativa, assembly GCA_021764765.1. Classification (NCBI taxonomy): domain Eukaryota; kingdom Viridiplantae; phylum Streptophyta; class Magnoliopsida; order Fabales; family Fabaceae; genus Vicia; species Vicia sativa. The sequence goes on from CM038794.1 coordinate 226,178,744, forward strand.
TTTTCCCAACTTTGTTTGAATGGTAATCATTATTGATGATTTATAATGTCCCACGTAATGTACCTCTAAAAACAATGCTGGTACTTAATTATATGTTGGTATAATTGTTTCGCACTGCTTGATTAAAAGTTTGGGGAACTTGTATTGTTACCTTTGGCCCTATGGCAAAAGGGAAGAACTATGTTGTGACGTAGTATGGGACTTGGGACTTGGGGAAATTGTATGTCTGCTAAAATTTTGTATATGGGGCAATTGTGGGAATTGTGGGATTTTGTATGGGTAGAATTTATCTTCCTGTTCTAGTTACTTGCTTAGGAAGCTTAGAAAGCTTAGAACTAGTTTATTGTCTTCACGTGATAGGTACTGATGTGTTAAGTAGTTTTAGCCAAAAATGTGCCAAAGGGGAGTTTGTTAGTGTTTTTAGGTTGGCATTAATTTGGTAAAACTAGGATTAGCAATGTCATGATAGATGTTATGACATTCGTAGATGAAGATAAATCCCACCGCTAAGGATGTTAAAAGACATTTCAGAACTCGAAGCTAAAGTGCGGCCGAAATTTCAGAAATAGCATCGATGTCATAACGGATGTTATGACATTCAAGACACCTGCTCTTAGAACTGCTTGTTCTGAGATTTTCGAAGTTTGTTGAGTCGCTAAATATTGTTTTCTGTTAGAAAGCATGTCACGTGGCTGTTAGGTTAATCTTAATTAAACCTAAATTGGTTGTTGAAAAGACCATGTTTTAGGATTAAATTAAGTGAACCCTAGCTATCTTTATGGAAGCCCAAACTGTTTCGTGGACTCGCTTCTATAAAAGGAAAAGAACCTTACTCTTCACGCCTTGAATGTATTGAAGAGATAGCAACTTGTGTTTGTGTAACGTTAAAGATTTAACAGTTGTAATTGTGTACTTGTTTCTCTTGTGAGCCAAGCAACTATCAATTGATAAGTGCATTGACTAGGATTTGCTATATAGTAGTTTTATACCAAAGCTTTTAAGCACGCAGTGTTTGTCCTTTATTGTCAGCAAGATCAAGATATTTATTGATGTGTTTCACAATTCAATTAGTCAATAGGTTGATATCATCACTGTGATTGAGGGGAGGTGGGTACCGATCAAGTAGGACTTAGGGTTTGTTGCATTGGTAGGTTTGTGAAGGAGATAACCGGTGGTTTATTCTCAATTAATTTACTAATAGTGAATTTCCTCCTGGCTTGGTAGCCCCGGATGTAGGTTTGTTGAACCAACCGGTGAACAACTTATTGTGTTATTTATCGCTTTATTTATTGTGAATTGTTAAATAGTGTCGAGCATCTGTCATAACATTCTCGTGACATCAAGTATCCCGCCGTGAATTTCAATATCAATTTTAACTAGATTTTCTGAAGACTTATATTCACTTCAAATTTCATCTAATTTTCTGAAGACTTATATTCACTTCAAGTTTCACCAGATTTTCTGAAGACTCATATTCACTTCAACTTTCATTAGATTATCTTCAGATGTATGTTAGCTTCAATTTTCATAATATTTTTTGAAGACTTATATTCACTTCAAATTGCATCAGATTTTCTGAAGACTTATATTCACATCAAATTTCATCAGATTTTCTGAAGACTTATATTCACTTCAAATTTCATCAGATATTTTGAATACTTATATACACTTCAAATCTCATCAGATTTTCTGAAGACTTATATTCACTTCAAATTTCATTCTGATTTTAAGAAGACTTATATTTACTTCAAATTTCATTAGATTTTCTGAAGAGTTATATTAACTTCAAATTTCATCAGATTATCAAAAGATTTATGTTCACTTCAAATTTCATCAGATTATCTTAAAATGTATGTTCACTTCAATTTTCATAAGATTTTTAGAAGACTTATATTCACTTCAAACTTCATCAGATTTTCTGAAGAGTTATATTCACTTCAAATTTCATCAAATCATCTGAAGACTTATATTCACTTCAAATTTCATCAGATTATCTTAAGATTTATGTTCACTAATTTCACCGATTTTCCAAGACTTATACACTTCAAATTTTATCAGATTTTCTGAAGACTTATATTCACCTCAAATTTCATTCAGATTTTTAGAAGACTTATATTCACTTCAAATTCCTCAGATTTTTAAAAGACTTATATTCACTTCAAATTTCATCCGATTATCTTAAGATTTATGTTCACTTCAAATTTCATCAGATTAGCTTAAGATGTATGTTCACTTCAATTTTCATAAGATTTTTTGAAGATTTATATTCACTTCAAAGTTCGTCAAATTTTCTGAAGAGTTATATTCACTTCAATTTTCATCAGATTATCTTAAGACTTATGTTCACTTCAATTTTCACCAGATTTTCTGAAGACTTATATTCACTTCAAGTTTCATCAGATTTTCTGAAGATTTATATTCACTTCAAATGTCATTTTGATTTAAAGAATATCTATATTCACTTCAAATTTCATCAGATTTTCTGAAGACTTATATTCACTTCAAATTTCATCAGATTATCTTATGATTTATGTTCACTTCAAATTTCATCAGATTATCTTAAGATGTATGTCCACTTCAATTTTCATAAGATTTTTTGAAGATTTATATTCACTTCAAAGTTCGTCAAATTTTCTGAAGAGTTATATTCACTTCAATTTTCATCAGATTATCTTAAGACGTATGTTCACTTCAATTTTCACCAGATTTTCTGAAGACTTATATTCACTTCAAGTTTCATCAGATTTTTTGAAGACTTATATTCACTTCAAATTTCATTTTGATTTTAAGAAGATCTATATTCACTTAAATTTCATCAGATTTTCTGAAGACTTATATTCACTTCAAATTTCATCAGATTATCTTAAGATTTATGTTCACTTCAAATTTCATCATATTATCTTAAGCTGTATGTTCACTTCAATTTTCATAAGATTTTTTGAAGACTTATATTCACTTCAAATTCATCAGATTTTCTGAAGAGTTATATTCACTTCAATTTTCATCAGATTATCTTAAGACTTATGTTCACTTCAATTTTCACCAGATTTTCTGAAGACTTATATTCAATTCAAATTTCATCAGATTATCTTAAGACTTATGTTAATTTAAATTTTTACCAGATTTTCTGAAGACTTATATTCACTTCAAATTTCATCATATTTTCTGAAGACTTATATTCACATCAAATTTCATTAGATTTTCTGAAGACTTATATTCACTTCAAATTTCATAGGATTTTCTGAAGACTTATATTCACTTCAAATTTCATAGGATTTTCTGAAGACTTATATTCACTTCAAATATCATCACATTTTCTTAAATTTATGTTCACTTCAATTTGCACCAGATTATCTTAAGATTTATGTTCACTTCAATTTTCACCATGTTTTCTGAAGACTTATGTTCACTTCAAATTTCATAAGATTTTCTTAAGACTTATATTCACTTCAAATTTCATTTTGATTTTCTGAAGACTTTTATTGATATCAATTTTAACCAGATTTTCTGAAGACTTATATTCACTTCAAATATCATCAAATTTTCTTAAATTTATGTTCACTTCAATTTGCACCAGATTATCTTAAGATTATGTTCACTTCAATTTTCACCATGTTTTCTGAAGACTTATGTTCACATCAAATTTCATAAGATTTTCTTAAGACTTATATTCACTTCAAATTTCAGCAGATATTCTGAAGACTTTTATTCATATCAATTTTAACCATATTTTCTGAAGACTTATATTCACTTCAAATTCCATCTAATTTTCTGAAGACTTATATTCACTTCAAGTTTCACCAGATTTTCCGAAGACTTATATTCACTTCAACTTTCATCAGATTATCTTAAGATGTATGTTAGCTTCAATTTTCATAATATTTTTTGAAGACTTATATTCACTTCAAATTGCATCAGATTTTCTGAAGACTTATATTCACTTCAAATTTCATCAAATTTTCTTAAAATTTATGTTCACTTCAATTTTCACCAGATTTATTGAATACTTATATACACTTCAACTCTCATCAGATTTTCTGAAGACTTATAGTCACTTCAAATTTCATTCTGATTTGAAGAAGACTTATATTTACTTCAAATTTCATTAGATTTTCTGAAGACTTATATTCACTTCAAATTTCATCAAATTATCATAGGATTTATGCTCACTTAAAATTTCATCAGATTATCTTAAAATGTATGTTCACTTCAATTTTCATAAGATTTTTTGAAGACTTATATTCACTTCAAACTTCATCAGATTTTCTGAAGAGTTATATTCACTTCAAATTTCATCAGATTATCTTAAGATGTATGTTCACTTCAATTTTCATAAGATTTTTTGAAGACTTATATTCACTTCAAATTTCATCAAATCATCTGAAGACTTATATTCACTTCAAATTTCATCAGATTATCTTAAGATTTATGTCCACTTCAATTTTCACCAGATTTTCTGAAGACTTATATACACTTCAAATTTTATCAGATTTTCTGAACACCTATATTCACCTCAAATTTCATTCTGATTTTCAGAAGACTTATATTTACTTCAAATTCCTCATATTTTTAGAAGACTTATATTCACTTCAAATTTCATCTGATTATCTTAAGATTTATGTTCACTTCTAATTTCATCAGATTAGCTTAAGATGTATGTTCACTTCAATTTTAATAAGATTTTTTGAAGATTTATATTCACTTCAAAGTTCGTCAAATTTTCTGAAGAGTTATATTCACTTCAAATTTCATCGGATTATCTTAAGACTTATGTTCACTTCATTTTTCACCAGATTTGTTGAAGATTTATATTCACTTCAATTTTCACCAGATTTTCTGAAGACTTATGTTCACTTCAAATTTCATAAGATTTTCTTAAGACTTATATTCACTTCAAATTTCACCAGATATTCTGAAGACTTTTATTCATATCAATTTTAACCAGATTTTCTGAAGACTTATATTCACTTCAAATTTCATCTAATTTTCTGAAGACTTATATTCACTTCAAGTTTCACTAGATTTTCTGAAGACTTATATTCACTTCAAATTTCATCAAATTTTCTTAAAATTTATGTTCACTTCAATTTTCACCAGATTTTTTGAATACTTATATACACTTCAAATCTCATCAGATTTTCTGAAGACTTATATTCACTTCAAATTTCATTCTGATTTTAAGAAGACTTATATTACTTCAAATTTCATTAGATTTGCTGAAGACTTATATTCACTTCAAATTTCATCAAATTATCATAGGATTTATGATCACTTCAAATTTCATCAGATTATCTTAAAATGTATGTGCACTTCAATTTTCATAAGATTTTTTGAAGACTTATATTCACTTCAAACTTCACCAGATTTTCTGAAGAGTTATATTCACTTCAAATTTCATCAGATTATCTTCTGATGTATGTTCACTTCAATTTTCATAAGATTTTTTGAGGACTTATATTCACTTCAAATTTCATCAAATCATCTGAAGACTTATATTCACTTCAAATTTCATCAGATTATCTTAAGACGTATGTTCACTTCAATTTTCACCAGAATTTCTGAAGACTTATATACACTTCAAATTTTATCAGATTTTCTGAAGACTTATGTTCACCTCAAATTTCATTCAGATTTTCAGAAGACTTATATTCACTTCAAATTTCATCCGATTATTTTAAGATTTATGTTCACTTCAAATTTCATCCGATTAGCTTAAGATGTATGTTCACTTCAATTTTCATAAGATTTTTTGAAGATTTATATTCACTATAAAGTTCGTCAAATTTTCTGAAGAGTTATATTCACTTCAATTTTCATCAGATTATCTTAAGACTTATGTTCACTTCAATTTTCACCAGATTTTCTGAAGACTTATATTCACTTTAAGTTTCATCAGATTTTCTGAAGATTTATATCCACTTCAAATGTCATTTTGATTTTAAGAAGATCTATATTCACTTCAAATTTTATCATATTTTCTGAAGACTTATATTCACTTCAAATTTCATCAGATTATCTTATGATTTATGTTCACTTCATATTTCATCACATTATCTTAAGACTTATGTTGACTTCAATTCTCACAAGATTTTCTAAAGACTTATATTCACTTCAAATTTCGTCAGATTATCTTAAGACTTATGTTAATTTCAATTTTTACCAGATTTTCTGAAGACTTATATTCACTTCAAATTTCATCATATTTTCTGAAGACTTATATTCACATCAAATTTCATCAGATTTTCTGAAGACTTATATTCACTTCAAATTTCATCAGATTATCTTATGATTTATGTTCACTTCAATTTACACAAGATTTTCTGAAGACTTATATACACTTCAAATTTCATGACTTTTTCTGAAGACTTATATTCACTTCAAATTTCATTTTGATTTTCTAAAGACTTATATTCACTTCAAATTTCATAGGATTTTCTGAAGACTTATATTCACTTCAAATTTCATCACATTATCTTAAATTTATGTTCACTTCAATTTGCACCAGATTATCTTAAGATTTATGTTCACTTCAATTTTCACCAGATTTTCTGAAGACTTATGTTCACTTCAAATTTCATAAGATTTTCTTAAGACTTATATTCACTTCAATTTTCACCAGATATTCTGAACACTTTTATTCATATCAATTTTAACCAGATTTTCTGAAGACTTATATTCACTTCAAATTTCATCTAATTTTCTGAAGACTTATATTCACTTCAAGTTTCACCAGATTTTCTGAAGACTTATGTTCACGTCAACTTTCATCAGATTATCTGAAGATGTATGTTAGCTTCAATTTTCATAATATTTTTTGAAGACTTATATTCACTTCAAATTTCATCAGATTTTCTGAAGACTTATATTCACTTCAAATTTCATCAAATTTTCTTAAAATTTATGTTCACTTCAATTTTCACTAGATTTTTTGAAGACTTATATACACTTCAAATCTCATCAGATGTTCTGAAGACTTATATTCACTTCAAATTTCATTCTAATTTTAAGAAGACTTATATTTACTTCAAATTTCATTAGATTTTCTGAAGACTTATATTCACTTCAAATTTCATCAGATTATCTTAAGATTTATGTTCACCTCAAATTTCATCAGATTATCTTAAAATGTATGTTCACTTCAATTTTCATAAAATGTTTTGAAGACTTATATTCACTTCAAACTTCATCGGATTTTCTGAAGAGTTATATTCACTTCAAATTTCATCAGATTATCTTAAGATGTATGTTCACTTCAATTTTCATAAGATTTTTTGAAGACATATATTCACTTCAAATTTCATCAAATCATCTGAAGACTTATATTCCCTTCAAATTTCATCAGATTATCTTAAGATTTATGTTCACTTCAATTTTTACCAGATTTTCTGAAGACTTATATACACTTCAAATTTTATCAGATTTTCTGAAGACCTATATTCACCTCAAATTTCATTCTGATTTTCAGAAGACTTATATTCACTTCAAATTCCTCAGATTTTTAGAAGACTTATATTCACTTCAAATTTCATCCGATTATCTTAAGATTTATGTTCACTTCAAATTTCATCAGATTAGCTTAAGATGTATGTTCACTTCAATTTTAATAAGATTTTTTGAAGATTTATATTCACTTCAAAGTTCGTCAAATTTTTTGAAGAGTTATATTCACTTCAATTTTCATCGGATTATCTTAAGACTTATGTTCACTTCAATTTTCACCAGATTTGTTGAAGACTTATATTCACTTCAAGTTTCATCAGATTTTTTGAAGACTTATATTCACTTCAAATGTCATTTTGATTTTAAGAAGATCTATATTCACTTCAAATTTCATCAGATTTTCTGAAGACTTATATTCACTTCAAATTCATCAGATTATCTTATGATTTATGTTCACTTCAAATTTCATCAAATTATCTTAAGATGTATGTTCACTTCAGTTTTCATAAGATTTTTTGAAGACTTATATTCACTTCAAACATCATCAGATTTTCTGAAGAGTTATATTCACTTCAATTTTCACCAGATTTTCTAAAGACTTATATACACTTCAAATTTTATCAGATTTTCTGAAGACTTATATTCACCTAAAATTTCATTCTGATTTTCAGAAGACTTATATTCACTTCAAATTCCTCAGATTTTTTGAAGACTTATATTCACTTCAAATTTCATCCGATTATCTTAAGATTTATGTTCACTTCAAATTTCATCAGATTAGCTTAAGATGTATGTTCACTTCAATTTTCATAAGATTTTTTGAAGATTTATATTCACTTCAAAGTTCGTCAAAGTTTTTTGAAGAGTTATATTCACTTCAATATTAATCAGATTATCTTAAGACTTATGTTCACTTCAATTTTCACCAGATTTTCTGAAGACTTATATTCACTTAAAGTTTCATCAGATTTTCTAAAGACTTATATTCACTTCAAATTTCATTTTGATTTTAAGAAGATCTATATTCACTTGAAATTTCATCAGTTTTTCTGAAGACTTATATTCACTTCAAATTTCATCAGATTATCTTAAGATTTATGTTCACTTCAAATTTCATCATATTATCTTAAGATGTATGTTCACTACAATTTTCATAAGATTTTTTTAAGACATATATTCACTTCAAACTTCATCAGATTATCTTAAGAATTATGTTCACTTCAAATTTCATTTTGATTTTCTAAAGACTTATATTCACTTCAAATTTCATCAGATTTTCTTAAATTTATGTTAACTCCAATTTTCACCAGATTATCTTAAGATTTATGTTCACTTCAATTTTCACCAGATTTTCTGAAGACTTATGTTCACTTCAAATTTCATAAGATTTTCTTAAGACTTATATTCACTTCAAATTTCACCAGATATTCTGAAGACTTTTATTCATATCAATTTTAACCAGATTTTCTGAAGACTTATATTCACTTCAAATTTCATCTAATTTTCTGAAGACTTATATTCACTTCAAGTTTCACCAGATTTTCTGAAGACTTATATTCACTTCAACTTTCATCAGATTATCTTAAGATGTATGTTAGCTTCAATTTTCATAATATTTTTTGAAGACTTATATTCACTTCCAATTTCATCAGATTTTCTGAAGACTTATATTCACTTCAAATTTCATCAGATTTTCTTAAAATTTATGTTCACTTCAATTTTCACCAGATTTTTTGAAAACTTGTATACGCTTCAAATCTCATCAGATTTTCTGAACACTTATATTCACTTCAAATTTCATTAGATTTTCTGAAGACATATATTCATTTCAAATTTCATCAGATTATCTTAAGATTTATGTTCACTTCAAATTTCATCAGATTATCTTAAAATATATGTTCACTTCAATTTTCATAAGATTGTTTGAAGACTTATATTTACTTCAAACTTCATCAGATTTTCTGAAGAGTTATATTCACTTCAAATTTTATCAGATACTCTTAAGTCTTATATTAATTTAAAATTTCATCTAATTTTCTGAAGACTTATATTCAGTTCAAGTTTCACAAGATTTTTTGGAAACTTATATTAACTTCAAATTTCGTCAGATTATCTTAAGACTTATCGTCACTTTAAATATCATCAGACTTTCTGAACACTATTATACACTTAAAATTTCATCAGATTTTCTGAAGACATATATTCACTTAAAATTTATTAAATTATCTTAAGATTTATAGTCACTTCAATTTTAAACAAATTTTCTGAAGACTTATATTCACTTTAAATTTCATCTAATTTTCTAAAGACTTATATTCACTTCAAGTTTCACCAGATTTTCTGAAGACTTATATTAACTTCAAATTTCATCAGATTATCTTAAGATTTATGTTCACTTCAAATTTCATCAGATTATCTTAAGATGTATGTTCAGTTCAATTTTCATAAGATTTTTTGAAGAATTATATGCACTTCAAACTTCATCAGATTTTTTGAAGACTTATATTCACTTAAAATTTCATTAGATTATCTTAAAATTTATGTTCACTTCAATTTTCACAAGATTTTCTGAAGACATATATTCACTTCAAATTTCATCTGATTTTTTGAAGACTTATATTCACTTGAAATTTCATCAGATAATCTTAAGATTGATGTTCACTTCAAATTTCATCAGATTATCTTAAGATGTATGTTCACTTCAATTTTCATAAGATTTTGTGAAGACTTATATTCACCTCAAATTTCATCTAATTTTCTGAAGACTTATATTCACTTCAATTTTCATCAGACTTCTTGAAGACTATTATTCACTTAAAATTTCATCTGATTTTCTGAATACATATATTCACTTCAAATTTATCAGATTATCATAAAATTTATGATCACTTGAATTTTAAACAAATTTTCTGAAGACTTATATTCACTTCAAATTTCCTAAGATTTTCTAAAGTCTTTTATTCACTTCAAATTTCATCAAATTTTCTGAAGAGTTGTATTCACTTCAAACTTATCAGATTATCTTAAGATTTACGTTCACTTCAATTTTCACCAGATTTTCTAAAGACTTATATTCACTTCAAATTTCATCATTTTTTTTGAAGACTTATATCGACTTCAAATTTCACCAGATTTTCTGAAGACTTAAGTTCATATCAATTTTAACCATATTTTCTGAAGACTTATATTCACTTCAAATTTCATCAAATTTTCTGATGACTTATATTCCCTTCAAGTTTCACAAGATTTTTTGAAGAATTATTTTCACTTCAAATTTTATCAGATTTTTAAAAGATTTATATTTCCTTCAAATTTCGTCGGATTTTCTGAAGACTTATATTCACTTCAAATTTCATCAGATTATCTTAAGATTTATGTTCACTTCAATTTTCATAAGATTTTTTAAAGACTTATATTCACTTCAAATTTCATCTGATTTTCTGAAGACTTACATTCAATTCAAATTTCATCAGATAATCTTAAAATTTATGGTCATTTCAAAATTCATCAGATTATCTAAGATCTATGTTCACTTCAATTTTCATAAGATTTTTTGAAGACTTATATTCACTTCAAACTTCATCAGATTTTCTGAAGACTTATATTCACTTAAAATTTCCTTATATTAACTTAAGATTTATGTTCACTTCAATTTTCACCTGATTTTCTGAAGACTTATATTCACTTCAATTTTCGTCAGACTTCTTGAAGACTATTATTCACTTAAAATTTCATTCGATTTTCTGAGGACATATATTCACTTCAAATTTATCAGATTATCTTAAGATTTATGTTCACTTGAATTTTATATATATTTTCTGAAGTCTTATATCCACTTCAAATTTCATCATATTTTCTGAAGACTTATATTCAGATCAATTTTAACCAATTTTTCTGAAGATTTATATTCACTTAAAGTTTCACCAGATTTTCTGAAGACTTATTTTCACTTCAAATTTCATCAGATTTTCTAAAGACTTATATTTCCTTCAAATTTCATCGGATTTTTGAAAGACTTATATTCACTTCAAATTTCATCAGATTATCTTAAGATGTATATGTTCACTTCAATTTTCATAAGATTTTTGGAAGACTTATATACACGTCAAATTTCATCATATTTTCTGAAGAATTATATTCGATTCAAATTTCATGATATTATTTTAAGATTTATGTTCACTTCAATTTTCACCATATTTTCTGAAGACTTATATTAATTTAAAATTTCATCTGATTTTCTGAAGACTTATATTAACTTAAAATTTCATTAGATTCTCTTAAGATTTATGTTCACTTCAATTTTAACCAGATTTCTGAAGACTGATATTCATTTATGTTAGTGTTTTAAGTTGGCATCAATTTTGGTAAAACTAGGCTTTAGAAATGTCTTGATAGATGTCATGACATTCAGAGATTGAAGATAAATCCTACTGGACAAGGATGGTAAAAGTACACTGTAATTTGGAAGCTAAAGTCTGCCGGTTCCTCAGAACAATCGATGTCATAACAGATGTTATGACATTCAAGGTGACATTCTCGTAGAATCGCTTTTTCCGAGATTTTTCGAAGTTGTTGAGCATTTTATTTATGTTTTTCTCGTTATTAGAAAGCATGCATATGGTTGCTAGGTTAATCTTAATTAAACCTAAATTGGTTGTTGAACAAACCATGTTTTTAGGAGAAAATTAAGTAAACCCTAGCTATCTTTATGGAAGCCCAAAATCAAGATTCAGGATCGCTTCTATATAAAGAATTCAACCCTTACTCTACACCACGCCCGATTCCATTGAAGACATTGAAGGCTTTTTGTTTGTGTATGTTAAGGTTAGTAACACTTGGTATTGTGTAATTTAGTTTCTCTTGTGAGCCAAGCAACTATCAATTGATAAGTGCATCGACTAGGATTTGTTGTAAGGGTAGTTTATCACCAAAGCTTTAAAGCACGAGTGTTTGTCTCTTGATTAAAGCTTTGAAGCAAGATCAAGATATTTTATTGAAGTGTGTCTTCACAATTCAATTAGTCATAGGTTGATATCAACGCGTGATTGAGGGGAGTGAGTAGGAACTCGATCTAAGTAGGACTTAGGTTGAAGTGTCATTGGGTGGATTAAGTGAGGAGTTGTAAACGGGTGAGTTTAACTCGAATTGATACTACTAATAGTGAATTTCCTCCCCGGCTTGGTAGCCTCCGCACGTAGGTTTGTTAGAACCGAACTGGTGAACAACTTATTGTGTTATTTATCGCTTTTATATTTACCGGTGAATTGTCAAAGCAAAGGTCGACATCGTGTCATAACATTCTCTGACATTAAGTATCCGCTGTGAATTTCAATTGGCATCGAGGTGCACCCTTGTTATTTCGGGTGAGATCTAGGATAATAGTTTCGTGAATGGATAAAGAAGGAGGATTGGAGGTAGACCACCCATTCGGATGGGTCTAATTATGAGTACCGAAGCCTCGTATGGTTGCCTTCTTAAGATCAGAGATATCAAGGCTTGGAGAGTTGCGATAAAGGATGGAAGCATCCAACCAAGGTTGAGAAAGATGGGACTACCGCCTTGAAACCCGAGGAAGAATGGAGCAAAGAGGAAGAGGAGCTTGCCCTGGGAATTCTAAAGCACCGAATGCTTTATTTAATGGTATTGATGAAATATCTTCAGATGGTTCATCAATGTGAGCTGGCCATGTGTGGGACACCCTCAAAACTACCTCATGAGGGACATCCAAGGTGAAGATGTCAAGACCCGATGCTCACTACCGATTTGAAAATTTGAAGATGAGAAGAGGAGACTATTCATGAGTTCCACATGAATATCTTGGAGATAGCCAACACCTCGTGAGCTCTGGGTGAAAAGATGTCGAGGAGGTAAGGAAAATTCTCGATCCTTGCCTAAGAGATTTGCAATGAAAGTAATCGCAATAGAGGAGGCACAGGACATCAAGACCTTGAAGGTTGAAGAACTTGTTTGATCTCTTATGACTTTTGAGATGGGAATCATGAGAATACCGATAAGAAGAATAAAAGCATAGCCCTTGTATCCAATAATCAAGAGGAGTGCAAGAAGGGTGATGAAGAGAAGATATCCAAGCCATCGCTATGCTTGGAAGACAGCTCAACAAGCTCATCAAGAGAATTGATCCAAGGTCAAGGTCAAATGTCAAGGACATTCCATCTCGACATCAATGATCTTATGACTCAGCAGAAGATCCGTGTCAAGAAAAGGAAGTCAAAGAGGAGTCCAATGTCATGAATGTGAAGGATATGGACACATTAAAGTCGAATGTCCCACCTTCTTAAGAAACAAAAGAAAGGAATGGTCACTACTGGTCCGATTCAGAAGTGAGTCCGAGGAAGAAGCGCTAATCTTGTCACCGTGATCTTCCGGAAGTTGTAATTCGATGATAACTCTAGTGATGAGGAAGTGACTTTGAAGAACTCCGATACTTACAAGAAACCGTATCGAAGTGAAGTATGTCACCGAATGAAAATGTAAAAGTCGATTGAGAAGTTGGAGGCGTAAAATGAAGTCGAAGTCGAAAAGAAGGAGAACATGACACTATAAGACATCTCAACAAAGGAAATTACAAAGGTTAAATTCCAAGCTTGATCGATGACTAAATCTTTCAAAATGTCGACCGAATGTAAAATTGAAGAAATTCTTCACTGGGCAAAATGGAAACAAGCATGGTCTAGGATATGTGGTCGCAAAGGAACCCGTTAGTGACAAGAAAAAGAAGAGGCCTAGGAAACCAAAGTCAAGGCAGATGTCACAACATTGGGATCAACATCGATCGTAGAAACATGAAGAAGAAGTTTCAAAGATGGAGATGTCATCATTGTGGAAGGTTTGGACACATAAAACCTTTTGTTATAGGCTACATGGATACCCTAATCGACTCCCTATGTTAAGCCTAAAACATCAAAGTACCATACACTCAAAAGTGGAAGAAGAGGATCAAGCAATGATAGCTCACACTTCTTAGAGTGTCGCCAAGGAAGATTGGTACTTTGACAAAGGTGTTCTAAGCATATGACCGAATAAAAACCCATCGAATAATGTCAAACCTCATTCCACCAGCTTTGTTACCTTGGAGATGGAGCTAAAGGAGAGATCAAAGGTGTTGGAAACTTAGACCGCTCCGAGTTCCAAATCTAAGTGGAGTGTAAAGGCTTGATCGCTAACCTCATAAGCATAAGTCACCATGTGATATGGGATTCAAAGTTAACTTCACTAGATCCGAATGTCTTGTAATCAATGATCAACAAGAAGTAGTTATGAGAGGAATCGATCAAAAGACAACTCACATGGGAATCGAGAACACCAACCTCTCATCTCGATGTTCCACGACAAAGATGAAAAGGAGGTCAAGTTGTGGCACCAAAACTAGGACATCCGCACCTCGGAGGAATGAAAAGATCATCTCAATGGGTCGCCGAGGGATACCAAGACTTCACATTGATGAAGGAAGGTGTGTGGTGAGTGCCAGTTGGAAAGCAAACCGTAATGTCACACCCAATGTCTAGACATCGCACCACATCTAAAGTACTGAGTCACACATGGACTTGATGGGGCCTATGCAGTTGAAAGCCTTGGGAAAAAGATATGCCTATGTTGTTGTGGATGACTTCTCCAGATTTACCGGATAAACTTCATCAAAGAAAAATCAAGTGTTTGATGTCTTTAAGGAGTCAGGCAAAAGACTTCAGAGAGAGAAGGAAAGTCAGATTGTCGAATAAGAAGTGACCATGGAAAGGAATTTGAGAATAGCAAGTTTGATGAATTCTCCTCAAGGATCAACCATGAGTTCTCTTCTCCTATAACACCTCAACAAAATGGGGTTGTGGAAAGAAAGAATAGGACTATACAGAATCGCGAGCAATGATTCATGCTAAGAAACTCCTATTCATTTTTGGGTCAAGCTATGAATACAATTGCTATGTTCACAACAGGTTACCTTAAGAAAGGAACTGTCTCCACCCGTATGAGCTATGGAAAGGAAGAAACCAACTGTGAAATACTTTCATGTGTTTGGGAGCAAATGCTATATTCGACATGATCGTGATCAAAGGAGAAAATGGATTCTAAGAGTGATGAAGGCATTTTTCCGGGATACTCCACAAACAAAAGAGCATATAGGGTATTCAACTCCGTAACCTGTGTTATGATGGAGTCTATTAATGTCATTGTTGATGATCATTATCGGAGCACAATGTCCCATATGATGTGAGACATGGTTTGAGACATCACCTGGCACCGATAAGGAAAATGTTCCTACTCCTACTTCACCTAAATCAACCCGAGGAAGCAAACAAAGATCCCTCAATCGAATTCGAAAGATCATCCAAAGGATCTCATCATTGGAGACCCAACCAAAGGTGTTGTTACAAGATCCATAGAAACCTTCTCAAACTCCCCGCTCAGTGTCAAAAATAGAGCCAAAGAATGTCAAAGAAGCTCTATGTGATGAATTTTGATGGAGCAATGCAAGAGGAATTGAACCAGTTCAAGCAACATGAAGTATGGGAATTAGTTCCTAGACCAAGGAACAAACATCATTGGCACTAAGTGGATCTACAAGAACAAGTCTCGATGCGTAAGGACCGTCACCGTGAATAAAGCAAGACTTGTTGCTCGTGGTTACACTCAAGTGGAGGAATTGACTTTGATGACCTTTGCACCATGGCTGACCGAATCAATCAGCCTACTAGAGTTGCTTGCATTCAAATTCAAATTATTTCAGATGGATGTAAAAGTGCCTTCCTAAATGGCTACTTAAATGAGGAAGTATATGTAACACCCTAAAGGCTTTGTGGATCCAAGTTATCCCGATCATGTCTACAAATTAAGGAAAGCCTATATGGACTAAAGCAAGCCCCTAGGCCTGTATGAAAGGTCGACCAAGTTTCTTACGCATAAAGGACACAGGAAAGGAGGATCGATAAAACTCTCTTTGTCAAGAATGAAGGTGGAAAGGTTATGGTGGCTCAAATCTATGTTGATGACATAGTATTTGGAGGAATGTCGAGACAATGGTGAAACAATTTATCAAATGCAAGCGAGTTTGAAATGAGTCTCATGGGAGAGTTAACTTACTCCTTGATTGCAAGTCACACGATGGAAGATTCAACATTTCTTTCACAAAGCAAGTATGCAAGGAATATTGTCAAGAAGTTTGAATGGAGAATGCCACCATAAAAGGACTCCGCTCCTACACATTTGAAGTTGACCAAGGATGCAAGTGGAGAAAAGTTGATCAAAGTTTATATAGAAGCATGATAGGAGCTTTTGTACCTAACACCCAGACCGACATTGCTTATGCAGTTAGGGTATGCAAGATATCGTCGAGCTTAAAGTAAGTCACATTAACCGTGAAAAGAACTCAAATATGTGTGGAACTTGCAATTATGGTATCCTATATTCCCATGGATGTGAACCAATTTCGATACCTGATGCCGATCGGCGGAGCTGATGACAGAAAAGTACCTCCGAGGATGCTTCTTCTTGGGAAACAATCTTGTTTCTTGGTTTAGCAAGCAAAACTGTGTCCCTATCCACACCAAGCTGAATACATAGTACCGGTAGCAATTGTTCTCAAATGGTCTAGATGAAGCATATGTTCGAGTACAATGTCACACAGATGTCATGACATTATATCGTGACAACTGAAAAGCTATTAATATATCAAAGAATCCTATACAACACAAGGGACTAAGCACATAGACATCGATATCACTTCATCGAGAACTTGTGGAGGAGAAGGTGATTAAATTGGATCATGTAGTCATAGAACTTCAACTGCCGACATTTTTACCAAGGCTCTTGATGCTAGTCAATTTGAAAACTTAAGGAGCAAACGGGCATTTGTCAAGATGAGGAATTGTAGCAATTAAGATTGCTCCAAGAAAGGGAAGAGACCATTTATTAATTATAAGTGGGTCATTGATTATTTGCCTCTTATTTTATAGGGTTCAAGAATGAAAAGACTCCTCCATATAATAGCCTTTTCATTTGAAAGTATCATACCTTCTCCATCCAATGATACTCTCAACCGCTTCGTCACTCTTGGTCTCGATTCTCAACCTTCCCAGAAATATGTCTTCCTCATCCTCCTCGATGCTCATCTCCCACCATGGTCGAGATTAGGGCATTTGTCAAGCCATGGATATTGAACCTGAAGGTCTCCCGCTCAATGGCAACCGACTCTAATCAAGAGACGCATGTATGATCAAGGTTCATCAGCCATCGGTAAGACTACGCCTCTTCCGTCCCCGAGATAAGAAATAGGAAGGTACCAAGTATGTAGAAGAAGCCATTGCCAGGATAGTCACCGTAATCCTAGACGAACATCACTGCTCCTCGGAATTTTGTTCCCTTAATCAAAGACCGCTAGCCCTAGTTTAGCAGATGATCCAGATGTCACAAAGAATGTCATGACATTCGATGATCACGCCCAGCAACTCATGTGAACCCCGATTCTTCTCGATTTCGTCAATGCAAAGGGAGGTATTTCGGTTCTCAAGTTGAGCAAATAACGAATCGAACTTCCTCAAAGAAGTATAGAGCTAAATTTGTTGGTTGTTCAAAATGCAAAAGGACACCAATGGCCAAGAAAAGGAAAGCTCCAACTCGCAAAGCTCGAACAAGCTTCCGATAAGGCGATGATGCCGATGTCACGACAATGAAGATGCCTCTTCAGAGAGGAGAGCAACTAATTGTTGTCGTTGCTTTCTTTATCTGTTTGTATTCGTCCATTTCCTGCTGTTATTTGTATTCTCGCTCGCTTTGTGTCTTGTAATTTTTGTCCATTTGTTCTTCTTTTGGATGACTGTAAACATTGTCCCGACCGTGATGTATCCTGTTATACTTGCCGGTACTTAATTACTTGTCGGTATATTATTTTTGTTGTCGATGACACTTTGATTAAAAGGTTTGGGGACAATTATATGGTTCCTTGGCCTTTGTGGCTAAAAGGGGAGAAGAAATAATGTGGGAAGTATTGACTTTTGGGAAACTGTATGGGAGTTTAAACTCAGATGGGAGTTTAAAATTTTGGGCAATTGTATGTAGGCAATTGTGGGAATGTGGGACTTGTGTATGGGTAGAATTTATCTCTCTTAGTTCTAGTTACAAGCTTAGGAAAGCTTAGGAAAACTTAGAACTAGGTTGTTAGTCTTCACGCATTTTGTACTGATAGGTCTAGTAGTTTTAGCCAAAATGTGCCAAAGGGGAGTTTGTTAGTGTTTTAAGTTGGCATCAATTTTGGTAAAACTAGGCTTTAGAAATGTCTTGATAGATGTCATGACATTCGAGATTGAAGATAAATCCCATCGACAAGGATGGTAAAAGTACAGCTCGTAAGGAAGTTAAAGTCATTGGAAATTTAAAATACCGATGTCATAATGTATGTTATGACATTCAAGGTGACATTCTGCTCTTAATCGCTTTTCCCGAGATTTTCAGAAGTTTGTTGAGCATTTTATTTATGTTTTTCTGTTATTAGAAAGCATGCTCACGTGGCTGCTAGGTTGATCTTAATTAAACCTAAATTGGTTGTTGAACAAACCATGTTTTTAGGAGAAAATTAAGTAAACCCTAGCTATCTTTATGGAAGCCCAAAACTGAAGATTCGTGGATCGCTTCTATATAAAGAATTCAACCTTACTCTACACCACGCCCGATTCCATTGAAGACATTGAAGGCTTTTGTTTGTGTACCGTTAAGGTTAGTAACATTGGTATTGTGTAATTCTAGTTTCTTCATGAGCCAAGCAACTATCAATTGATAAGTGCATTGGACTAGGATTTGTTGTAAGGGTAGTTTATCACCAAAGCTTTAAAGCACGAGTGTTTGTCTCTTGATTAAAGCTTTGAAGCAAGATCAAGATATTTTATTGAAGTGTCTTCACAATTCAATTAGTCAATAGGTTGATATCACCGGTGATTGAGGGGAGTGAGTAGGAACTCCAGATCTAAGTAGGACTTAGGTTGAAGTGTCATTGGTAGGATTAAGTGAGTTTAAACGGGTGAGTTTAACTCGAATTGATACTACTAATAGTGAATTTCCTCCCGGCTTGGTAGCCTCCAGACGTAGGTTTGTTAGAACCGAATGGTGAACAACTTATTGTGTTATTTATCGCTTTCTATATTTACCGTGAATTGTCAGCAGTGTCGACATCGTGTCATAGCATTCTCTGTGACATTAAGTATCTGTTGCCAAGATTTATATTCACTTCAAGTTTCACCAGATTTTTTGGAGACTTATATTAACTTTAATTTTAAACAGAATTTCTGAAGACTATTATTTACTTAAACTTTCATCTGATTTTTTGAAGACATATATTCACTTAAAATTTATCAGATTATCTTAAGATTTATGTTCACTTCAATTTTAAACAGATTTTTTTGAAGACTTATATTCACTTCAAATTTCATCTAATTTTCTAAAGACTTATATTCACTTCAAGTTTCACCAGATTTTCTGATTATCTTAAGATGTATGCTCACTTCAATTTTAATAAGATTTTTTGTAGACTTATATTCACTTCAAATTTCATCTGATTTTCTGAAGACATATATTCCCTTAAAATTTCATTAGATTATCTTAAGATTTATGTTCACTTGAATTTTAAACAGATTTTCTGAAGACTTATATTCACTTAAAATTTCATCAGATTTTCTGATGACTTATATTCACTTTACATTTCATCAGATTTTTTTAAGATTTATATTTCTTTCAAATTTCAACAGATTCACTTCAAATTTCATCTGATTATCTTAAGATTTATGTTCACTAGATTTCATCAGATTTTCTGAAGAGTTATATTTACTTCAAATTTCATCAGATTTTCTGAAGAGTTAATTCACTTCAAATTTATCAAATTATCTTAAGATTCATGTTCACTTCAATTTTCACCAGATTTTCTGAAGACTTATATTCACTTTAAATTTCATCAGATTTTCTAAAGACTTTTATTCATATCAATTTTGACCAGATTTTCTGAAGACTTATATTCATATGAATTTTAACCAAATTTTCTGAAGACTTATATTTACTTCAAATTTTATTCTAATTTTTTGAAGACCTATATTCACTTCAATTTCACCAGATTTTTTGAAAACTTATATTCACTTCAAATTTCATTAGATTTTTTTAAGATTTATATTACCTTCAAATTTCATCGGATTTTCTAAAGACTTATATTCACATCAAATTTCATCAGATTATCTTAAGATGAATGTTCACTTCAATTTTCATAAGATTTTTTGAAGACTTATATTCACTTAAAAATTCATCATATTTTCTGAAGAATTATATTTACTTCAAATTTCATTAGATTATCTTAAGATATATGTTCACTTCTATTTTCACCAAATTTTCTGAAGACTGATATCCACTTCAAATTTCATCTGATTTTCTGAAGACTTATATTCACTTCAAATTTCATAAGATTTTCAGAAGACTTATATTCACTTCAAATTTCATCTGATTACCTTAAGATTTATGTTCACTTCAAATTTCATCAGATTATATTAAGATGTATGTTCACCTCAATTTTGATAAGATTTTTTGAAGACTTATATTCACTTCAAACTACATCAGATTTTCTGAAGACTTATATTCACTTTAAATTTCTTAAGATTATCTTAAGAATTATGTAAACTTCAATTTTCACCAGATTTTCTGAAGACATATATTCACTACAAATTTATCAGATAATCTTAAGATTTATGTTCACTTCAATTTTAACCAGATTTTCTGAAGACTTATATTCACTTCAAATTTCATCTAATTTCCTGAAGACTTATATTCACTTAAAGTTTCACCAGATTTTCTGAAGACTTATATTCACTTCAAATTTCATCAGGTTTTCTGAAGAGTTATATTCACCTCAAATTTATCACATTATCTTAAGATTTACGTCCACTTCAATTTTCACCAGACTTTCTGAAGACTTATATTCACTTCAAATTTCATCAGATTTTCAGAAGACTTATATTCATAACAATTTTTACCAGATTTTCTGAAGACTTATATTCACTTCAAATTTCATCTAATGTTCTGAAGACTTATATTCACTTCAAGTTTCAAATGATTTCTCAAGACTTATATTCACTTCAAATTTCATCAGATTTTCTAAAGACTTATATTCACTTCAAGTTTCACCAGATTTTCTGAAAACTTATATTCACTTCAAATTTCATCAGATTTTCTAAAGACTTATATTCACTTCAAATTTCATCAGATTTTCTAAAGAGTTATATTCACTTCAAATTTATCAGATTATCTTAAGATTTATGTTCACTTCAATTTTCACCAGATTTTCTGAAGACTTATATTCACTTCAAATTTCATCAGATTTTCTGAAGACTTATATCCACTTCAAATTTCACCAGATTTTCTGAAGACTTATATTCATATCAATTTTAACCAGATTTTCTGAAGACTTATATTCACTTCAAATTTCATCTAATTTTTTGAAGACTTATATTCACTTAAAGTTTCACCAGATTTTCTGAAGATTTATATTCACTTCAAATTTCATCAGATTTTCTAAAGACTTATATTCACTTCAAATTTCATCATATTTTCTGAAGAGTTATATTCACTTCAAATTTATGACATTATTTTAAGATTTACGTTCACTTCAATTTTCACCAGACTTTCTGAAGACTTATATTCACTTCAAATTTCATCAGATTTTCTGAAGACTTATATCCACTTCAAATTTCACCAGATTTTTGAAGACTTATATTCATATCAATGTTAACCAGATTTTCTGAAGACTTATATTCACTTCAAATTTCATCTTATTTTCTGAAGACTTATATTCACTTCAAGTTTCACCAGATTTTCTGAAGACTTATATTCTTTTCAAATTTCATCATATTTTTTTAAGATTTATATTTCCTTCAAATTTCATCAGATTATCTTAAGATGTATGATCACTTCAATTTTCATTAGATTTTTTGTAGACTTATATTCACTTAAAATTTCACCATATTTTCTGGAGAATTATATTCACTTCAAATTTCATTAGATTATCTTAAGATTTATGTTCACTTCAATTTTCACCAAATTTTTTGAAGACTTATATTTACTTCAAATTTCATCTGACTTCAGCAAATTCACTAAAAACTAATATTCACTTCAATTTTCATCAAATTATCTTAACATTTATGTTCACTTGAATTGTCACCATATTTTCTGCTGACTTATATTCCCTTCAAATTTCATCAGATTTTCTAAAGACTTATATTCACTTCAAATTTCATCAGATTTTCTGAAGAGTTATATTCACTTTAAATTTATCAGATTATCTTAAGATATACGTTCACTTCAATTTTCACCAAACTTTCTGAAGACTTATATTCGCTTAAAATTTCATCAGATTTTCTGAAGACTTATATCCACTTCAAATTTCCCAAAATTTTCTGAAGACTTATATTCATATCAATTTTAACCAGATTTTCTGAAGACTTATATTCACTTCAAATTTCATGTAATTTTCTAAAGACTTATATTCACTTCAAGTTTCACCAGATTTTCTGAAGACTTATATTCACTTCAAATTTCATCAGATTTTTTTTAAGATTTATATTTCCTTCAAATTTCATCAGATTATCTTAAGATGTATGTTCACTTCAATTTTCATTAGATTTTATGTGGACTTATATTCACTTCAAATTTCATCATATTTTCCGAAGAATTATATTCACTTCAAATTTTATTAGATTATCTTAAGATTTATGTTCACTTCAATTTTCACCAAATTATCTGAAGACTTATATTCACTTCAAATTTCATCTGATTTTCTGAAGACTTATTTTCACTTCAAATTTCATTAAATTTTCTTAATACTTATATTAACTATAAATTTCATCAGATTATCTTAAGATTTATGTTCACTTCAAATTTCATCAGAATATCTTACGATGTATGTTCACTTCAATTTTCATAAGATATTTTGAAGACTTATATTCACTTAAAACTTCATCAAATTTTCTAAAGACTTTTATTCACTTTAAATTTCTTAAGATTATCTTAAGAATTATGTACACTTCAATTTTCACCAGATTTTCTAAAGACATATATTCACTTCAAATTTATCAGATAATCTTAAGATTTATGCTCACTTCAAATTTCATCTAATTTTCTGAAGACTTATTTTCACGTCAAGTTTAACTAGATTTCTATTTCCTTCAAATTTCATCGGCTTTTGTGAAGACTTATATTCACTTCATATTTCATCGGATTATTTTAAGATTTATGTTCACTTCAATTTTCATAACATTTTTTGAAGAATTTTATTCACTTCAAATTTCACCAGATTTTCTAAAGACTTATATTCACTTCAAATTTCATTAGATTATCTTAAGATTTATCGTCACTTCAATTTTCTGAAGATTTGCTGAAAACTTATATTCACTTAAAATTTCATCAGATTTTCTGAAGGCTTATTTTAACTTCAAATTTCATCAGATTATCTTAAGATTTATGTTCACTTCAATTTTCACCAGATTTTCTGAAGACTTATGTTCACTTCAAATTTCATAAGATTTTCTTAAGACTTATATTCACTTCAAATTTCACCAGATATTCTGAAGACTTTTATTCATATCAATTTTAACCAGATTTTCTGAAGACTTATATTCACTTCAAATTTCATCTAATTTTCTGAAGACTTATATTCACTTCAAGTTTCACTAGATTTTCTGAAGACTTATATTGATTTAAAATTTCATCAAATTTTTTAAAGATTTATATTTCCTTCAAATTTCATCGGATTTTCTAAAGACTTATATTCACTTCAAATTTCATCAGATTATCTTAAGAGTTATGTTCACTTCAAATTACTTCTGATTTTTTGAAGACATATATTCACTTCAAATTTATCAGATTATCTTAAGATTTATGTTCACTTCAATTTTCAACAGATTTTCTAAGACTTATATTCACTTAAAATTTCATCAGATTTTCTCGAGACTTATATTCACTTCAAGTTTCACCAGATTTTCTGAAGACTTATATTCACTTCAAATTTAATCAGATTTTTTTAAGATTTATATTTCCTTCAAATTTCATCGAAGTTTCTGAAGATTAATATTCACTTAAAATTTCATCTGATTATCTTAAGATGGTTGTTCACTTCAATTTTCATAAGATTTTTTGAAGACCTATATTCACTTCAAATTTCATCAGATTTTTTGAAGACTTATATTCACTTCAAATTTCATCAGATTATCTTTAGATTTATGTTCACTTCAATTTTTACCAGATTTTCTGAAGACTTATATTCACTTCAAATTTCATCTAATTTTCAGAAGACTTATATTCACTTCAAGTTTCACCGGATTTTTTAAAGACTTATATTCACTTCAAATATCATAAGATTTTTGTAAGATTTAAATTTCCTTCAAATTTCATCAGATTATTTTAAGATGTATGTTCACTTCAATCTTCACAAGATTCTTTGAAGGCTTATATTCACTTCAAATTTCATCAGATTTTCTGAGGATTTATATTCTTTTCATATTTCATTAGATTATTTTAAGATTTATGTTTCCTTCAAATTTCATCGGATTTTCTAAAGACTTATTTTCACTTCAAATTTCATCAAATTATCTTAATATGTATGTTAACTTCGATTTTCATAAGATTCTTTGAAGACTTATATTCACTTCAAATTTCGTCAGATTTTCTGAAGACTTATATTCACTTCAAATTTCATCAGATTATCTTATGATTTATGTTCACTTCAATTTTCACCAGATTTTTTGATGACTTATATCCACTTCAAATTTCATCATATTTTTTTAAGATTTATATTTCCTTCAAATTTCATTGGATTTTTTGAAGACTTATATTAACTTCAAATTTCATCTAATTTTCTAAAGACTTATATTCACTTCATGTTTCTCCAGATTTTTTGAAGACTTATATTAACTTCAAATTTCGCCAGATAATCTGATGACTTATATTCACTTAAAATTTCTTCTGATTTTCTGAAGACATATATTCACTTCAAATTTATCAGATTATCTTAAGATTTATGTTCACTTCAATTTTAACCATATTTTCTGATGACTTATATTCACTTCAAATTTCATCTAATTTTCTGAAGACTTATTGAAATTCCTGGTATGTCACAGACTCAGGATGTCTAATGCAATGTTAAGACATCTGATCTGACATTAAGTCTAATGTAGAATGGCTGTACTTTTAAATTCGTTCTACAATGTATAATGAATATCATACCGTAACTGTAACACCATTGATAAGTGCAGTCGATTTAATGAAGTTCGTAACGCTTAAGGTTAATTATACAAACGATGTCATGATGAATGCTATGACATCAAACAAATAACCAATGCGAAAGTAAATAACATTAATTGTTCACCCGCCGGTTCAACCAACCTACATTTGGAGGCTTCCAAGCCGTGGATAAAGTTCACTATTAGCAGATCAATTCAAAGACCCTACACCAACACCCCGCTGACAGCCTTCTCACTTAATCACTACCCAATGACACTTTTACCTAAGTCCTACTTAGATATGATAACCCTCTCACTCCCTTCAATCACACCCGTGTGATTACTTCTTCATAAACCTGCTCGGAAGATACACTTCCATTACACAACTTGATCATGCTTAAAAGCTTTAATCAAGTACAATTCATACATCCTCTTGCCTACGGGCTTCAGGAGTATGGTGACCATCCCACCGGGAGGTTCACAACAAACTAGCCCTAATGATTACATCTTTACAATACACGGCTTGCTTACAATTAGGTTACAATACTTTTATTTATAACCCTTTACCCAACTGGATTTGGGCCTTCATGACAAAAGCAGCTTCAACAACTCAAGATAAAATAAGCGAAAACTTCGCTACAAGTTAGGTCTTCAATCGAGCTTTTCTCCTTATCCTTAGCTTCGATTGAATCTTCTAGGGCTCCACATATGCCTTCAATTTCGCTACTTGTTATGCATTCTATTTGGCAATATTCTCTGATAACTTTAGGAACAGAATCGCACTGACTGGAGTTCAAGAGCTTGATGTCTGATATGATGTTATGACATCTCTTGTGACATGTTGTTCCAGATGTTGAATTAAATCAACACAACATGTTTAGGCATTTACAATAGGATTTTCAGGCTGTTCCTATTGTACATTACATTACATTATTGTTGTTTATTATTTGTTTTACAAGAAACGAGCCAATCCTAAATAAGGGCACTTACACTTATATTCACTTCAAGTTTCACCCGATTTTCTGAAGACTTATATTGATTTAAAATTTCATCAGATTTTTTAAAGATTTATATTTCCTTCAAATTTCATCGGATTTTCTGAAGACTTATAATCACTTCAAATTTCATCAGATTATCTTAAGAGTTATGTTCACTTCAAATTACTTCTGATTTTCTGAAGACATATATTCACTTCAAATTTATCAGATTATCTTAAGATTTATGTTCACTTCAATTTTCAACAGATTTTCTGAAGACTTATATTCACTTAAAATTTCAACAGATTTTCCAGAGACTTATATTCACTTCAAGTTTCACCAGATTTTCTGAAGACTTATATTCACTTCAAATTTAATCAGATTTTTTTAAGATTTATATTTCCTTCAAATTTCATCGAAGTTTCTGAAGACTAATATTCACTTCAAATTTCATCTGATTATCTAAAGATGTTTGTTCACTTCAATTTTCATATGATTTTTTGAAGACCTATATTCACTTCAAATTTCATCAGATTTTTTGAAGACTTATATTCACTTCAAATTTCATCAGATTATCTTTAGATTTATGTTCACTTCAATTTTTACCAGATTTTCTGAAGACTTATATTCACTTCAAATTTCATCAGATTTTTTGAAGACTTATATTCACTTCAAATTTCTTCAGATTATCTCAAGATTTATGTTTACTTCAATTTTCACCAGATTTTTTGAACACTATTATTCACTTAAAATTTCATCTGATTTTTTGTAGACATATATTCACTTCAAATTTTCCAGATTATGTTACGATTTATTTTCACTTCAATTTTAAACAGATTTTCTGAAGTCTTATATTCACTTAAAATTTCTTCTAATTTTCAGAAGACTTATATTCACTTCAAGTTTCACCAGATTTTCAGAAGACTTGTATTCGCTTCAAATTTCATCAGTTTTTTGAAGATTTATATTTCCTTCAAATTTCATCGGATTTTCTGAAGACTAATATTCACTTTATATTTCATCAGATTATCTTAAGATGTATGTTCCCTTCAATTTTCACAAGATTTTTTGAAGACTTATATTCATTTTAAATTTCATCAGATTTTTCTGAAGACTTATATTCACTTCAAATTTCATCAGATATTCTTAAGAGTTATATTCACTTGAAATTTATCAGATTATCTTAATATTTATGTTAACTTTAATTTTCACCAAATTTTATGAAGTCTTATATTCACTTCAAATTTCATCAGATTTATAGAAGATTTATATCCACTTCAAATTTCACCAGATTTTTTGAAGACTTATATTCATATCAATTTTAACCAGATTTTCTGAAAACTTATATTCACTTTCAATTTCATCTAATGTTCTGAAGACTTATATTCACTTCAAGTTTCACCAGATTATATGAAGACTTATATATTCACTTTAAATTTCATCAGATTTTTTTAAGATTTATATTTCCTTCAGATGTCATCGGATTTTCTGAAGACTAATATTCACTTCATGTTTCACTAGATTTTTTGAAGATTAATATTAACTTCAAATTTCGCTAGATTATTTGATGACTCATATTCACTTCAAATTTCTTTTGATTTTCAGAAGACATATATTCACTTCAAATTTATCAGATTATCTTAAGATCAATGTTCACTTATATTTTAACAAGATTTTCTAATAACTTATATTCACTTCAAATTTCATCTAATTTTCTGAAGACTTATATTCACTTCAAGTTTCACCAGATTTTCTGAAGACTTATATTCACTTCAAATTTAATCAGATTTTTTTAAGATTATATTTCCTTCAAATTTCATCGGATTTTCTGAAGACTAATATTCACTTCAAATTTCATCAGATTATCTTAAGATGTATGTTCACTTCAATTTTCATAAGATTTTTGAAGACCTATATTCACTTCAAATTTCATCAGATTTTCTGAAGACTTATATTCACTTCAAATTCCATCAGATTATCTTAAGATTTATGTTCACTTCAATTTTACCATTTTTCAAGACTTATGAAATTCTGGCAGACACGTGATGTCACGAGAATGTTATGACACTATCTCGACACTGCTAACAATTTACACAAGAATACAAATAACAGAAAGAACACAATAAGTTGTTTACCCGCCTGTGTCTAACTACACCTACATCCGGGGCTACCAAGCCAGGAGGAAATTCACTATTAGTAGAATTAATTCGTGAATAAACCAACCATTATCTCCTTCACTTAAACCTACCCAATGCAACTTCAACCTAAGTCCTACTTAGATCCGAGTTCCTACTCACTCCCCTCAATCACAACAAGGATATCAACCTGTTGACTAATCGAATTGTGAAGACACACTTCAATAAACTATCTTGATCTCGCTCAAAGCTTTCAATCAAGAGACAAACACTCATGCTTTAAAGCTTTGAGTGATAAACTACCTTACAAAGAAATCCTAGTCCAAAGCACTCGATCAATTGATAGTTGCTTGGCTCACAAGAGAAACTAGAATTACAAATATCAACTGCTACAAATCCTAACAAGACACAACAAGTCGCTATCTCTTCAATACATTCCATGGCGCATACGCTTGTAAGGGTTGAATTCCTTTTATAGAAGCAATCAAACTTCGGGTTCCATAAAGATAGCTAGGGTTCACTTAATTTAATCCTAAAACATGGTCTTTTCAACAACCAATTTAGGTTTAATTAAGATTAACCTAGCGCCACGTGAGCATGCTTTCTAGTAAAAAAACAATAAATAAGTTTCAACAAACTTCCCGAAAAGTCTCAGAAAAATAGATTCTCGTATGAATCAAACACATCGAATGTCATAACATCTCTATGACATCGACTGTTTCATTTCCAGACGCCTTTAGCTTCCAGCCTGAATGTTTTTAACATCCTTACGGTAGGATTTATCTTCAATCTTCGAATGTCATGACATTTATCATGACATTGTTAAAACCTAGTTTTACCAAAATTAATGCCAACTTAAAACACTAACAAACTCCCCCTTTGGCACATTTTTGGCTAAAACTACTTAACCTATCAGAGTACATATGCAGCAGAAGACAAACTAGTTCTAAGCTTAAATAAACTAGAACCTAGAGATAAGATAAATTCTACCCATACAGAAATCCCACAATTCCCATAATTGCCCACATACAAAATTTTAACAGCCATACACCTCTAAAGTCCCCATCGTCACAACACTGCTTCATAGTTTCCCACAATGAATCTTCTCCCCCTTTTTAGCCATAAAGGGCCAAAGGAAACAATACAATTGCCCCAACCATTCAAGCAAATAATTGAAGGAGGTACCAACAATTGTCAAGAGTACAATGCTGTCAACAATAAGTTACAATCATCCAAACAAAATTGGGAAAAAGCAACACAAGAACAAGAAACAAGAACAAACATAACAAACAAACATCACAGCAACAGATCAGTTGCTCTTCTTTCCTTATGAAGCACTGGAAGCATTGTCATTGTCATCAACAGCATTACTGATTGTCACTTCAGCCTTAGTCTTGAAAGCAAAATCCTGATCAGACTCTGCAGGTTCAGGGGCCTTCCTCTTCTTGGCAATTTGTGTCCTCTTGGGTCTTGAGCTACCAATAGATTTCAGTCTATGCTTCTTTGAGGCAGGTCCAACTTTGGTCATCTTCTCAACTTGAGAATCAGAGATACCACCCTTTGCCTTGACCAAGGAATCAGCAGGAGTAGCAATATCAGAGTCCACAGGAGATGCCTGGACGTGATCATCAGATGTCATAACATTCTCTTTGACATCTGGATCTGTTGCTAAACTAGGGCTAGCAGGTTCTTGGTTAAGGGGGACAGAAACTCCAGGTACAGTGTGATTTTCGTCTAGGATTCTGGTGACTATCCTAGCAATGGCTTCTTCTACATACATGGTACCTTCCCTATTTCTTATCTCAGGGGGAACAGATGAGGATGATCCAGAAATCTTACCAGTGGAAACTGATGATCTTTGAATATTCCGTGCATGCGGATTCTGAGAGTCAGTTGCCATTGAACGCTGAGGAGAGGCCTTCACAGGTTCAACACTTATGGCTGCAGCGATTGCCCTAATCTCAGCCATGGTGGGAGATGAACAGTCAGACTCTTGGGATGAAGAAGATGAGGAAGACATGTTTCGTTGAGAAAAGTTGAGGACCAGAGACCAAAAATGACAAAGCGTGTGAGAGTATCTTTTGGATGAAGAAGATATGATACTTTCAAATGGAAAGGCTATTATATGAAGGAGTCTTTACATATTCTTGAACCTTATAAACATAGGAGGGAAATAATCAAATGACCCACTTATAATTAATAAAAAAAATCTCTTCCCTTCCTTGGAAGCAATTTTAATTGCTACAATTCCTCATACTGACAAATGCCCAGTTTGCTCCTTAAATTTTCAAATTGACTAGCATCAAGAGCCTTAGTAAAAATGTCAGCCAGTTGAAGTTCTGTGACTACATGATCCAATTTAATCACTTTCTCCTCCACAAGGTCTCTGATGAAGTGATGTCTAATGTCAATGTGCTTAGTCCTACTGTGTTGTATAGGATTCTTTGATATATTAATAGCACTCAGATTGTCACAGTACAATGTCATGACATTCTATGTGACATTGTACTCAGACAGCATCTGCTTCATCCAGACCAATTGAGAACAATTGCTACCAGTTGCTATGTATTCAGCTTCAGCAGTGGACAAGGACACACAGTTTTGCTTCTTGCTGAACCAAGAAACAAGATTGTTTCCCAAGAAGAAACATCCTCCAGAAGTACTTTTTCTGTCATCAGCACTACCAGCCCAGTCAGCATCACAATAGCCAGACAAAATTGGTTCACATCCATGGGAATACAGGATACCATAATTGCAAGTTCCACACAGATACTTCAGGATTATTTTCACCTGGTTAATGTGACTTACTTTAGGTTCAGCTTGGTATCTTGCACATACCCCAACAGCAAATGCAATGTCAGGTCTGCTGGCTGTTAGGTACAACAAGCTTCCTATCATGCTTCTATATAAACTTTGATCTACCTTTTCATCACTTGTGTCCTTGGACAACTTCAAATGTGTGGGAGCAGGAGTCCTTTTATGGCTGGCATTCTCCATTCCAAACTGTTTGACAATATTCCTTGCATATTTGCTTTGTGAAAGGAATGTTGAGTATTCCATCTGTGTGACTTGCAATCCAAGAAAGTAGGTCAACTCTCCCATAAGACTCATTTCAAACTCAGCTTGCATTTGATTAGCAAAATGTTTTACCATTGACTCTGACATTCCACCAAATACTATGTCATCCACATAAATTTGAGCCACCATTATCTTTCCTCCTTCATTCTTGACAAAGAGAGTTTTATCCAAGACTCCTTTTCTGTATCCTTTGTCTGTAAGGAACTTGGTTAGCCTTTCATACCAGGCTCTAGGAGCTTGCATTAGACCATATAGGGCTTTCCTTAATTTGTAGACATGATCAGGGAAACTTGGATCCACAAAATCCTTTAGGCTGTTCTACATATACTTCCTCATTTAAGTAGCCATTTAGGAAGGAACTTTTCACATTCATCTGAAATAATTTGAATTTCAGAATGCAAGCAACCCCTAGAAGAAGCCTGATTGATTCCAGTCTAGCCACTGGTGCAAAAGTCTCATCAAAGTCAATCCCCTCAACCTGAGTGTAACCCTGAGCAACAAGTCTAGCTTTATTTCTGGTGACAGTCCCTTCTGCATCAGACTTGTTCTTGTAGATCCACTTAGTACCAATGATATTTGTTCCTTCTGGTCTAGGAACTAATTCCCATACTTCATGTTGCTTGAACTGGTTCAATTCATCTTGCATTGCTCCAATCCAGAATTCATCACATAAAGCTTCTTTAACATTTTTTGGCTCTATCTTTGACACGAAGCAAGAGTTTGAGACAGTTTCTCTGGACCTTGTAACAACACCCTTGGTTGGATCTCCAATGATGAGCTCCTTTGGATGATCTTTCTGAATTCTGATGGAAGGATTTTTGTTTGCTTCCTCTGGTTCAGATTTTGGTGAAGTAGGAATAGTTACATCTTCCTTATTAGGTACTTGAGGTGATGTCTCAAACCATGTCTCAACATCATATGTGACATTGTGTTCCTGATGATGATCATCAACAATGACATTAATAGACTCCATCATAACCTGGGTTCTGGAGTTGAATACCCTATATGCTCATTGTTAGTGGAGTATCCTGTAAAAATGCCTTCATCACTCTTAGAGTCCATTGTTCTCCTTTGATCACGATCTGTCAGAATATAGAATTTGCTACCAAACACATGGAAGTATTTCACAGTTGGTTTTCTTCCCTTCCATAGTTCATACAGGGTGGAGGAAGTTCCTCTTAAAGTGACCCCTGCAGAACATAGCAAGTCGTATTCATAGCTTCACCAAAATGAATAGGAGTTTTTAGCATGAATCATTGCTCGGCGATTCTCGATAGTCCTATTCTTTCTTTCCACCACCCCATTTTGTTGAGGTGTTATAGGAGAAGAAAACTCATGATTAATTCCTCCGAGGAGCGTAATTCATCAAATTTGTCGCTCTCAAACTCCTTTCCATGATCACTTCTTATTCTCGACAATACAACTTTCCTCTCTCTCTTTGAAGTCTTTTGCATAACTCTTTAAAGACATCAAACACATCGATTTTTCCTTGATGAAGTTTATCCTGTAACGGGAGAAGTCATCCACAACAACATAGGCATATCTTTTTCCACCAAGGCTTTCAACCCCGATAGGCCCCATCAAATCCATGTGTAGAAGCTCAGCACTTTGGAAGTGGTCGATGTCTAGACATTGGGTGTGACATTCGTTTGCTTTCCAACCCGACATTCACCACATGCACCTTCCTTCATCAAATGGAGTCTTGGTATTCCTCCATGACCTCCATAGATGATCTTTTCATTCCTCCGAGATGCGATGTCCAAGTTTTTGATGCCACAACTTTACCTCCTTTTCATCTTTGTCTGAGACCACACAGGGAGAGGTTGGTGTTCTCGTATTCCCACATGTAATAGTTGTCCTTTGATCCGATTCCTCTCATAACAACTTGTTTGTCATTGATTACAAGACATTCGCACCTAGTGAAGTTGACTTTGAATCCATATCACATAGCCGACTTATGCTTATGAGGTTAGCAACATGCTTTTACCAAAGAAGACTCCATTTAGATTTGGAACTCCAGAGCGCCCAAGTTTCCAACACCTTTGATTTCTCCTTTAGCTCCATCTCCAAAAGTAACAAAGTCGGTAGAATGAGGTTTGACATTATTCAAGAGGTTTTTATTCCATCATATGCTTGGAACACCCACTATCAAAGTACCAATCTTCCTGGCGCACACTCTAAGAGAAGTGAGCTATCAATGCCGTAGTCTTCTTCTTCCACTTTTGAGTGTAGGGTACCTTGATGTTCTTAGGCTTAACATAGGGAGTCTGATTGGGGTATCCATGTAGCCTATAGCGGAAGGGTTTTATGTGTCCAAACTTCCACAATGGTGACATCTCCATCTTTGGCAGATGTCACAACATTGGGATCAACATCAGGATCAGAGAAACATGAATAAGAAGTTTCAAAGATGTCTCGAATGCATGGATAAGGGTTTCAAAGATGAAAATTCCTCTGACGCGTCGCCTCCTGGTCTCGTCCCGCTCGCGCCATGTCATCTTCTTCGTTTTGAATTTTTGAAGCTAGCGTCGGCCATTGTTCGACGTTATGTCCCTGGAAAATGTCAAAAATGCAGCATACATAATATAAATAAAATCCAAGGACATGGTTCGATTCAGACATCACATTTAATTCAATGGCATAGGTCTCATTGTCCAATTTTTCCTGCTTGAGGAAACCCTAATTCAAACCGTAAAACCTAACTATGGCATAATACGATTCCGCCATGGAAACTCAATTGCCCTGTAAAGCTTGTAAGCTTGATTCTAAACACAAACAAACAATCAAAACAAGTTAATAATGCATGAATATGAGAAATCGAAATTTGAAAATTCAAGAACAAACCAAACACGGATTGCTTGATTCTTGATGTTTTTTTGCAAAGTAAAGGTCTGATTCGCTTCTGGAGGTATCAAGGAACCCGTGGGCACCCTCAAAACGATTGAGAATGACTGGAAGTAGGATTCCCACTTGCTTCAAGAACACAATTTTTTGAATTAGGTTAGGGTTTCTAAAGGCAATTTGTTCGTCCCCTTGTGATTGGTATGCATCAGGTATATATGCTAGATGGATTTGGCATTGTTTTTGGAAAGATTTGATCAATAATCAATGGAAATCAATTTTGATTTTTTCATGAAATCAAATTTTCAAACTTTGGTCCAATTTCAATCTAATCTTCCCATATTTGATCCAATTTCGAAATTGCTGGCATTTATGGGTTAATTGGATCTCAAGCAAGCAATAAAAATCAATCTTTCAATTAATTTGGATTTTATACTTTATTTTTCAAATTAATTTGTATTTAAATGAATAAATTCCAAATTAAATAGGAAAATAAAATAGAAAATCGTGGCATTGGGCTTGGACATTCCTAATGGCATGAGCAATAAGTTTGGATGAAGAAAAAGTAGGCCCATTTGCAAAAGATTTGATTTTTTTGAAGTATCTCTTGTGCATTCTTTCAAAATTGCCCAACTTGTGAATGGTGTATCTTCTCAATTTTCCACATTTTTGAGTGTTCTTGGACTTTTGGAAATCTCTAAGAGTCCTCTAAACAATGTCTTTGGTCTCATCTCAATTGGAGTTACCATGCTCAATATATCTTCAAACAAAAGTTGACTTTTGTTGACTTTGAAAATGACCGTAATGTTTTGAGCTATACCTCTCAAATGAAGCATTTTTGGACATTCTTGTGAGACATGAAGTTGTAGAGAATTGAATTTCCTTCAAAACAAGAGGTGGTGGAAAATTTCTGAGAAAGTATGAGAAAGTTATGATCACCAAAGTTCGCTTGACTTTTCACCTAAACCCTAATTTAGAAAGTTTGACTTTTGAGCAAATCTTGAGTTTTCTTGATGAATCATGATCAAACCTTGATCAAATGATGAATGTAACTTCAAAATGAGGATGTTGACCAAAATTATGAATTTTGACCTGTATGTTGACCACGCTGACTTTTTGTCCAATACACCCGATTTTCAACCATCCGAGCAATCCCGAGGAAACTTGACTTGTGAGGCTTGAAACTTGACATGGAGAATCTTTGAAGCATATGAGGAGGCATGAAGACCATTGGAGATGTTGGAAATCCATCTTGACTTGAGAGATACCAAACCCTAATTTGGGTTGATTGTTCAGGAGAGAGTTTGTCCGATCAACTCTCGAGGAATCTTGAGTATAGATGTATGAAATCTTTTGAGAAGATGGAGGCAAATTTGGGGTATGACACCCACCCCTGCTCAATCTTCTTGTAACTGGAAGGTTAGATTGACATGCTTGTCTTTCGTGACCGAAGGTGAAGATGATTGAACACCGAGTACACCGAAAATTTGCACCGCTATCGGGTCGATGATGCGGAACGGGCTTGCATGATGCCATTGGAGAAGTTGGAGACTTACTGGGAATGAGTCGACGCTAGACCCGAGGTTGTTAATAGGAGAGTTGACGGAGATGGGCTTAAGATGCCATCCGAAAGGTCGATGTCGGGAGTGAGCCCATGCTAGACTCAGATGTTCCTCGAACGAGAGGAGACGCTTAAGATGCCATCCGAAGGGAGTCGACGTTAGACTTCGTGTTCACTTTGAATGAGGTTATTGGTTTGTATTGATTTTTAACCATATATGCAGATTCGAAAGTGAAGAGATGTTGACAAATGGTCGGAGATGGGCTTAAGATGCCATCCAAGGCAACCGAGTCGCACGCCAGACCGAGTCAGCTGCTGATAATAAGGAATCGTAATAAATCTGTTGATTACTCCGAGGAGATTGTAGTTGGCAAAAATGTGGATAGCTTCCTGCTGCATCGGGTGTTGATCCATTGCCTCATATCTGAGGATAACCGAGGTGGTCTTCGATAGTTTTCCGCCGGTTCTGGGGCTTAATCTCGGACCCCGTGAGGACAACCAGCCTTTCGTATAGTTTTCCGCCGATCTGGGCTTAATCTCGACCTCGTTTACGGTAATCATACCTATTTTGGAGAAAACAAGAGAAACTTTGATAGAATATTTGTTAGTTTTATGCAACGTGATGCATGCATTGTATATGAATGACTTATGCATGAATTATGACTTTATGAGTAATGTATGAATGATAAATGTTGTGATATTTCAAAACATATCCATCTTAAGAAGATGCGGATGTCTGTTGAGGATTTCGACTCCGCTGGGGAATCGAGTAGGTGGAAGTCCCTCGCCAAGGAGAAGAAAGATACCTCGATTCCTCCGATGCACTATCCGACCAAGTCTTGGGCCTAGATATCGCTGAGGAAGGTAGATTGAGAAGCTCATTGTTGGAGATCTCATAGACCCCTCCGAGGAGAATCTCGGGAGGCGATCCGTTGGGGACCTATGTAGATCTCGCTAAGGAAATTTAGGAGGCGCCCATGGGATTCGTGTAGATCTCACGGAGAATATTTGTCGTTGAGAGACCGGTTAGAGAGTCTGGAGCCCTGTAATCTCCTGGCCGGGAATAAAGGTGTGTTTCCTCCGATGCACTATCCACCAAGTTTCGAGTCCGGTACCACGGGAGAAGGGAGGATTGAGAAATGTCCACCGGAGATGAATACCTTGATGGGATGAGTGTTACCGCTTGAGACTGATGTAACATTGCTCGTTGAGTGGAATTACTGCCGGACTAACGACATTCCACTGGGAAGGTGTTTTGTGAGTGACACTTTGTGGGATCATGCTCGTAGGGAATGCATTGGTGACTTTCGCGTCATCTCAATTCCTAGAGCCTCGTAGTAACTACTTTTGCATGTTCACTTTTCAGATGTTTGCAAAGAGATTTTTATTGTCGAGTGCGATAATCATTCAAAGCAAACGTTGGACTTATTGCAAACGACAACAACAAGAATTGTAAAGAGAAAGAATTTATGCTATTTGAAATGTATGTATGGCCAAGTAGTTTGTACACAAGAAAGGTAAAAGCTATGCGGAAACAATCTCGTTAAGTTCCAGCTATGCTAGTACTCATATTTCAACTATCTCATCTCCTGTCAAGAAAGTGAGTAGACTGATCTTCGCCATTTGAACCTTGAATGCCGATAGTAGTCCGAAGGTGTGATCCGAAGAGACATAGTTGTACGCTTAAATCCCTAACTTTGCCTAGACCGCCTTTCTCGGTTTTCGCCCACGGATACCTTTTTGCCCAAGCCGCCTTTTCGTGTTTTCGACTGCCGCATATGTTTTGTATATATCCTTTATTTTGCCCGAACCTTTGGTTCGCCAGATGCCCTTATTTTTCCTAGGCCATCGACCTAGGGTCTTTATGCGTAGTATTTTTGACTATGTCTCATGCTCACAGGTGGGAAGTCTTCGCCATCCATGGTGCTAAGTATCATAGCTCCGCCGAAAATCTTTTGACTACAAATGGTCCCTCAGAGGGGAGTCCATTTGCCCTTTATCCGACCGATCACTAAAGTCGAGTCTCCATACACTTGTAAGAACTTGATTCTTAAGTCAGTGTTTGATACCCCGATGCACGCTTCAGACCGCCATGTTGTTCGTGCAATCGAAACATAATCAAGCGGTGAAAGGAGTATGTCCACCGTAGGATGTAATGATGGCCAATGCCATTGCCAAGTGCGCTTCGAGGCTCCATCAAAACCATGGTCCATCGGGATCCTTGTTCGTGTCCTTCGTTCGGCCTAGCTCTTCGCAATCTGAACTAGTAAAACATCTTCATCTGAAATTTAACCCATAGACCGATAGTCTACGCTTGATGAGCCAAATGATCGGCTACCACACTTCCTTTGATCCTTCCGAGAAGTGCATCGGATGTCATATTCGGTCAAGATCATTTGCCATCTTGCTATTCTTCCGAGAGAGCCGTTTCTCAAATATGTATTTTATCGAATCCATCTTGGAAATCAACAAGGTAGTGTAGTCAACATATATCGCCTTAGCCGAAAAGCTCCAAGTTAAAGCTGCAAGTTTTCTCGAGTGTGAGTATCTTGTTTCACGCCGGTAAACTTTTGCTAAGGTAGTATATTGCATGCTCTTTTCGACTGACTCGCCATGTTGCCCCAACACACACCCCATTGAGTTCTCTAACACCGCCAAGTACATGATAAGAGGTCTTCCTTCAGTGTGGCATCTGGATGGAGGATTCAGTAGGTACTCCTTGATTTTTTCAAAAGCGATCCGGCAATCGTCGCTCCATTCCACTACTTGATCTTTCTAAGTAACTCAAGATTGGTTCACAAGCAGCTTAAATGTGCAATGAATCTGCAATGTAGTTCAATCGCCCAAGAAACCTCTCGATTTTCTTTGTGCGGGCGCCGCATCTCTTGGATGGCTTTAACCTTGGCCGGTCAACCTCAATACCTTTACCATCGACAACAAACCCTAGAGTTTTCCTGACCGACTCCAAAGGTGCACTTGTTAGATTAAGTCTCAACTCGTACTTTTTAACTGTCGAATAGCTTCGCAAATGATCGAGGTGTTCTTCTTCCGTCTCGTGATCTAGCTATCATGTCGCCACGAGACCTCTATCTCGTGATGAATCATGTCATGAAATAATGTAACCATAGACACCGATAAGTGGCGCCTGCTCTTCAACCGAACGGCATAACCTTGTAGCGTAAAGTCCCCACCGTAACGAAAGTAGTCTTCTCCATGTCTTCGGAGCCATTTTAATCTGATTGTAACGGAGAAACCATCCATGAAGAGAAAACCGTATGAGCGGTATCAACTAGAACATCAATATGAGGAAGTGGAAATCATCTTTCTGACTTGCCTTGTTCGTATATCTCTAATCCACACACATTCGCACTTTACCATCCTTCTTAGGCACGGGTACCACATTAGCAACCCACTGGGATAGAAGTAATGTACTAAGAATCCAGCTGAACCGCTTCATAACTTCGGCTTTGATTTTCTCCGACATCTCGGACGCATACGGCGAACCTTCTGTTTCACCTGGGAAACCTTCTTTGTTTTAATCGGTGCACCACAATATCAATGTCTAAACCCGCATGTCTTCGTATGACCAAGCAAAACCTCAATGTAGTCTCGTAGCATCTCGAATCAATCTTCTTAACACTGCTCTCAAGACCCGCCTCCTACCTTGATCTCTTTTTCTTTCACAAGCACTCAAATTCACAACCTCAACTTGCTCTTCGTGGTGGTCAGATAACTCGCTTCTTCTTGTCAGAGCCCCGGCAAGTTCTCCTGCACTTCACAATCTTCCTCACTTCGCCTTCGGCTTGGTAGATCGGATTATCGGGTCATATTTAGCACTAGCATAGTCGTTATTAACTAGATTCAGAGTGATTCCGCAGTATCACGGGTGTGTAAGAACACATAGCTTTTGAAGGGTGATAAAGTAAAAGAAAGAAAACAAACAATTGAATGCAAAAGTCCAATGAATTTATTGAATGAAAATACGCAAACGATGATAATAACCTCAGAACGAGCCATGATGCCCTAAGGCAATAGGCTTTCAAAGTTTATTGTTCAAAACATAAAGAAATACGAAAAGCAAAACAAAACAAGAGCAATTACTCCCGACTAAAGGAGATTGGTATGACGCTCTCGCCTTCCAATTCTGAGCCCTTGATCCGAGTTGGGAAGATCCACTTGCCGATGTCAAGTCGCACATCGTCTTCTATAGCATGGATTCCATTCTCAATGCGAAAGGAAGTTGGCCGCACGCTCACGGCGATCATCTCGACCTTGATAGTGAAGCCTAAACCAGCCTTGTCGACGAAAGGAAGATCGGAGCTGACCCCAAACAAGTACTACCTGTTCAACCAGCTGAGCTCTTTTAATGAGGCCATCCTAGGCGGAGCTGTGTAACCTCAGAGGACAGAGAGTCAACAGGCATGACTGGGATTGTTTCAAAAGCTTGACAGGGAGTCTCAAAGAATTCACCCTCCATCTCTTGAGATAGCGGAACGACTGTAGATGACTGACCATATATTCTTCTTCACCCATACTGTAACAACCTTCCCTTTCACCGGTTATTTCACTCGATGTAAGGTGAGGTATAAATACCGCCCCATGTATCCAAGGGTCCGAGTAGACAAGAGTAAATGGACGGATGTCCATGACAAAGAAAGTGGAGTCAAAAGTCTGGGAACCGACTTTAACAGCAGAGTGAGCTCCCAAGCACTGTTCGCTAGAGCCATCAAAAGCCTCACAATAATGTCACTAGGTCTCAACCAACCCTTCGACATCAAGTCGATCAAAAGCGCCTTCGAAGGATATTCAAAGCGTAACCGTATCCACCAAGACATGAGACATGGTAACGCCCTTGCATTCGACAGAGATGTGCAAGGCTTTGTTGTGTTTCTTTCCCAAGGAGTCAAATCAAGATCGTAAAAGCTCAGGGCCGTTGTTGGCGTGCTAGCAATGCAAACCTCGAATCGATCAAGAGTAGTATCTTATGTACATGAGCTGCTTCAAAACTCTCCAAGGCATTAGCACGAGCCCCTGAGCACAAAGCAAAAATAGCATGGATATCTTGGACTGTGAGTCTGTCCCAATTGTTCCAACAACATTGTAATCACTTTCTTGATAATTTTCGAATTTCCTCCACTCGCTTGGAGGTGTCCCTCGAACTTCCTTTGTACTTCCGGTTGAGCAGATGGGCCACGATCCTTTCCTCTAGCCGGGATATGTGGAGGATTAACGCGAAATGGAGTCGCAGTTGTCTCTTTGGAGGAGAGATCTCCTGAGAGAATACCTTCCTGCTCGGGTCACCATCGATCCTTGATGTCACGATACGTGGAATAAGCTCCAATGGTAAGATCTTCAATTGTCGAGGATCTTGCTTGACACCATGATAGTAAACATCACCCATAGTTCCAAGGGATAGCTTTGTCGAGGAATATGGCACGGTCTTGGAGAAGTGATGATGAGAGGTGCCACCCTAGGTATAGGATCAGCAGGGAAATTTTATCAGGTTAACATCAAGATAGTCTTCCTGAAATCGTCACCCCATCCCACGCCTTTAACATCTTCATAGGAATTGTAGCTCTCGTAAGTTGTATTTTACCATGTAATCATACTTTCCACTGGTCTGCCCAGGTATCCCACACGATGGTGGTTTCGCTCACATCTTCGATCTTCAACTTAGACATATCTTCACACGCTTCGCAAGTGTGGTTCGTAAATAGTATCTCACGTTGTCCATCATACACCGAACACGCCTCTCAACCAAGCACAACCATCGCGCTGGACGGGCACCAACGACAATTCTCCGGGCATCCCTGATCGACAATCGCTTGCAACAAATTCTTCTTAACAATCATAAGAGGAATGGTCAAGTCATCTATGTTGAAACATAAGTATCCCCAACAAAGATTGGAACTCTTATCATGGTTAGGCATAGAGCTGATCACATCCTGAGTCTCAACAGAGGGTCAAACTCAATCTTCTTAGCTTCAATCATATATCTTGAATCTTGTTCTTCAAAGCCCAACAATCTGTCGTTGTCGCCCCCGGTCATTGGAATGGTAAATGACTTAGCATTAGGATTGTACTGGAGAGGAAGTGTCGATATCCCGGGAGGATCCTCAAGGTAATCGGCTCAACATGTGCTGCAAGGCTCATGGCTAAAGGCATGCTTGATCTTCGTGAACTGCCTCGTGGCGCTGCTCGTTACGCTTGTCTCACGAGGTCAGGTCGATGTAGGATCGGAGATCAACCGCCCACGATTGAGCCACGGTCTTGGCCTCGCTCGACCATACACAGATTAGCTTCTTCTTACCACCAAAAGATCTCTTCAAAGATTTGAAGATTAATTCTACATGAATCTTCCCACCTTGATACCAGTTTCAACGTCACCAATATCAACAAGTGAACCTACTAAGAATTCCAATCGATGATTGAAGAACGGGCCCTGCTGTTGTTCAGATAAACATATCAACCAACTCCCTATCGGGTGGTTGAACTCACTAGATCTCCATTCTCGAGCATACCCTTGAACTTCCTCATCACGACCCATGACATGTTTTGTGAGACGCGAAGCAAGTGTCAATCAAAGATCAGACCATACCGTCTGTAGAAAGCATCGCCTGTCACTCCAAGCACGGATACTATCTCCTCATCGATAATACCATTCCAACCTGGTTCCGACAAACCTCTTGAAAATAGCATCCACAACTCTCTCATTACCGCAAGGGACTGACCGGACATAGGACTTTTCAAATTTTTAGGACAAGACATGCCATCGCACTTTGGAAAAAGTTGGAACTTTGAACTGGGAGGAATCACAACACCCAGAACAAGACTTAGATCATCAAAGTTCAAATTTACATCTCGTGTTTTCCATAAAGATTCGATTGGCCTTCAAGTTGTTTGTACTGTCATCTCATCGAGTCTATAACCTAATGATCTCCTCCTTTCGCTCACGCCGATCACCTTCACCACCTGGTACTCCCCCCATGGACACTTCCTCTCAGAGCCTGATCCGACCGACCACTTTTGGACCCCTTTGAAACGCCCACCCATGTCGAGGACCAACAACCTTTTCTTCTTGTTGATGAGCTTCTTCAAATCTTCTTGGCCTCGACCGTCGGTGAACATCCTAAACCGAGCATTCCGAGCCCTGGAGATCTTTGATGTCTGCTCAAGAGCCATTTCGCTAAAATAAATAGCGAGCAAACGAAAACCAATCTCCAATGTACCGTGATGCAATGTTATGCTATGATATGTAATGTTTATGCTAATGCAATGCAATGTTTTCAAGGACCTAAGAGATTTAAATTTGTTAAACAAGCAATGAAAGCAAACATTTATTAGTACTTCTTTTATTATTCTTTTCTTTTAAGTACAAGAGATAATTCAAAACAATAAAAAGAAAACATAAACATCCTAAAGCTCTAAGTCTCCCATGGCGCCTTCTGGTGCCGATGTATGGATGTTTCGCCTCCCGTGAAGTAGCTTGGTCAACTCTACACTTTCTTCTCGCTTGCATAACACCGAGCTTCAAAGGTATCCTTTCTTCCTTTAGTCAATCCAGATCTCTTCAAGTCTTCAAAATCAAGAGGTACGTGATGGAGAATGATGGTACGCCACCCATAGCAACAGTTCCATAATTACGGTAAAACAGCGTGAATGGCATCATGAGGTTTTGAGCTCGAGCTCGCACCCATTTGAGGTAAGGTTCCCAAGGAATGGAGTTCGGTGCCCCAAAGTCTTGGTATCGCCTCTTTACCATGCCCCACGATGTATGAACCTTCGCTCTAATTCCGGAGATCATTGTAATCGAACACAATATCTGGAGAAGCATATCATGTGACCATCTCGAGCAAAACCAAACGACGAGAGCTAAAGAAGGATTGTAAGTAATACCTCCCTTATACCAAGTAAGTGGTACATTAGGGAATTCTCCACAACAATGAATGTGAAGTCCTTTTGAGAGAAAAGATTCCAACTGGATGTCTGAACGAGAGAGTGACATCAACCTTTGAGACCATCTCAACCTTTGTTCATTCTTCAAACTGGAGTGGAGAAGGTAAATAAACCACCTTGAAAGTACCCACAACACACGAGAGTTCCTTTGTCGCTAAGACGAGTGTGAGAGAATGCGTAATATCTCCAAGTAAAGAGGGTATCGATTACGTAAGAAACAACTTGATGGCATTAACATCTATGAATTGATCCGAGTTGTGGAATAGAACCAAACCATAAATTAGCAAGGCCACAATGTTCTCGAATGCATGGAAACTCATAACTTTGAGGAATTCCTGCTTTCTTGATTAAGAACTTGAAAGTAAACCCTTAACTCCACTTCTAGTTTCCCAATTGGCTTCAATGTCCGAGCTTAAGATGTAAGGCATGGATGCGATGTCTTCTACTTAGGACCTTTCTAGACCGTGAATGGCATTTAGTCAAGAATAGGTATCCCAAGTAGCTTGAGAACTCTTCCAAGGTGAACCAA
Organism: Vicia sativa; assembly: GCA_021764765.1. Taxonomy (NCBI): domain Eukaryota; kingdom Viridiplantae; phylum Streptophyta; class Magnoliopsida; order Fabales; family Fabaceae; genus Vicia; species Vicia sativa. Next base: position 226,223,515 of record CM038794.1, read on the forward strand.
CGATAACTGGGAACGAAGCAATGGTATTTTGATCAAGAACCGGAATAGACATGCATCATATCTTCTTCAAAACCGAGATAACCAAATCAAGTAGATAACCATGTCTTTTGATGAACCGAGCATGGTTGGAATTTCTCAAACCAATTTTTGAGTTGAGAAGGATACCCATGAAGTTGATTCCTGATAGTCTTTCTAGGCCATAACACCCTACAAAACAGAGCAAAGATAAATCCCTAGGTCCTGAAATAGTTAGAAATGATATGCAATGCGAATGATGTCATGATGTCATGTTTAGCACACAAACAATTCACACAACGAGCCTAGGGTTAAGGCTCGTATGAGGTATAGGTGATTACCCCACCAAAAGTTCGAGTTTGGTTCATCCTGCCCTATAATAGTAACCGGGTTCTAGGAATCTCATATCATAGATCTTTCTCAGAGGCGCTATTTCAACACGACGCCAAGGGTCGATCGAAAATGTCCCAAAAGTCTAATCTCAATGAGCGAGCATCGAGTATCAACCAACCCTGGTCTACACTCAAAGCCTACCATCTCACTACCTTCTAATGGCCAAGATGGGTCAATTAGGTTCTAAAAGTTTAGTTAGCATGACACACCAACGCCAAGCCAAATACTATCTTCAACTTAGGAACGAAGAGTATCGGACAACCAAAGTGTCACGCTAACGAGTTTATCATGTTGACCGCCAGAGTTACACGCCCAGCTAGTCGCATGATCTAATGTCACTTACCTAAAGGAAACCCTGATCCTGTGTGGATCCCCAACAATATAATACCCAAGCAACCCTTAAAGATAAAGCATACAATTCAAAATGTAGTGCTAAAGGTTATCTAGAAACCTAAGGCAATTCTCTTCGGGTGTGTTCCCACAGAGTCGCCAGCTCAGAATACTGAACCGACTTTGTGATTTTTGTATCCAAATGCGATAGCAAGAGTCGCCAATCGACTTTTATTTTATCCAATTAAGGGAAGGTAAGTAATGTGAAAAAGACCTTCGTTAGATTCGTAGTTCGGAGAATGAAGGTGAAAGGAAAGGTATTAGCACCTTTCCATCCGTAGTTTATTCTACTGCCTTAGTCGCTTCTTTAGATAACTTTAAAATTGTTTTTCTCGTGTGTTTGACAAAGATGTTTTGAAAAAGGCATTTCGCTTTGACTTTGTAATGACTCATGTAGGAGTGTATACAAAGTGTTCGGAAATGTTTTTGTTTTGAAAAGAATTTGAACTTTGAAAAAGTGGGTGTGAAAAGCATCTGATAGCAAGCAACTAAGAGACTTATTTACCCACCCGTAATTTGGTCGCTTTATTGTACTTCACATTCCTAGAATAGCGCTAGCCATACCATTAGTTGGGAGGTAGTTCCATCTGCTGGATGTAAGTCGGACATTCAAGGGACACCTGACTCATCGGCTACATCTCTGTAGGAGGTATCCCAGCACATCCGCGACATCATCATTTTCAGAGGCGACAATCGAGGGTCAAGATCATGTATTCGGAGGCGACATCGGGTCTTATGATCTTTGTATCGAAGGGACCATGATGATTTGTTTGAAGGCACTCTGTGCTAGAACACCCCAATGCCTCGAGGGACACTTAATTACCTTTGAACTGTGAAGGCAACGAGGTTTAATCATCCTGGGTGCAGTGATGTAATATGTTGAATCTGTATCATTATGTTGAAGATTAGTGGGCTATGTCCATTTTAGTCCTGCCACACACGCCTAATTACTAGCAATTGATGGGTGCGGAAATTAAATGCTGAATGTATGCGAAATGTAAAGGCGCGAAAGATAAATGTCCCACGCTATTACATGGCTTGGGGGCAGATACATAATTTAAAATGCGGAAAATAAAGTCCTAATTAAAACTATTACAACCCATATGCAATTACATTATTGAAAATAAATAAAACTAAGAAACGTCCGAATCGATGAACCCGTGAAAGAATAAGAAAATCGGGAAATATGATGAAATCTAAATAAGAGAAAATGTTAGAAAATGTTTAATATGAGAAAATTATTATATGCCGGAAATAAGATAAATATGCTAAAATAAATTTTTGGGATTTTAGATGCTTTAGTAATTAAAACTAATTTACAATGATTTAAATGCTAAAATAAAAATAAAATAAATATGCATGCAAAAGATATTTTTAATTTATTAAATTAAATAAAGGTTTTCAAAATATAAATGTGAAAATAAAATATTTTGGTAATTTTTAATGCGTATAAAATTGGAAAGGAAATTAAATGGAAAATATTAAAAATAATGAAATATGAAAATAATTGAGTTTTTGGAAAAAGAAACCAAAGTTGGCCTTGGCATGGTTCGAACTCGCAACCTCGGCCTTCAAACCTTGAGATCCTTCACTCCACCAACCCGAGCCACGCTATGCTCAGGTTTTGAAACGAATCTAATGGAAAATAACACGCGCCGCCTCCCTCGGTTCCGCCCGCGCCCATCCACCATCTTCTTCGCTTTGAATTTTAAATAGCGCGCCATTGTTCGACGCCATGTCCGCAAATGTCAAAATGATACATAATATAAATAAAATCCAAGGACATGGTTCGATCTGTGACATCGCACGTAATTCAATGGCATAGGTCTCATTGTCCAATTTTTCCCGTTGAGGAAACCCTAATCAAACCAAAACCTAACTATGACATAATACGATTCCTACTCATGAAAATCAATCGCTTGCCCTGAAAGCTTCAAGTCATTCTAACACAAACAAACAATCAAAACAAGTTAATAATGCATGAATACGAGAAATCGAATTTGAAAATTCAAGAACAAACCAAACACGGATTGTTTGATTCTTGATGTTTTTGCAAAGTAAATCATCTGCTTCCGAGGTATCAAGGAACCCGTGGCACCTCAAAACGATCGAGAACGGCCGGAAGTAGGATTCACTGCCTTCAAGAACACAATTTTTGAATTAGGTTAGGGTTTCTAAAGGCAATTTTTGTCCCCTGTGA